>CM052797.1:125707215-125734684 GCA_028533885.1 Nasua narica
GATTTGTGTAATATGTACCAAAAAATTAGCACATGGAGGACAAGTATATATTCGGGAAAGTTATATAATGAATAATCATATTTATTTTCAAACGTGGTCAATACCACTATAACAAACTTGGTCAAATCTGTTCTGGTCATTGCCCTCTGTGTCACATAGACCCCAAGCTGAATATATAGTCAGAGGACATGCAAATAGGGCCCTCTCTCTGCTAATTAAAAGAGCCCAACCCTAACTCTGCAGCTGGGAGAGGAGCCCCAGCCCAGGGATTCCCAGGTGTCCCAACCAGTGATCAGGACAGAACGCAGACAACTCACTCACTATGGAGTTTGTGCTTGGATGGGTTTTCCTTGTTGCTCTTTTAAAAGGTAATTCATGGTGAACAGGAGACTTGAGTATGTGAGTGGGTACGAGTGAGAGAAACCATGGATGTGTGACAGTTTCCTGACCAGGATGTCTTGTGTTTGCAGGTGTCCAGTGTGAGGTGCAGCTGGTGGAGTCTGGGGGAGACCTGGTGAAGCCTGGCGGGTCCCTGAGACTCTCGTGTGCAGCCTCTGGATTCACCTTCAGTAGCTATGCCATGAGCTGGGTCCGCCAGGCTCCAGGGAAGGCACTGCAGTGGGTTGCAGATATTAGCAGTAATGGTGGTAGCACATACTACGCGGACTCTGTGAAGGGCCGATTCACCATCTCCAGGGACAACGGCAAGAACACGCTGTATCTGCAGATGAACGGCCTGAAAGACGAAGACACGGCCGTGTATTACTGTGCGAAAGACACAGTGAGGGGACATCAGTGTGAGCCCAGACAAAAACGTCTCTGTGGCAGGGGATCTGGACCAGCAGGGGGTGCACATTACTCACCAATTCTCTCTTTAAAGCCCAGGAGTAGGTACCCTTTGAGGTTATGGGCAGGTTTCCTAGCAGGATCTGGGCCTTCCTCTCCATAGAACACTTTTCCCCAGGAAGCCTCTCTGCACACATGACTCTGTGCTTACCTCTTCACTCTCTGATGTAGGAAATCTGTTCAATTGGGAATACAATTATACTAAAATGCACAAAATACAGATGCACTCACACTGTTTACTCCTGTCCCTCAATATCAGTGAATTACAAATATCCTGATGCTCACCCATTGAACCTTACAAGAATCCCAGAAGCACTCGGTATGCATCACAGGTGCACCCAACTTAATGTGCAAACTTGCTAGAAGCAGCATAAAGTGCATACTGGACATGAGACCACAGAGGTGTCAACAATCCCAAGAAAAACAAGACAGGGACTTTGTGGGAGATGGTGGGTCACTGTCTTAAACAGTGCTCACAGCATCAATATTAGTGACACCATGGGAAAGCAGGGGAACCCCCACCAGGTGTGGTGTGGATGTGTAGTCTGAACATCACACACACACACACACACACACACAAAAGAGCATAAAACTTTCATCACTTTCCTCTAATTTTTCTGCAGCAACGGTGGTCCTAAACCAGAAGTACACAGTGTACAGAAAGACCTCAAGAAGCAAAAAATCTGAAAGATACCATCCAATGTTACACCTGAAGGAACTAGACAAAGTACAATGACTATAGTGTAAATATAGCAGCCAGCGATCTCTTTAGGACTTCTGCCACGGCTGAGAGAACATGCAGGAATCTGGGGACAGAATCCCTCCACGGCTTCTAAGACCCACGGGGTCTGATGCACCCAGCAATGGCATGGACCCCAGAAAGAAGTCCCAGCAATGGCAGCGACTGGAAGTTCGTTTCCCGGAGCAATATTGCTCACGGTTTTATTGGCAAGTGGGTGCAGAGATGTGCAGAGGAATCAAGTGAACACTGGAATGGTCGCTGGGTGCGCACCGCCTGTGTCAGGCTGCGGTGTCAGCGGAGTTAGCAGAGGGGAGTCTGTGTGTTCTGGCCCACCCAGAGGGAAACAGACTGAGGCTTCTCTTGGAGGAGGAGGTCTGGGTACAAGCAGATCCTTTTTTCAGACCCTCCAAAAAGCTGCAAAGCCACAAAAGAGAGGAGGGGGGCAAGATGGCGGAGAAGTAGGAGATCCTGTTGCAACCTTTCCCCGAAAGTGAGCTAGATATCCACCAGAACACGCTGAACACCCATGAAATCACCCTGAGGAGCAAGATTTCTCATTTCTGGATCTCTACGACACCAGAAAACAGAAATAGAGAGGGTGCACCCTGCCTGGATCGTGGGCGATATATCCAGCTATACAACCTCTCAACCATTTCGCATCAAAATGACAAGGAGAAGGAACACCCAACAGGGGGAAAACTCAGAGACTGCATCCTCTCCCTCAAAACTATTGGACATGGACATAAACAGTATGTCAGAAAGGGAATTCGGAGTGACAATTATCCAGGCAATGGCTAGGATGGAGAAAAACATTAATGACAACAGAGAATCTCTAAGGGCAGAAATGAGATCCAGTGTAGCTGATGTAAGAAGTGCTATCAATGAGATCCAATCCAATCTAAATAGTCTAACGGCTAGAGTTACAGAGACAGAGGATAGAATTAGTGATCTAGAGGATAAAATGGTTGAGTAGAACGGTCAGGAGGAGAACTGGAGCAAACTGCTCAGGAATCATGAGAACGACTTAGGAAAATAAATGAAACGTTGCAATGTCAGAATTATTGGAATCCCAGAGGTGGTAGAGAAAGACAGAAGACTAGAAGATATAGCTGACCAAATTCTGATTAAAAATTTCCCCAATCTAGGGAATGGAACAAGTGTTCATGTCCTAAGGCAGAAAGAACACCAGCCAAGATCAACAAGTCTAGAAAATCAGGAAGACACATCATTGTAAAATTTGAAAATTATACTTTTAGAGAAGAGGCCCTGAGGGCAGCTAGAGGAAAGAGATTCCTTACATACGGAGGAAGGCCCATCAGAATAACATCAGATCTGTCCACAGAAACCTGGCAAGCCAGAAAGGACTGGCATGATATTTTCAGGGCACTAAATCAGAAGAACATGCAGCCAAAATACTTTATCCAGCAAGGCTGACGTTCAAAATTGATGGAGAGACAAAGAGCTTCCAAGACCGGCAAAGATTAAAAGAGTATGTGACCACCTAGCCAGCCCTCCAGGAAATATTAAAGGGGCTTCTATAAAAGTAGAAAGAAAACATGAGTGCCTTAGAACACAAATTTGCCATCTGTAGAAATGAGGACTTCACAGGCAACATGATTTCAATAAACATGTATCTTTCAATAATCACTCTCAATGTGAACGGCCTAAATGCTCCCATAAAATGGCACAGGGTTGCAGAATGGGTAAAACGACAGGACCCGTCCATATGCTGTCTACAAGAGACACATTTGGAACCAAAAGACACATCCAGACTGAAAGCGAAAGGATGGAGAACCATCTTTCATGCCTACGGACCTCAAAAGAAAGCTGAGGTAGCGATTCTCATATCAGATAAATTAGATTTTAAGCAAAAGACTATAGTCAGAGATACAGAAGGAGACTACATCATTCTCAAAGGGTCTATCCTCCAAGAAGATCTAACAATTGTAAACATTTATGCCCCCAATATAGGAGCAGCCAACTACATAAGCCAACTGTTAATCAAAATAAAGAGTCATATTGACCTGAATACATTAATAGTAGGAGATCTTAATACGCCACTCTCAGTAACTGATGGATCATCTAAACAGAAAATCAATAAAGAAACAAGAGCTTTGAATGACACATTGGACCACATGGACCTCATAGATATATACAGAACATTCCACCCTAAAACAACAGAATACTCATTCTTCTCGAGCGCACATGGAACTTTCTCCAGAATAGACCACATACTGGGCCAAAAATCAGGTCTCAAACGATAGCAAAAAGATTGAGATGATTCCCTGCATTTTCTCAGACCACAATGCTTTCGAACTGGAACTCAACCACAAGAAAAAGTTTGGAAGGAATTCAAACACTTGGAGGCTAACGACCAACCTGCTCAAGAATGCTGGGATCAACCAGGAAATCAAAGATGAGCTTAAACAATTCATGGAGACCAATGAGAATGAAGACACATCGATCCAAAACCTATTGGATATGGAAAAGGCAGTCCTAAGGGGGAAATACATAGCCATCCAAGCCTCACTCAAAAAAATTGAAAAATCGCAAATACACCAGCTCTCTTTACACCTTGAAGAACTGGAAAATCAATAACAAATCAAGCCAACTCCATGCATAAGAAGGGAAATAATCAAGATTAGAGCAGAGATCAATGAGTTAGAAACTAAAGAAACAGTAGAATGCATCAAGGAATCCAGAAGTTGGTTTTTTGAAAGAATCAATATGATCGATAAGCCACTGGCCAAACTCATCCAGAAGAAAAGAGAGAAGACACTAATTAACAAAATTATGAATGAAAGGGGAGAGATCATGACTAATCCAAAGGAAATAGAAACAACCATCAAAAATTATTATCAACAGCTATATGCCAAAAAGTTAAACCACCTAGAAGAAATGGATGCATTCCTGGAAACTCATAATCTTCCAAGACTGAAATAGGAAGACATTGCCAACCTGAATAGACCAATGTCTTGTAATGAGATGGAAGCAGTGATCAAAATCTCCCAAAAAACAAGAGTCCAGGGCCTAACGGATTCCCTGGGGAATTCTACCAAACATTCAAGGAAGAAATAATACCTATTCTCCTGAAACTGTTTCAAAAAATATAAAGAGAGGGAAAACTTCCAGACTCTTTCTATGAAGCCAGCATTACCCTGATCCCCAAACCAGGTAAAGATCCCATCCAAAAAGAGAATTTCAGACCAATATCCCTCATGAATATGGATGCCAAGATTCTCAACAAGATCCTAGCTAATAGGATCCAACAGCACATTAAAAAGATTATTCATCATGACCAGGTGGGATTTATCCCTGGGTTGCAAGGGTGGTTCAACATTCGCAAATCAACCCATGTGATAGAACAAATCAACAAGAGAAAAGAGAAGAAGCACATGATCCTCTCAATTTATGCTGAAAAAGCATTTGACAAAATTCAGCATCTGTTCCTGATTAAAACTCTTCAAAGTATAGGGATAGAAGGAACATTTCTCAACATCATAAAGTCTATCTATGAAAAGCCCACAGCAAATATCATTCTCAATGGGGAAAAGCTGACAGCCTTCCCTCTGAGATCAGGAACACGTCAAGGATGCCCATTCTCGCCACTCCTGTTCAACATAGTACTAGAAGTCCTAGCAACAGCAATCAGACAACAAAAAGAATTAAAAGGACAGCTCTATGTAGAAGAATGAAACGTGACCATTGTTTTACAGCAGACACGAAGATAAACTCGAAATGGATAAAAGACCTCAACGTGAGGCAGGAATCTATCAAAACCCTAGAGAACATAGGCAGACTGGGCTTCACCCGGTCTTCAGATTCTCGTGGGCCATCCCTGGGCCTTCCAGGTTCTGGACATCACCTGCAGCTGTACTTGGGTCTTCTCTGCCCTCTCCTTTCCTGGACCTGCCCTGCTCCTGTTCCTCAGCTCCCAGCACCTAGAATACACTTTACCTGCACTTGAGCCTCCCCTGGCCTGTCCAGGGGCCTCCTCAGGGCCTCCCCAGGGGTAAACCTCACCTACAACTGTACCTGGGAGTCACCTGCACTGGGACCTCACCTGGAGCTTCCCTGGGCCTGGGTCTCACCTTCACCTGCCGCTGACCTCACCTGGGTCTGCCTGGCCATTTCACCTGCAGATGGGCCTGCCCAGGACCTGGACCACTCACACATCTGTACCTGGGCCTCCCCTGGGTATGCACTTCCCCTACAACTGTGCCTAGGCCTCCTCTGTGCCAGAGCCTCTGGTTCACCTGGACTGGGGCCTCTCCTGGGCCTGACCACCCCTTCATGGATGTAAACCTCTCCTGCACCTCTGCCTGCACTTCCCCTGGCCTCCAGGAACTCATGACCTCTCCTTCCCCTGTGCCTGGGATTCCCAGACCTCCAGGAGCTCATGACCTCTCCTTCCCCTGTGCCTGGGATTCCCCTGGGCCTCTCCTGTGTCTGGACCATCCCCTACTCCTGTACCTGGTCCTCCGTGGGTCTGGACAACACAAGGTCAGGTACCTGGGACTCCCTTGCATTCAGCTCTCCTCAGCACCCGTAACTGGACATCCCCTGGGTCTGAACTTGCCCTGCACCTTTACCTCAGCCTCCCTCCATCTGCATTACACTCTCCCTACACCTGGGCCTCCCCAGGATCTGGACTTCCCTCCCACCTGCACCTGCACCTGCACCTGGGCCTCCCCACACCTGCACCTGCACCTGCACCCACACCTGGACCTCCCCTGGGTCAGACCTCATCTTCGTCTGTACCTGATGCTGCCCTGGGTATGGACCTTCCCTGGACTCCGCTAGGACTCGATCTCCCAAGCAACTGTAGCTGGGCCTATTTGGGCCTGGACCTCAGCCCACCTGCACCTCCTCGCCTGCACGTGCTCCAGGTCAGGCTAGAACCAGAAAAACTGAACCACACCAGGGAGGGCAGGCCCTCGGGCAGCGGAGAATGTCTGGGTCCCTCACCACAGCGGCCTTAGAGAAGATGGGCCCGCAGGCAGATGGCAAAGGGAGACAGGTGCCGGGCGGCAGAGGCACAGCCAGAGGCCGGCGTCCAGATGGACAAAGCCTGGCGCCATCCTTCCAGACGCCCTCGAAGGCCGGGCAGCGTGACTCAGCCCCAGAGTTCCAAGGGTCAGCGGCCCCAGGACTGACTCCTGCCTGCTCCCCCCACCTCTGGCCTTCCTGGGTGGGAGCCACCTGCTGGCCCCAGGGTACAAGGGCCCAGAGTGACCCCCAAGGCGTGGGGCAGTTCATTGACCCAGAAGGTTGGGTTCCACGACGGGCACACCCAGCAGCCCCACATGGCCGCGCCCCACCAGGAGCCTCCCCCGGAGCCCAGAGGCCTCCGCTCTGGGGAGGTTTCCAGCGGGCCACCTGCAGCTCTGGGCCTGCCCACCGCCTCCCCGGGCACCGCCTCCACCCACGGGTCAGCGCTCGGCATCCCAGGATCCTCCCCAGCCAGGCCCACAGGCAGATGGCCCCCTAGGGAAGAAGGATTCGGGCTGGCTCTGTGTCACTGTGGTATTACTGTGATAGTGACGGTACATGTTATGCCCACAGCATTACAGAGCCCACCGAAAACCCCGTCCCCGGGCCCGGCAGGGACAGCAGCCCTGGATTTTGAGCATGGCCACATCGCTCATCCGGCTGGACCGTCCACCCCGGTGCTCAGGGCTCCCCTCAGTCTGGCCCAAACCTGACCTCGCCTGGAGGCTCCGGGACCCTCGATCCACACCGTGAATCCGCAGGTTTGCGGGAGAGCGCACCCTCCCCCAGGCCCGTCCTCGGCACCTCTGGGCTCACACCCCGAGTCTGGGAGACAGTGCCCAAGGGACACAGGGCCGACCCCCAGGGCTGTCCCCAAAGGACCCGGAGCAGCCACCCTCCCATGACCCGCCCATGGAGGCTTGGCATCTGCCCACCCCCGCGGGGCCTCCCCCCTCCCCGGGGAGGCAGGGCGGGAGAGCACGGCCAGGCGCCCCGGCTGCCCAGGACTGTGGGGCAGGTGCACGGGACACTGTGCAGTCAGGCCTAGCAGGGTGCCTGCACCAGGGGCCTCCAGCAGGAAAGGGGACCTTCCGCCACCCGCCGGGTTTTTGACAAGGAACTTTCCACTGTGTAGCTACGGTTACCACAGTGACAGACCCCACGGCAAAAACCCGGCAGGACCCCGTGGACCTCCAGTCCAGCTCCTGAGTAGACGTCCTTGCCGGGACCCTGGACCTCCAGAGCCAGTAGGAGCAAGCTCTGCCCATGGGCTTGTGTTCAGCTACAATGTCCACCCCCGCCAAGGCCCCCGAGACCCCTGGATGGCCACATAACCTCCAGAGAGCCGGCAGGCACAGCGCTGGCTCTCCATCCGCCAGCGGAGGGATCAGGAAAGATCGAGCCTCCCGCGGCACACTGTCCAGGACCTACCTACCCATGGGTGCACCCCCAGAGACCCACGGGCAGGGTCACAAGAGTGGACCCTGGGGCTAGGCCCATAGCAGGAGCTCACTGATGTTCGCGGCAGAACGAGGTTCACGGGAGGTGGAGCACCTCCCGGCCCCCCATCATCCTGACGGAGGGGGGTCCTATTCCCGGCCTGGCCACCGGGGGTCCAGGGCCTGGCCCCCAGGAGAGGGACTGTGCAGGCTCTGGCTGTGGGCCATCTTGCTGGTCATGGCCAGGAGGCGCCTGGTACTAGAAACCCACCCCCAGTGAGCAGCTCCAGGAACAGCCTCTCGGAGGAGCCCGCCCACCCCAGCAGCATGGGCGCCCAGGCCGGCAGCCCCGGCTGTGCGAGGGTGCCCTCTGGAGTGCTGCCCTCCAAGGGGGTGGGCACTGTCCAGGGTCCCGTCCCGCTGTCAGTCACACGGCCGTCCCCCAGCGCTGGCCCCGGCCGCACGCTCCTGCGCTCACATCCCGGCTTCTGTCCCCAGGGGCTGCGTTCCTGGGGCGGGGAGCCCACAGGGTGGACCTTCCTGGCAGAGAGAGGCCGCAGGATGGCAGGGATTTTAACTGGGCGTGTGTCGCCCCGTCGACAATGCGGCATACAGACGACACGGCAAAGCTCCGGCCCGCGTCTTCCAGAAGGGCAGCCTGGCCAGCACAGGCAAAAGGCAGTGGCCTTGGGGACTGCGCCCGCACAAGGCCTGGCTGGGAGCCACCCCCTCCCCCCCACCCACCCCATCCAGTGTCCCTCAGATCTGAGCCCCGTGTGGCCCAAGGCCCCTGCCAGCCCACCCCAGGCTCCCATGAGTGGACAGGTTCTCACCGGCCAGCGCATGCCCCCCGGCCCCGGGGCAGCAGGTCTGAGCTCAGCAATGCAGCAGACCGCACACACCCCCCCATGCAGCCTGCCCCCGTGCCTCCCAGGCCCGCGTCCACAGAAAGGAGCTCACAGATGCCGTGTCTGCCTTGCAGCCACCCAGGCGTTCTGGGTACCGCCTGGTCCCCCCCAGCCCAGCCCAGGGACGCTGACCGCAGCCTCCTGTCTCCCAGCCCAGCAACTGGCATGCATCTGGGTCCCAGGGCAGCCCCCGGCCCCCTCCCTGGTGGCCCGTGGACACCCCGCTTCCTGAGGAGGCCCCTCCTGCCAGCCCCGCCTCCGGGTGCCCGGCCCGGGTTATTGCCACGGGGCCTCTGACAGTGGTCTAGATGACTACGGGTACCACAGTGATGCCCGCCTGAGCAGCAGCTGGGGCCCGCTGCTCCCTGAGGCCCGCCCTCTGACCCCTTTGAGGCTGGGGCTCTGGTCTCTGGGGGCCGGGCCCCTCATGCTGAGGGCCTCCAGGATGACCACTTCTAAATGAGGAGGCAGCGTCCAGTGCGGCCGGAGGGGCTGTGATGGGACCAGGGAAGGAGGAGAGCTCAAGCCTGGGAGCACGCAGAGCCCCCAGGATGGGCTTCAGGGCCCGGCGTGAGGGAACCCCTCATCTGCCACGTGTCCCTCTGCAGAGGCTCCCTCAGCAACCCCTCTGCGGTGGGGGGCCAAGGACCTGCTAAGGAGCAGGCTGGGAGCCAGGGGGAGCCCAGGGGGAGTCCAGAGCCCTGTCCCAGTGCCCCCCTCCTCCAGGCCCCAGCGGCCCCTTCTGGAGACGCCAGGCTCTTCTAGGTGAGTGCAGATGGGCCACGCCGGGGTCAGGACCCCAGGGGACCCAGGTCCCCTCAATCAGGCCCCATCTGCCAGCCCACCGGCACTCGGCCTCCCAGGGCGACACCTGCCTCGAGGCAGGCTGAAGGGGCCCTGGCCTCCGCCGGGACGGGGTGGGCGGCCGTAAGCTGGGCCCTCCCCCGGGCCCCGGGGACAGGCCATATTATCTAAGCGTGTGTCACTGTGGTACTGGGACAGTATCTCCCACAGTGGCATGGTCTGTGCTCAAAACCAGCTGCCCTTGCCGGGCCCACTGTCCCCCCTGGGGGCTGGGTCCCGACCCCTCGCGCCGTCCTGCCCACCGTCCTAGGGGGCTGGTGAGCTCCAGTCGGCTCCCGCCGGAGCACCAGGCAGCGCCGGGGTCGACCCAGGACCCAGCCGACTGAGCACCGGGGTCCCGGGCAAGCACCCCGTGAGGAGCGGACGTGCACCGCGCCGACTGGCCCCTACCCCCTCCTGTCCTCACGCCTGCCCTGCCTTGCCCCCAGGACAGGGGGATGGAATGGACTTCTGGCCACACATGGGAGGCCCTCCCTGCACCCTGGGCTCGGGCCTGGGCAGGTGGGCAGGGGGGTAGCCGGCTGGCAAGTCCTCTCTGGAGACCCCCACTCCCCCCTGCCCGCGGCCCCCAGCCTCACCTCCTCTGCTCTCCCCAGCCCCCACTTGCTGCGCCAGGACTTCCTCTGGGCAGCGGGCTCTACCACGGCGAGGATACCCAGTGCCACGGTCACTGGCCTCCAAGCAAATGCCGGGCAGTGCCTGGGGTGGGACGGCTCAGGCCTGACCCCGACCTGGATCTGCACTGACTCCCCCAAGCTCTCCATGAGCCCGGGGCACTGGCCTGTCCCCCAGGTCCCAGCTCCCTTCGCCCCGCCCCTGCCTGGTGGAGGGCAGGTGCAGGGGGTGCTGCCGGGGCAGGGGGAGGGGCTCCGCCCCCACTGCAGGGGGGAGCTGGGCTGAGGACGCCCCCACCCCTGCCCCACCCCACACCTGGGGGAACAGGCCTGACTGGCGGTTCTCACTGGACCCCCTCTCGGTTGAGCAGCGCCCCCTCTGCCCTCTGCCCCCTCTGTCCCCTCTGCCCTCGGGGAGCCCCCTCCCACTGACGCAGTGACCGGCCAGCAGGGCTGAGAGCAGACCCCTCACAGACCACAGACGGGATGGACCCAGCACGCTCGGGGGCCCAGACGGAGGGCCGAACCCCGCAGGGCGGCTCCAGACCAGGGGCGGGCAGGGGCGGCGGCCTCTGCCTCAGAGCCCACCCACCGGCGAGCTGACCGGGACTGGGCTGGAAGGCCCCTCGGAGTCCTCGCCCACGGCACCCAGCGTGCAGGAGCCCCCACCCCCACCCCTCACTCAGAAGGCCCCTCAGGAGCCCCCACCCCTCGCTCAGAAGCCAGGAGGTTTCTGCCCCCGCCTGTGTCACGGTGGGGGTACAGTAGCAGCAGCTGGTACCACGGTGACACTCTCCAGGCCACAAACCCTGGCCCCCTAGCGGGCCCCCAGCGGACGGGGCCAGCCTCCTGGTGCGGAGCTGGGCTGCCCTCCCAGCCCGCAGGCACCCCGCCGGCCTCGCCCCGCGTCCTCAGCGGCCGGTGTCAGCCCGAGGACAGGCCCCGCTGCGGGAGACCCACTGCGGCCTCCCCACCCCGGAACCCTTGGCGGATTTTGTACAGGCCTGAAGCAGGGTGAGTGTTAGCGGTTGGGGCTCACGGTGCCTCAGGCCATTCATGAAAACCTAGGAGCCAGTTCCCACCACACAGGAGACGTGGCGCAGCAGCCCAGCCCTCACTGTGGAGGCCCCGAGTCACTGTGGGCCTGCCAGGGGCCAGCGCGGAGGGACTGGCCGGGCCCAGCCCCAAAGTGGCGGTCAGACAGCAGAGCCCTGCGCCCAGCCAGGCCGTGTCTGTGGGCTCCTCAGGTACCCGGACAGCCAGGATGCCCCTCCGCAGCCCCGTTTCACGGTGAGGACAGGGGGCCAGGCCGGTCAGTGCAGGGCTCGGCCCTGTCCTCAGCCTCCCTCATCTGCACTGAGGCCCCTGGCCAGAGCTGACCCTCCAGGCCAGCGTCCCCCAGGGACACGTTTGCTCCTGCCGCCCCTGCCCTGCAGCAGACCCCCCGTGCTATGCACCCCGAGCCAACACCAAGCATGGACTGCCATCCTCTGCCCCTGCCAAGGCTATCTGGGCGCCAGCCCCCTGGGAACAGACTTGCAGGGGCCACGGCTGGACACAGCCCGGCCGGGCCGCAGGCCCCCCGAGGAGTGCGCAGCAGGTGGGCCGCATGCACAGTGCAGGCCAGCTGACAGCCCGCAGGCCGGACGGCGCCAGGAAGACCGCCCAGGGAGACCCGAGCCCCTTCTGCCCCTACAGCTGAGCCCACGCCCTTCCCTGTGGGGATGGCCATCCAGGCAGCCTTCTCCCTGGGGCTCCCACGCTGCAGCCTGCCAGGTCCTCCGGGGCGCTATCCCAGCACCGGGGACTCGGCCACCCTGGGCAGCCGGAGGGCCCAGCCCACCACGGAGCCTGGGGAGCTCTGTGTGCCCCCGGCGTTCCACCGACCTGACCCACCCGCCGGTCACTCGAGCCAGTCCCCAGGGGCTCTGAGCCCCACCCAGGGCAGGGGTGGAACGGCACACATGGGGCTCCTTCCTGGGAGAAGGCCCCTCTCGTCGGGAACCCCCCACCGGCCAGCGCTGGTCACGGGGGGAGCGGTGGGCCTAGAGGGCCGCTGAGCCCCCAAGCAGCACCTGTTCTCCCGCAGTGCCCAGGGCCTGTGCCGCATGCCCACAGGCAGGAAGCAGACACGCTCCAGGGCACGAAGCCCCCCAGGCCCCCTTCCTGCCCCCCGTCCTGCACCCCACACCCCTCCCCTCCTTTCCCTCCCTGCACTCAGGCCTGCGAGGTTTTCAGTAGTCTTAACTTAAAGCTGGGATTTCACCGCCTGGGTTCTTCTGCAATTTCATTTTGCCGTCAATTCAGTGTTTCCCCACTGACTCCCAGCACCGCGATCCCACACTCACTCCCTGCTCGTTCGCGGGTCTGTCACCCCAGAACCTAAGCCAGGCCCTGGGGTGTGACCACATTTGCACAAGTGCAGTGTGAGGCTGGGACCGGGAGGGTGTGGCTCGGAGGCTGGGTCGCTCTCCTGCGTGCTGGAGTCAGTCAGGGCAACTTCCTGGAGGAGGAGGCGCTTTAGCTGCAGGTGGAGAGGAGAAGCATGCAGGACCTGGCGATGGGGGCCAAGGATGCCCCCGGGAGGACAAGGAGCCTGAGGGCTCTGAGTCCCCCCAAGACCCACACTGGAGCTTGGGGACCAGCTGGAGCCTGAGACAGGAGCCATCGTCCCAGACGGTGGTGGTCACGGGGGGCCACGGGGACCCAGACGTGCAAGGTCCAGGCACAGAGGAGCTCTCCCGGCCCTGGCGCCCTGCACAGCGCAGGACACAAACAAGCCTATATCTCCAGGCAGGGGAATGAGAGCCACCCTTCTCCGGGTCCCACACAGACTGCCCAGGAATCTGACGGGCCCCTGGATTCAGACACAGCCACTCTGGGGGGTCAGGCCAAGGGGGGGTCCCAGGAAGCCCCAGGCAGCCCTGCATGAGGACGTGAGCCCTGCTTGGCCCGCGGCCAGTGGCCACAAGGAGGCTGCACCATTCCTCACACCCCAGAACACGGAGCCCCATGAGCTCCCTCCTCAGCCCCACGATGACCACCGGAGCCAGCCCTTGCCGTGATCCCCACCTCGTGCAGGCCGTCGCCCACCTGCTCCTGGCCCACCCCTCCTGGAAAGGCTGCTGCTGTCCCCTGCACTGTCACCGGGACAGGTCTGAGGACCCTCCACCCAGCTCACTGGGATGGCACCCATGACCCCATGACCCAGCAAGGTCAGCCCAACTCTCCACAGCCAGGCCTGGCCACCCAGGAGTCATGACCCCGTGCCCCCTGGAAGCACACACTGAAGCACATGTGTGTAGCTGAGTAGCTCTGACAGGCCCTCACCACTCTGTGGAGCGGGCCATCCCAGTGCCCAGCCCATATTCATTCTCCCTTCATCTTCCTGCTCAGACTCCCCTGCACCCTATTGGCCACAGCACCCATGTCGGCCAGTGAGATATACTTGGAGGTAAGGGACTTCCGGAGTATGGTTTGCTGTTTGCTGTCTGCCCATCCTGGGATGTAGGTGCAATGGCTGTAGATGAGCAGCCCCTTTGCCCACCTACTAAATAGAGCAGGCCAAAAATAGAGACGGAACCCTGATCACCAGTGATATTTAGAGATTCCTCCTTTCTCACATGAGGGGAATAACCTCTGTGTGGTTAAACTAGGATTTCTGTTATGCCCACCCTGACTGGTCCCCACGGAGGACCTTCCCAGCCACCCCCACTGGGATCATGCTGTGGGTCCCCTCTGCTGTCCCCAGTCAACGTCTCCCCACCTGTTTGCTCAGCTCATTTGCCCAGAATGATAGAAAAGGGTGCCCCATCGTCCCAGCATCCACCAACCTGCTCACATGTGGGGGGGGGGGGGCCTCGGGAGGCTGTCCTCGAAGACCGCCAACAGGACGCAGCCATGCGGGACCACATCACACACGAGGGGCAGCGCGCACCGCGCTTACCGTCACTAGACAAGAATGGAGGCCCCGCGGGTCGCTTCTCTCTTCCATGGGTGTCCTTACTTAAGCAGGACAGGCTGCAAGTAGGGTAATTAACGGGGGGACTGGTGAGGTAGCCTGGGCAGAAACACGGAGCTGTGTCTACGACGAGTCCTCGGTCCCCCGAAAGTGCTTCCTTGTAACTCGAACTCCGGGTCTGCAGACCTTTGCTTACACTTTGTAGGTTGTGTTAGTGCAGGTTGTTAAGATGCACCCATGCAAAACCTCCTGGAGGAGAAGGCCCATACAGTCGGCACGAGTAGACATGACCTGCGCCCGGCGGAAATAGCGAGGGGACTGGCCATCTGGGCACGTCGTACTGGCATGCCCTCCCCCTGCAGACGAGCTCCACGTGTCGTCTCTGTGAGCCTGCAGCCGGTGCCCCCCACGGCCCGCGGGGAAGCCAGCCCCAGGCACCCCCGCCACCCGGAGCGAGGACGCGGAGCCCCGAGGCAGGAGTATGGGAAAGGAGGCCCCTGGGGCCCTGCTCACCCACACGGCGGGCCCCCCACGCCTTAGGACCCACCCCACCCCACAGCTCCCCAAACGCGCCCTTATGTGCAAGGCAGGACCTGTGAGCACCCCCTCCGGGCTCTCCACGCCAGCGATGTGCCCGTCACGTTGGAACACTCCCGGCACACTGGACATCTCCTAAGGCAAACCTGCCGAGTTTCTCAGCATAAATGGTTTGAAAGCACAGAGGCCGTTGAACGTGTGAAATCAAAGCTGGATCCCAGATAATCTGGGTCTGGTCAGTGGTTCTGGGCTGACCCAGCCGTAAGTGGCAGACGGGTAACCTCAGCGGTGCGTTCCTGGCGTGTGAGGTGCCCGCAGCCTGGGCCCTGCCCCCGTCCCCGCCCCACTCCTGCCCGCTCACCCAGAGTGGCTCGCGCCCTCTTCCCCGTGCACGCGGCCCTCCACAGTCTGCTCTGGGGTCTGGGCTCAAACGCCGCTACACGCTGACGGGTCCTGGCCTTGGAGGCACCGCACATGCCGGCGCCCGCCCGCCCTGACCGCCCTGCCGCACCTCGCCGCCCCCAGCCCCATGCTTGCCCACACCTGCATGCTCTCCTCAAAACCTTCATTTGCTTTCACGCCCCGTGTAATCCACCCAAACCCTAAGGCTCCCCCTTGAAGCCCCACACTCTCCGACCCCCACCCAGCCCGCTGCACGAGGTGGGCACCTGCAGCCTGCCTGTGTGACCCACGCTGCGCACCCACCCCCTGCCGGGGGCAGCGACCAAGGGACCTCGAAGACCTCCACCTGCCCCACCCCCCACCCCCCAGGCACCTTTTGGAAACCGTCCCAGAGCACCCTCCCTCCTCAGACAAAACCCCACAGCCCGTCCCGAGGCCCGCACTGGCCACATCACGCTGGCTCGGACCGGGCTTTGATGGGGCTCGGTCCTGACCCACAAGGTCCTCCCTAGAGTCACGTCACCCTGCGGGTCGTCTGCGCGGAAGCCTCGGAGGCTGTGCTGGGTTCGGTTCCTGGGTTCGGCCCAGGAACCGCAGATGCCAGTCCCTGCCGCCCACGCTCGATTCCCCCGGCCAGGGAGCCGCCCCTCCCTGCGGTCCCACCGCCAGCAGGTTGCAGGGAGAGGTGGCCAGGAATCCCAAACCAACCATCCAACGCAGCTCGAGACAGTATCGGGAACTTCCTTAAGCTTCTCAGGAAAACAACAGCCCAGAGCGTAGGATAACGAACCCACCGTATGAACGTCGCCGGGCTTGGCGGGGTCAGCGCAGTCAGGCAGCCCGCCTCCCTCCCGTCCTGGGATCCGCTCGTCTTGAGCACCTGCCGGCGCAGCCGGTGGTCAGAAAGACAGCTCTACAACTCTACAAGCAGAAAGCGACCACCTGCTGTAGGAGGTGTGGGGATGCGAATCTGAGGAGACGTGTTCGGGAGATAAACCTGGGGGGTGGGGGAGGTGGCCAGCCCGCGGCCCGAAGGTGGTAGAGCCGCAGAGCACAAAGTCGGGACTTGTAGACATTTGCCTGAAAGGCGCTCGGGCGGTGACGCAGGGCAGACTCCCAGCTGGGACAGCGTGGTCTCGGGATCCCTGGGGTCCTGGGGTCACAGACGGAACGGGGTGCAGAGCTCCCAGGCATCGGAGCAGGAACCTCGTCCATAATCGGTGAGCCGGGCAGGGGACGGTCTCAGCTCAGTGTCGCTATAAACCCTGACCTGCGGCCCCACCCGGCGACCGCTCCCAGAGCGGGAGCCCAGCACGCAGCCCGCCTTCGGGGTTGGGGGATGGGCGCAGGTGTGCCACGGGCGTCGCAGACTGG
The DNA here is from genome assembly GCA_028533885.1 of Nasua narica. Classification (NCBI taxonomy): domain Eukaryota; kingdom Metazoa; phylum Chordata; class Mammalia; order Carnivora; family Procyonidae; genus Nasua; species Nasua narica. The sequence goes on from CM052797.1 coordinate 125,723,895, forward strand.
GGCGCACATGGAGGTGGTGACTGCTTTTCCCGAGGGTTTACTGAAGAAGGGGCCGCGATCGTTCAGCTCTGGGGCTGGAGACCACGATATGGCCATTTTTACTCTCATCCTCTAAAGAGGCTCAAATGCCTTCAGGGAACAAAAGCCACATAGAAAAACCGGGATTGGCTTACACTGAGCCGCCTGGCAAGGACAACGCCACCGGCACAGAGAGCGGAGAATTGGTGCAGCAGACCTCTCCCCCGAAGACCAGCTGGACGGGCTCGCGCCGGCGTCTACGGGGCGCCCAGCGCCGCCCAGCTCCAGCTCTGGGGGGACACTGGAGAGATTTCGAGGCTGTTTCTCGTGATTCACTGATACTTCAGTTCAAAATTTTCCTTTTCTTTTTTTTTTTACTTTTCAATGACTTTCTTATTTTATCAATTTTTTATTTTTAAGTCTTTTTTTAACTTTCATTTTTACATTTTTCTACATATATTCTTCATTTTTGGCTTCCTTTCACTGTATTCAATTTTATTTTTGTATATATATAAGTTTTTCTTTCTTTAACACTTTTGGGATTTAGCATCTTCTAACAAACAGACCAAAATGCACCCAGGACCAAGTGGATCACCCTGTTTTGTCTGCCTGTGAGATTATATTCTTTTTTCCCTTTTTTTTCGGTCTCAGACTCTTCACAATTATCTACTGTGTACTGGGCTTGTTGTTGATATTTTTTATTTTGTTCTCCCATTCCTCTATTCTTCTCTGGACAGAAGGACTAGGAGGAGAAATTAACAACAAAAGAAAACCCGAGGTGATATTATCGGCCATAGATTTAATCAATATGGATATAAGTAAAATGTCAGAACTAGAATTCAGAAAAGCAATTATAAAGTTACTAGGTGGGCTTGAAAAAAATATAAAAGAATGGAAAATCATTCAGTGCAGAAATAAAATAACTAAAATCTAATCAGGCTAAAATTAAAAATGATTTAATGGAAACATAGTCTAAAATAAATGCTGTAATGGCTAGGGTAAATGAGGCAGAAGAGTTGTGACATAGAAGACAAAATGCTGAGGAAGGAAGCTGAGGAAAGAGAGAAAAACAGCTAATAGAGGATGAGGGGAGGCTTTGAGAAATCAGCGATATCATACAACAAAACAATATTAGAATCATTGGGGTCATAGAGGAAAAAGAAAGAGAGAGAGGGACAGAAAGTATTTTTCAGCAAATCATGGCTGAGAATTTCCCTAAACTGGGGAAGGAAACAGACATTCATGTTCAGGAGACACAGAGAACCCCCCCCCCAAAAATCCATAAAAATAGATCAACACACAGACATATGGAAGTGAAGCTTGCAAATCTCAGAGATAAAAAGAAAATCCTGAAAGCATCTCAAGACAAGAACTCCTTAACCTACAGATGTCGCAACATTAGACTGACATCAGAGGTGTCCACAGAGACCTGGCAGGCCAGGAAAGGCTGGCATGAGATATTCAGGGTGCTCAATGGGAAAAATGTGCAGCCAGGAAGCCTTTACCCGGGAAGGTCGTCATTAGAATAGAAGGAGAGATAAAGAGGTTTCAGGACAAATAGAAACTAAAAGAATTTCTGATCACTAAACCTGGAGGGTGTCTCAGAGGGACATGTGGCTGCAACGCCCCCACGAGCGTGCCCACTATCTTGAGGGGTGTGGCACGGTGACCTCGGTCTGAGGACGCCCCTCTGGGTACTGTTGGCTGATTACTGAGCTTGACCTGATTTAAGGTAAAGAAAGGGTGAAGGGGGCTCTCTTGGTCTCTGAGACTCTGTAATATCCAGGTCATGGCAGTAGTGCCCTGAAGGCTCGGGCATGTCCCACTCCTGGGGCGTGGAAGCCCTGGGGTCACTGGAGCCACCACGCCCACCATGGAGGACCCGGTGAGGCCACCCAGCCCTTCCCCGCAGCGGCTCCCAGAAGCAGCCATTTCGTGGAGGCGAGCTGTCTGTCCAGCGGTCGGTGGAATGAGAGCCCCGGCAACATGAGAGCGCAACCAGGTCCAGGGCACAGAGGTCAGGGAGGCCCAAGATGGACACAGGATTCACTCTGGACAAGGAGACGCAGGAGAAGCTGGGCCGCCCTTCTTGTACGAAAGCCAGATTGGCAGTGGCTGCACGTCCCTCCTGCTTCAGGTACCGGTGACTGGGGCAGCCCCTCTCCCGCCGGGAAGGAGCGGCCTTCACAGAGACAGCTGCCCAACACCCCATTCCCTCAGCGGCCGGGTGAGCCCGTCCTGACTCCTCACTCTGTGAGGGGACCAGCGTCAGCCCTGCCTACGCTGTCGTCAACCCTTCGTCACGGGCTGGTAAGGTGCTCTGTCCCACGGAGCATGGCGACTGCCCGGGCCAGTCCCTTCTCCCAGGAACGCGGTGAACATATGAGCTGCCCTCTCGGGGCTTTGTTAGTCCCACTGCCACCTGTCTGGGTCGCAGGGATCGGGGGACCCTCCCATTGTTCTTCGTATTTGTAACCTCCTGCCTTTTTTTCCTGGTTTGTTCTCCTTTTTGCCCGTGTCATAGGGTCTCAGAGGAGAGAAGTTCTGTTTCTTATTCTTCTCTATTCCCTTTGGTGGCTTCTCACAACTGCTGGTTTGTCGGCCACAGCAACCACTCGCTCTTTGCAGCTTCCGGGCTGAGAGAGGAAGCAAGAAGACGCTCCTCTCGTGTCTCTGCCCACGAGGACCTTCCTTCTGGAGTCATGTGATCGGGAACCAGCCCCGCGACAGCAGAGGCCATCAGAGGTCAAGTCTCAGATAGTAGGCTCTCCCTAGGAGTGTGACGAGTGCTCCGGAACTTGCCAGAGCGCTCCTGCATCCTGGCCATCTGGTCTACCGCCATGCCTGCTTTCAGGGCACAGGGCCCCCGAGAGTGACTAGCCCGCCGAGGCACGGTGGCAGCACGGACCCAGAAGGACCTCTAGGCCCCTTGCCAGCAGCTCCTAGCTCATGGTTATCTTCAGAAGCGACTGCCTGGATGGGTCCTGACTGACAGGGTGCCCTTCCCGCCTGCCACAGGGGTCCAGCCTCCAGCTCGACTCCAAGTCTTGCTCAGGGCAGATAAGTAACCCAGGAGACACCTTGCCCGTCACCTTCCTGGGAGGGGCAGGCCCCAGGAGCCTGGAGCTGTGGCCGGAGGTTGGAAGGTCCACCAGTGAGCCCAGTCCCGGCCACCCCATGACACTCATCCAGACTCTCCGCCTGGCGCTTGCTGGGGCACACGCCTGTGACCCCATGTCCTTTCCCTAAAGGGCACTGGGCTATGGGGTGCTGCAGGAGGAGCCCGGCCTGGGCGCAAGCACGGCCAGACACATGGCCAGCACGCGGCCCCGACCCGAACCCCACACAGCGCTGCCCGGAAGAACCAGGGACAGCAGGTCGGAGTTCTCTGCGGAAGGCTCGAGAGCTTTGCCGGGGTTAGGTCTTACCCTCCACTGGGGTCTGACAGGACTCGCTGAACTGGGTGCTCTGGGGGCTGCAGCCTGACTGCTTCTCCCCCACATGAAGAGGCCTAGGGACCGGGGCTGGGAGCTGAGGGGATGGGGCCGGCAGGGCACCGAGGGCACCTTCCCTCCCCCAGCCGGGAATGAAAGGCCCGGAGATCCAGAGCAGGTGCTTCCTGGGCCAGAGCAGACCCTACCCTTTGTTCCCCAGGAGGAGACAGAGACCCCCGAGACCCCAGCGAGGGGGTGGGGCTGGAGGAAGCCCTACTGCAAGCCAGGAGCCTCCCCTGTGGGCCCCGGAGGGCAGGCTCGGGAGGCCCGGGCATGGGGGTGGGGAGGGACCACAGGCCGTGGCCCACTCCTCAACCTGCCGTGCCCCCAACCCCAGGTCCCAGGGCCAGCCGGTCCTCAGGCCCCTCCCGTGACAGACCACGGCTCTCTGTCCACTCTCCGCTCCTCACCCTGCCTCTCCTCCCCCACCCGCGTCCTCCACAGGTAACTCGGGGCTGTGGCGCTGGTCTGCCCTTACACAGGGCACCCCCACGGTGCTGCCCAGGCTTGTCCATCCCCTCCCCAGACCCGGACCCTGTGCACGGGCTGGGGCCCGGCCCTGTCTGGAGAGGCCCTGCGCCCCAGCAGCACGGCGGGGTCTCCCGGCACCTCGCGTCCGCCTGCCGGAGGCCGACATGACGAGCCGCACCCCTCGCCACCCCTGCACAGCACTCCCCAGCTTTTCCCCATTTCCCCAAGGCCAGGCACCCTTGCTCCCAAATCCGGGAACACCACCTCAGACACTGCCCTGCTCTCCCTGACCCCTGCCCTCACCCCTCCCACGGGAGCCCCCGACCTACCTGCCACCCCAACGGCTCCCTAACCCTCCCTCAGGGTGGGACTCCTGGTGCCCCAGGCCAGCCTAGGTCCGCCCTCCACACCACACTAGATAGAACTTCCCAGAAAGAGACTCTAAACCAGGCCCGCACATCCCTCTGCCTCTTCGAGGGGCACATGGGCCACATTGGAATCCAGCTTCCCCGAGCCACGTGGCCTCTCCAGACACATGGCCCGCCTGTGGCCTTGGCCTCGGCTGTCCCTCCGCTGCAGTCACTCATATACATGCACGCACATGCACGCACATGCACGCATAAACGCGCACACACACGTGCACACACGTACGCACACACACTTCTAACACACTCTTCACACACACACCCTCCCCCCCCCCCGCCCGCGAGCCCCAGGACGTAATCAGTCCCTCCCGGCCCCCCCGACTGTGTCCGTGAGCTCACCTGCTGCCCTCACACCGGCCGTGGGGGCCCGCGTGGGTCTCTGACCCCCTGGAGGCCACAGCTGGTGAAACTGTGGGTCCCAGCGCCCAGATCTGATGCGTGCAGTTCGGGGGAGCAGCCCGTACCGGTGAGGGCGCGGCCCCCCGGAGACCGTCATGCCCTCCCCTGCACCCACCCCACAGCCAGGGACCTGCAGAGCTGGGAACCCTCCTCCGGGCCCTGCAGTCCCGGCAGACGGGCACAGCCTGGCCCCCAGGAGCCCGGTCCTTCGGGGGCAGAGAACAGGCAGAGCTCACCAGGTAGCTGCTCCTGGGCCCACAGAAGTGGCCAGAGGGAAGGCAGCCTCGTTGGCCGAGCCTCAGGCGGGCCCCAGGGGCCAGAGGGAAGGCAGCCTCCTCGGCCGAGCCTCAGGCGGGCCCTCAAGGCCCGGGGACAGGAGCCCTGCACCTTTCAGGTTGGCCATGGGCCTGGGTTCGGCCCCACCGGCAGCCACCGGCCTTCTCAGACCCCGTGGCTCAGAGGCAGGTGGCCTGTGGGCACAGCCCTGGGTCTGTTCTTATTTCTGAAAGATAAAAAGAAAACGGACACAGGAAGGCCTTTAATATTCTGATTATTGTTAGTGGTGGCCAGTTGTTTGCAGCGGAGTCAGGAACTGCTGGAGGAGGACGGTCTGTGGCCCCACCCGCTCCCCACCCCTTGCCTTGGGGTCCTTGGGGTTTTGGCCGAGCCAGGAACCACAGTGCTAACTGGAACCACATTGATTCACAACCCTACAGAAACCCCACAGGGGAGCACTCCAGGGCGCGAGGGGGGCTCACCCTCCCGGTTCCCTGCAGACCTGGTGGAGGGGGAAGCCCACAGAACCTGGAGGAGGGGTGCTCAGCCGCCTCTGAAGGCAAAGGGACTTTGCAAGTGGACATGACGTAGGCCGGGGGACGGCTGGGGAAGGCGTGGTGTGCGCAGTGGCCTGAATGCCGGGTGGGGGGTGGGGGGGGGACCAAGGGCGCACAACCCTGGGCCCTGAGCAGTGAGGGCCCCTGCGAGGCTGGGCGGGGAGAACGTGACCTCAGGACCCATGAGAGTCAGGTGTCAGGAAGGACATCAAATGCCGGGCCAGAGCTCTGGGAGCAAGAGGGAAAGTGCAGGGGCGCGGGGCGGGGCGGGGCGGGGCGGGGCGGCGCGGGGCGGCGCGGGGCGGGGCGGCGCGGGGCGGGGCGGGGCGTTGCTGCCAGCAGAGAGCAGGCTTTCCGGCCCCTGCGGTTCCCTGGGGACCTGGGCTGGGCGGGGGCTTCTGCCTGTCCCCGCCCAGGCCCTGAGCACTGTGCATACGCCTCCTTGGGCACCTGGGGTGCAGGCACCCTGGTCACCGTGTCCTCAGGTGAGTCTCCGTGGTAGCCGCTCCGTGGGCATCAGGCCAGGGCCCTGGGGCCGGCCGCCATTGCGAGCCTGAGGTCCAGCCTGGGGCCCTGCAGGTCAGCAGGGTGCCACTGGGTCCCGGCCCCATGGGGACTAGACTCAGAGCTGGCAGAGCCCCTGGGTGGCCAGCAAGCTGCGGGGCAGACGGACGGACGCCCCCAGCTCAGGCGTCGGTGGGAAGGGGAAGCAGGGGCCGGGCTTTCTGTACGCGGGGGCTGGGCGGCTGCACCAGTGTGGCCATGACTACTTCGATATCTGGGGCCCGGGGACCCAGGTGACCATCTCCTCAGGTAACTGCAGCCCCCTCGCTCTGGCCCTGGGGGTGCGTCTGGGGGCAGGGGAGCCGGCGGCGCGGGCTGTGTCCTCGGGCTCTGAGGCAGACGGTTTCTGTCGGGGGACAAGTGGGGACTGTGTCCCTGTGTGATGCTTTCGGTTTGTGGGGCCCGGGGACCCCGGTCACCGTGTCCTCAGGTAAGACGGCTTCCATCTGGCTCTCTGTCCCGGCAGAGGTTTCCCGAGACCTCCCAGGGTCTGTGGGGGCAAGCCTGGGGGGAGGGGGCTGCCTCTGCGGCTCCAGGAGGACTCCCTGTGGGGTGTGCCCGCCGTGGCTGGGCGGCCGGGCCGAGGTTTTTGTATGACCCCCTAACGGGGCCCTTGGCAATGTGACTACTTTGATGTCTGGGGCCAGGGAACCCTGGTCACCGTCTCCTCAGGTGAGTCCTCACAGCGCTCTCTCCTCTCTGTCTCTGGGGGCTTTTTGCTGCATTTGGGCAAAAATGAGAATGTCTGGGTCTGGGATCCGGCAGGACTAGGGGCTGCCAGGGGCTCGGGAAGGGGCCAGCGGGCCAGCGGCTCCCTTGCCTCCTGGGCCGTCCTGTCAGCCCCACCGGCTGGGGTTGGAGGTCTGAGGCCCTAGCCGGGCCCGACTTCTTGCCCAGGGTCCCTACACAGCTGTCACGTTGTGACAACTGGTTTGACTCCTGGGGCCAGGGGGTCCTGGTCACCGTCTCCTCAGGTGGGTCCTCATCCTCTCCACTCTGGCCGCACTTGGGGGGATCAGGCTGTTGGGGTTTCTGGAGGCCAGGACGGGGACGGAGATGGGGGTCTGGAGACCGCCCTACCCTGAGGACAGCGGCACTCGGGGCGAGGAGGCTCCTCTGGCTGGTCTGGCCACGTAGTCTCGGGGCCGTGGTGACTGTGGCGTGATCGGTGGGACCGGGGCCTCCGCGGCCGTGGCCCTTGGGGTGGATTGGACTGGGGAGTCCCAGTCGGGCGCTCGCAGCTGGGCGGCCCAGGCGGGCAGCGCCCTGGCTTCTGTAAGGTCTCTGGGCGGTGCGGGGGAGTGGGGCCGTTGAAGGGTGACTTGGACGATCGGCTTCCATGGGGCCCGGAGACTGTGCAGGCCTCTGGGTCAGGCCGAGGCTGGGCCAGGCCCCCTGGGTTTTGGTAGGGTGCGGATGGCAATTTGACCACCGTGACTACTACGGTATAGACTACTGGGGTCAGGGGACCTCAGTCACCGTGTCCTCAGGTAAGAGTGGCCCTGTCAGGGCCTTTATTTTCTGCTCCTTTCTGTAGGGTTTTCTGAGCACCAAATGGCCGGTCCTTGGGACAGGCCCCCCAGGGGCAGGCTGGCCGGGAGGGGACGAGGACCGGGTGCGTTTCGGGACTTCCTAGCCTCTTGATTTTCCGATGCCGTTCTAAAACTGGAATCATGTCAGCAGGCCCCGGGCAGGAACTGAGCCCCTGCAGAGGGTCCCAGAGGCTGGGCCGGCCGCGGGTGGGCCGGAACCCCCGTGGCCGCAGGGCCGCCCAGCACTTAGACTCCTAGGGTCGGCTAGGAACGTGCACGGCTGGCTGTGTGGGCAGGACAGGCAGAAGGCCACACGCAGAGCGCGTAGTGAGAGGCTGTGCTGGGAACTAAAGGGAGAGACTTTAGTTCAGTGCTGGACTCTTTCCGATTCTTGCTCGGGGACAGAGCCGTTCCGGCGGGGAGGGACGCTGAGGGGCAGGTCTGGGGCCAGGGAGCTGGGCTGGGCCTCCAGGGGACGTGGCTTGCCCCTACTAAGGTGCGCTCTCTGATCATGGAAGGGCTGAGGGTATTCTAGAAGGGGTTCCTGAGAGAAATAATTGAAAAACGGTGATTTTAAAATGTGAGAGATTTTCGAGTGTATTAGACTTTTTAATTGTATCAGGCAATTAACAAGCCAGAATCTCGTCTCTCCAGAGTCGATACAAGAAGTCGTACCCAGGAGCTGTCGGCCCCCCGCCACAGCTGGGTTTTGACGATGATAAAGGAAGCTTATTTTTTGTTTAATCCGGCAAACCAGGAAGTGGCAGTGCTAAGCGGGCGGGGCGGGGGGCGGCGCGAGGGGCAGCCCCTGCAGGTGGCAGGAAGCAGGTCACAGGGACCGTCTATTTTAGGAAGCAAGAAAACACACTTGCAAATTTATAGTTTGTGGTTAGCAGAAGTGGTTTTCGGGTAGTTTTGCCCAGCCCGGGGAGGCTGAACACGGCCCCCTGCAAAACAACACCTGTGCGATTTGCATTTCTAAAATAAGGCCGGACGCTGGCAGGACCCCGGACGCTTCCTTTTTGAACTACCTAAATTTAATTTCTTGGTCTTAGCAACATCTGAATTCTACTCATTTCCAAAGTAAGACGTTTAAGAAACTAAATTGGTCGTTCATGTGAGGTTTTTGCATTAGTTGTTCCTGCCAATGGTTGTTAACCTCAAACTGCCCTCCCGTGGCCTGAAGCAGGGCTTTTGCGATCTCTGTGTTCGCAGGATTCGAAAATGTTCCCTTTGTGAGGGAAGGGCACTGAGGTACCCTGGTCGGTGGCCTTCCCGTCCGCGTGTTTGCAAATCTGTTTTCAAGCATTCCTGTTGAGACAAATTTCAGGGGAAACGTGTGTGATGGCCCTGAGTGATTTCAGTGAAGCGTGTTCTTGTTGGACTAAGAGGAATTCCGGTCAGGTCTCGAATCAGGAAGGAACTCTGCCAGGCTCTCGCGCTGACGGAGCCCCAGTGGAGGGGCCCCCCGGGCCCGCCATGGCTGGGGTCCCGCCGTGGCTGAGAGCAGGCACCCGTGGCTCCTGCTGCCAGGCCAACTGGCTATGCATCAACCACCCAATTTTAATGGATTTGGAGGAATTCTTTCAAGACCCTCACGGTGACCAGGGAGCCCAGCTGGTAAGAGAGAAGTTGTATTTCTTGTTTTGGCTTCTTCGTGGTGAGGAATCAGTCTTAAACGGCCACTCAGTGAAACAATGAGATTCATTTGTATGGAGGCCTGAGCGACCACCGTCTTGGTCTCTCCCTTTAACTTTCTCTAAAGACGGTTTCAAGGACACAGCTGGAAGGGCTGTCCCGTGGCTTCTTGGCTATGGATCCCCGTGGCTCAGACGCTCTATCACGCGAGTGCCACTGACGCCGTCTTTCGGTTGTAATCGCTGCCTTGGGCGTGAGGCCGTTACCTACAGCCTTGCGAGGAGCTTTATGACAAAGAGCAGAATGAGAAGTGCAAGTTCAGTGAAGAGGCATTTTGGGACCTATTTAGTGAAGAGTTTTGTTTAGAGGGAATTTAGCTCGAGAGGGGGGCCTACTTCAGACTCCGAAGGCTGGAGGTCAGCTAAGGGCGAGTGCCCAGGAGGGTGCAGGCCGGCGGGGAGCGTCCCGAGCACCCTCTCTCGGCCCGGAAGCAGCTCTCCCTGCTCTCAAGCGCAGACGCAGGTTCTTCACTGGTGACAGCAAACGCTCCTCCACCCTTGTAACCGGTCCTGGTGAGTCTTAACTGGCCAGAAGTATTCTACCCAGGACGCTGAGGTGGGGTGACTGAGAGTGCTTGGGGACCAAGAGCCGGCTCAGTCTGGGGCCACGACAAAATAGGAGGTCCCAGTGGAGAAATCCACAAGGACACGCAACAGGGGACAAGACGGGTTAGCACCAGAAGGCACGGCCCCAGAGCCAAGTCCATCGGTACAGGATTCCCGGATAAGAAGCCTTTAGCTGAGAGGTGGGTCCGGAGCTCTGAAATTTTCTAGCCAGTCCCAGCACCGGGCTTTCTGGGACAGGAGGACCCAGGCCACACTGGGCTGGCCAAAGTGGTCTTCAGCTGACTGGACCAACCACACTGAACTGGCATCTTCTTAGCTAAGCTGGGCTATACTGGGCTATACTGGGCTGGGCTGAACGGGGCTGAGCTGGGCTATACTGGGATATACGGGGCTGAGCTGGGCTGAACGGGGCTGAGCTGAGCGGGGCTATACTGGGCTGAGCTGGGCTGAGCTGCGCTGAGCTGAGCTGAGCTGGGCTATACTGGGCTGAACTGGGCTGAGCTGGGCTATACTGGGCTGAGCTGGGCTATACTGGGCAGAGCTGGGCTGAGCTGGGCTGAACTGGGCTGAGCTGAGCTGGGCTATACTGGGCTGAGCTGGGCTGAGCTGGGCTGAGCTGGGCTATACTGGGCTATACTGGGCTGAACTGGGCTGAGCTGAGCTGAGCTGGGCTATACTGGGCTGAGCTGGGCTGAGCTGGGCTGAGCTGGGCTGAGCTGGGCTGAGCTGGGCTGAGCTGGGCTATACTGGGCTATACTGGGCTGAACTGGGCTGAGCTGGGCTATACTGG
>CM052797.1:125735184-125759690 GCA_028533885.1 Nasua narica
TCCTGGTTCATCACCCCCTCTGATTTCCCCCCATTCACCCTTCCCTTCCTTCTCACGATGCCCTCCATGATTTTCTTTATACTCCACACGTAAGTGAGACCATAAGATAACTGACTCTCTCCGCTTGACTTATTTCACTCCGCATAATCTCTTCTAGTCCTGTCCATGTTGATACAAAAGTTGGATATTCATCCTTTCTGATGGAGGCATAATATTCCATCGTATAGATGGACCCCATCTTCCGTATCCACTCATCTGTTGAAGGGCATCTTGGCTCTTTCCACAGTTTGGTGATTGTTTTTGGCCTTGTTTTCTATTGGGCTATTTGTCTTTTTTTGCTTTGCAACAGCTGTTTGCGGATTACTGACAACACTCCTTTTTCAGGTATAGGTGTTGCAAGTATTTGTTCCCAGGTTGTAACTCATCTTTCATTTTTTTAATGTATCTTTTGATGGTCTTGCTTAATTTTAATATAGTTATATTGATCCGTAGTGTCTTTATAATTATATCTTGTCTGAAACAAGTTGATATTTGGGCTTGGGGTGGAAATAGCTTTACCATCACCTAACCCACCCCTGATGTTTTGTCACATCCAATCTGTAAGCAGACTCTTTGCAAAGAAGGCTTCTTGAATGCCCGTAAAGGGACATGGGCAGGAAAGGGGAGCATATTGTGCAGTATGTCTAGCCTCTGGGAGACATGGGGCTGTGGGTACCATCAGATCAGTGGACACGGAGGGCGTTATGATAACGGAGCTCCCTGGTTGGTGTTTGGTGAGATGCCGAAAGAGGATGGCTCAGTGAGTCAGCCCTTTTGTCTGTCAACTCAGGGAACAGAGTGAGCACCAGAAATCCCCCATGACAGTATTTTAAGAGGGTCCGTATCCTGCTGCCAGAGGACCAATATTACTGAGAATGGGGCCTGGCACCTGATCGAAGAGTGGTAAGGATTGCAGTGGAGGCTGAATTCAAAGGTTCAGAGGTCCCTCCCACGAAGGGAAAGGTCTAGAGTGAAGGAGTGGGACCCCAAGACCCACAACGGGATCAGGGTCTGGGGTCATGCAAAAGGGAGGTGTGAGCCTCTCCACCAAGTTCAGACCCCATCCCAGAGAAGTGCTGGCTGAGCCTGAAGGAGATGACACCCTGTCCAGGTGTAATCATGCCATTGTTACCGTAAAACTAAGTGTAATTCGTCTTTGGGCATGTGTTGGGTCTTCTTTTACGGCCGCCATACAGAATGACGAGTGGATGTGCTGCAAGGCTCGGGGTGTGTGGGGGCTGCTGCAGAGGCTCCTCCCGAGGCCTGAGCACCCAGGGGGTCGACTTCTCGATAGAGCGCTACTATGAGGTGCATCTTTACTAATGCTTGTCCACTACTCTGTGCCTACTGAGGGGTGTCTGGTGACAGCTCCCATGGTGACCATGACTCTGTCATTCTTCCTGTAGGTCAGTCCATGTTAGGAGAGCTGTAGTGCAGGTGTGTGCGCATGGACAGCTGTGTCATCCGTCTTCGGGTCCCCTAAGGCTTTTTGCCTTAAGGTCTGTTTTACTTGGGATCAATGTGGCCACAGCAGCTTTCCTTGGGTGAACATCACCAAGCTTAACCAGCTTCATATTTTATATCAAAACACAGAACATAAGGGGCGCCTGGGGGGCTCAGTCATTTGGGCGTCTGCCTTCTGCTCAGGTCATGGACTAAAGAGCCTGGGATTGAGTTCTGTGTTGGGCTCCCTGCTCACTGGGGAGTCTGCTTCCCCCTCTGCTGCTCCTCCTCCTCACTCGTGCCCTCTCAAATAAATAAATGGAAAAAACCATAAAACACAAAAACTATGCTATATATAGAAACATTCCCCCCACACTTTTGGCATTTAAGTGGAGCATTTAGCCCATCTATATTGGAGCTTCCCGTGTGTGCAGATTCGCGTACTTCATCAAGTTGGGAAGGCTTTCGGCCATCATTTAATCTATTATATGCATATATACTTGTCTCAATATAGTGGAAACCACGGATTCAAACTGATGCGCCCAACCTACCGCCAGCACAGCCTCGTCTAGTTCTTCCCTCTCTGGGACTGCCCTCCGCTCTTCTGGGCGTGTTTACTCACTTGATCCGCCCCTGGGAGCGCCAGCCTCCTGCTCCTGCTCAGGGGCAGAGACCTTCCCGTCATCCCCAGTGCGGAGGTCCGGGCTGCCCCCTCACAGCCTCCGGACCCTGCTTCAGTCCTCACTTCCCAGTGTGGCTCTGGGCGCTGGGCTCTGACTGCACATGCCCCCAGCCCCGCCGCCCAGACCTGCCCACCTCACGGCTTCGGGGGCAAAGTGCTCAGGAAAGGAAAGGGTCCTGGGCTCAATAGTGTCCCCCCAAATTCATGCCCAGCCAGAGTCTGTGACTGTGACCGCCTTTGGACATGGGCTCCTTGTAGACTAATCAAGTTAGATGAGGCCATATGTGAGTGGGTGGGCCCTCCATCCAGTAGGACTACTGTCCCCCTAAGAAGAGGGACAGTTAGACATAGTGACACGGGCCAAACGCTACGTGAGGCAGAGATTGGCCAGTGTGTCCGAGGCCCAGGGATGCTGTCGCAGGAAGCGACAAGGGACAGGGGATCACCCCCTCGAGGTGTGGGAGGGAGTGTGGCCCTCCCACACCGCGATGTCGGACTTTGGGCTTCCAGAAGCACGTGAGGTGGCCTCGCGACTGTATGATGGGGACACAGTCTCTCTGGCGGCTCGGTTCTTTCAATCCGCGCTTCGAAGATGGTGCTGCCTTCTCTTGCTCCTGCTGCTCCCTCTGCGGCACTGAGAGCCTGGAAGAGGATGCAAGCCTCCCCCTCCTGTGGGCCCTCGGGGCACACTCATGCTCCTTCCTCGCTCGGTTCCTAATGCTTCCGCTGATTTGGTGGGTACGGTCCTCTGGAGCCTTTCTCTTCTCGACTCAAGTTTGATAAGATCCTGCTCTGGGGTTTTCCATTTTATCTCAGTATCAGCGGAATATGTTTATCTGTTCCTTCCTCTACCTCCTCATCAAGCAGAAATTCTCTCTCTCTTCTCGTTCTTTATGTGTTTTGTCCTCTCCTCCTTTCCTCCGGCCCGTCCCCTCAGAGGTCTGTCCTTTTTAAGAAACAGCTTTGGACTTACTATGCCTCTCAGTCCTTCTTTACTTACCTTTTATTGATGTTTTTTGTTTATACACTGATTATCCCCTTTCCTGCTCTCTGTCTGTCCTCTTGCTCTAGTAAGACGGGGTCTTCGTGAGCTCGGTACATTAAGGCTACAGAGTCCTCCCTGGACATCACGTGAGACGCGGGCCGCTCGCTTACATTTGCGTGGACGCCCGTTCCATTCGTGGGGTGGGCAGGGAGCTTGCCGCCTGATAGGCCCGAACATCTCAAACTGCACAGAGTTGTGACCCAGGGCCCAGCAGATGGTGTTTGTGCAAGTTTGCTGTGTGCTTACGAGTAACCCTCGACCGGTCAGCGTCCTGCGATGTCTGCTAGCCCGTGCCGCGGTTCTGCTCTCCTCCGTCGGCGTGGCTGCTCGCCTCTCGCGCCCGCTCTGCTCAGCCCTGGACCCCACGTTGCCACTGGCACTGCTCTTGGGAGGGCAGCATGACCTCTGCTGTGCCTGCGGCAGGGATTGTCCACATTGTGCCACAGTGCGCACCTGTCCACGTGTCCACCGTACCCCTGTGTGGCACATGGGGTCTGGCAAGGAGCAGCCACTACCTGAGCGGGGTCGGTAGTTTGAAGCTGCTTTTCTTTGGTTATTTGTGACTTTTAGCAATTTCATGTGTTTTCCTGGTTGTTTGTGTTTACAACCCACTGGACATGATCTTCCCCTTCCACCTCCCACTGAAGACCTGTCCTTGAAGGTCAAGTTTCTCCCACTCTCTGCATTGTTCCATCGCTCATTTACTAGCCCATGATGGTTAGCTTCATGGTTACCTCGACCAGGCCAAAGTACTCGGATATTCAGCCAACCACAAGTCCAGAGAGTGAAGGTATTTTAAAAACGTGATTTTTTTTCCCTGAAGTTAAATGCATACAAGCATTTTATCTGAGAAAAATAAAATCAAGATAAAGTGAGTAATGTAATGGACCAAGTATGACTGTTCTTCATGTGTGACAGTCTCAGGGTTAGTAAATGAAGGAGGACGACGTGAGACAAACCCAGGGACACAGCAAGGAAACATTAACAATCACCAACAGAGAGCCAGTTTTGTTTCAAATGTGATTAACACATAAATCAGTAGACATCGAGGAAAGCAGATTGCCTCCATGTGAGGGTGGGCCTTGTCAAATCAGCTGAAAGCCTTGAGAGGAAAAAGGCTGAGGTCCCACAAGGAAGAGGGAGTTCTGCCTCCAGACGCCTTCTGACCTGACCTGCAGCATCTGCTGTGAGTCTCCAGGGTGGGGGCCTGTCTTATAGATTTTGGGCTCGCCAAGCCTTCACAGGCACAGGATCCAGTTCCTTAAAATAACCCATCTTTACTGTCTGGTTGATTTTGGCCATTCTAACTGGCGTAAGGTGGTATCTCAGTGTGGTTTTGTTTTGAATCTCTCTGATGGCTAAAGATGGTGAACATTTTTTCATGGGTCTGTTAGCCTTTTCTATGTCTTCTTTGGAGAAGTGTCTGTTCATGTCTTCTGCCCATTTTTTGATGTGATTATCTGTTTTGTGAGTGTTGAGTTTGAGGAATTCTTGATAGATCTTAGATATCGGACCTTTGTCTGTAGTGTCATTTGCAAATGTCTTCTCCCATTCTGTGGGTTTCCTGTTTGTTTTGTGGACTGTTTCCTTTGCTGTGCAGAAGCTTTTTTATCTTGATGAAGTCCCAAAAGTTCATTTTCACTTTTGTTTCCTTTGCCTTTGGAGACATGTCCCGAAAGAAGTTGCTGTGGCTGATGTCGAAGAGGTTACTGCTTATGTTTTTCTCTAGGATTTTGGTAGATTCCTGCCTCACATTGAGGTCTTTTATCCATTTCGAGTTTATCTTCGTGTATGCTGTAAGAGAATGGTCAAGTTTCATTCTTCTACATATAGCTGTCCAATTTTTCCAGCACCATTTATTGAAGAGACTGTCTTTATTCCAATGGATATTTTTTCTGCTTTGTCAAAGATTATTTGACCATAGAGTTGCGGGTCCATATCTCAGCTCTCTATTCTGTTCCACTGGTCTATGTGTCTGTTTTTGTGCCAGTACCATGCTGTCTTGGTGATCACCGCTTTGTAGTAAAGCTTGAAATCAGGCAATGTGATGCCCCCAGCTTTGTTTTTCTTTTTCAACATTTCCTTAGCAATTCAGGGTCTTTTCTGGTTCCATACAAATTTTAGGGTTGTTTGTTACAGCTCTCAAAAAAAACTGGTGAAATTTTGATTGGGATGGTATTGAAAGTATAGATTGCTCTGGGCAGTAGAGATATTTTAACAACGTTTATTCTTCTGATCCATGAGCATGGAATGTTTTTCCACCTTTTAGTGTCTTCTTCAATTTCTTTCATGAGCGTTCTGTAGTTCCTCGAGTACAGATCCTTTATCTCTTTGGTCAGGTTTATTCCCAGATATCTTATGGTTCTCGGTGCTACAGTAAATGGAATCGATTCTCTAATTTCCCTCTCCATATTTTCATTGTTAGTGTATAGGAAAACAACAAATGTTGGAGAGGATGTGGAGAAAGAAGAACCCTCCTCCACTGTTGGTGGGGATGCAAGTTGGTGCAGCCACTTTGGAAAACAGTGTGGAGATTCCTCAAGAAATTAAAAATAGAGCTCCCCTATGACCCTGCAATTGCACTACTCAGTATTTGCCCCAAAGAAGCAGATGCAGTACAAAGAAGGGCCACATGTACCCCAGTGTTCGTAGCACCAATGGCCACAATTGCCAAACTGTGGAAAGAACCAAAATGCCCTTCAACAGATGAGTGGATAAGGAAGATATGGTACATCTATACAATGGAATATTATGCCTCCATCAGAAAGGATGAATATCCAACTTTTGTATCAACATGGACAGGACTAGAAGAGATTATGCGGAGTGAAATAAGTCAAGCGGAGAGAGTCAATTATCTTATGGTCTCACTTACGTGTGGAGTATAAGGAAAATCATGGAGGGCATTGTGAGAAGGAAAGGAAGGGTGAATGGGGGGAAATCGGAGGGGGCGATGAACCAGGAGAGACTGTGGACTCTGAGCAACAAACTGAGGGGTTTGGAGGGGAGCGGGTGTGGGGGTGAGTGAGCCTGGTGGTGGGTATCGAGAAGGGCACGTACTGCATGGAGCACTAGGTGTGGTGTATGAACAATCAATCTTGTAACACTGAAAAAATAAAATAAACATGTTTGGGAAGAAAAAAAAAATAACCCACCTTTGTATACATATAAATATAAATAAGATTTTAAAATAAGATTGACATACTTACACACACACACACGCACACACACAGAATCAATCATCTATCAACCATCTATCTGTCTCTCATTCATGTATGTATCTGGTCTATCATTGTTTTTTCTCCAAAGAACTGTGACCCATACTCTTGCTGATGTCGGATGCTCTGGCCGCTGTCTCCCGCCCTTTTTACTTTGTGCAGGGAGACTCCATCCCCATAGATATTTAATCTTTGGCCTGTAGGCAAATCTGCCAGTCTTTTTTTTTAAGTTCCTGGCTCTGCTGTCTTTCTGAGAGCGTGAGTGCCTCCCACAGCCCCTCGGCTCTGCGGGTTGATTTGTATCGGTCAGCAGTGCTGGCCATCCGGACTCTGCTTTTGCCCCGACCGTGGGAGCAGGGTCCTGCGTCGGGGTCCTGATGGGGGCTGGCTGTGCCCATTCATCTTCCAGGGCGACCTCAGCACACCTGGGCCTGGCCGTGGGCTGGGAATGGATGTCGGGGCCGCGGCTGGAGAGCAGAGCTCCGGTTCTGCCCGGGTGCCTGTGGCCTCGGTCCACAAGCCCGGGGGGCAAGACCGGCTCGAACCTTCCCCTGGGACAGCGGGAGGGTGGGGATCGGCCGGGCCCCGCGCAGGTGGCTGGGTGGTGAACTCCGCACTGGGGACAGGTCTTGTCAAGCCTTGATTTAGGTGTGGGGGGCGGCCGTGTCCTGTTTACCACCCAGCTGGAAACAGATGTCTCTGCCCAGGGCGGACGGCGTCCAGGCGGGCGCAGCTGTGGTGGCGCGGGTGAGCTGCGGAGCGTGCTGGGCAACAGCCCTCGGCCTGCGCGCCGGGGGCCGCCGCGCCAGGGAAGGTCCCTGACGCGTCGGTGGATGGAGGGAAACCCCCCGGGCCGGGCCCCGCAGGGGTGGTCACGTGCCTCCGCAGACAGATGTCTGTAGTTGGGCGGTGGTCAGTTGGTGCTTATTTAACACAAAAGGGGAAGTCGCGGTAGAAGGCCGCCCACTGGATTCTTCCGCTGCAGAAATCTGCCTGACTGGCCAGGAGGGGCTGGGGTCACATGCGTTTTAGGGAAACATATTTTAGGGGATTTTGTCAGTATGTTTCCCGGACAGGAAGAAGCTCAAACACAGACTCCCCTGTGCCCAACCAGGCGCCCACCATGCTCGGGGGGACACGCAGTCAGGGACTTGGTGGGCAGCCCCCTCCCATTCTCCCCAGCTCCTGCGAATGGGGCTTCCCAGTGTCCTTGCAAGGGCCTGGGAAAAGCCAGGGGTGTCCTTGGGAACAGCCGCGGTCCCACAGGGGTTTCTCCGGGTGAGGCTGGGCTGGAGGGTACGGCTTGGGTCTGAAGGCCCAAGCGCCTGCCTTCCTTTGAGGCTGGCCAGATCATTCATTCATTCATTTACTCATTCATTCATTCTTTCCACTACTGTGGATGCTGGGCGTGTGCTTGGGGCATGAGGCCAGGCTGGGAGGCGGGCAGAACCAGGAGACAGGTGGGCCCTGAAGGCTGCGAGGAGGGTGGTCCTGGGCAGGCCTGGGGGTCTGGGCCGAGCTGGCAGGCTGGGTTAGGGGTGTAGGAGCCCCTACCTCATTCCTGGTGTAAAAGGAGCCATTGATGGGTTTGAACCGAGATTCCTGGGACACAGCTGGGTCCTTAGGACACAGCCGAGGACTGGGGGGAGGCCTGGACAATGGGGAGCTCTGGGGGGGGGACATGGCTTGCAGTGTGTGGGATGACGGTGGTGACAAATTTGGGGTGACTTTTGGGGTCCCTGTGGCAGGAGGTCGTTTTCCGAGATGGCGGGGTGGAGGAGGGTAGACCTGGGAAAGATGCGTAAATCGGTGACGTGTGTGGGCAGAAGTGCTGGGAGGTGAAGGTGCAGGTGGGCACCTACTGTGCGCGGGGCTCTGCTCTGTGAGTTGGGGGTCGTCAGCGAGCAACAGGAAACCCTGTGCTCTCGGCACTGACTTTCTCGGAGAGCAGAAAGAAATACCCAAGCAGCATGATGAGAAAGGGAGCCGCAGAACGTGCCAGAAGAGGTCGGGCAGAGGGCAGGGGCGTGGCTGCCACAGGCCCCGCATGCAGATATCTGGTGAACCGTGGGGGAGACCGAGGCCTCAGAGGCTGCCGAGGGCAAGGTGGGCAGGGCGGCCCCACAGGACATGACCACAGGCAGGCCTGTGGACCCCAGGGTGCTGGGCCAGCCCGTGCCGGAGATGCGGCGTCCTGGGAGTGTGCGCGGGGGACGGGGGGAATCCGTTCTCAGAGGGCGGCCTGAGCCCTTGGAAGGTGGGGCCCGGGGTCAGGCGTGGGCAGACGCAGCCCCTCCAGAGGCTCTGGGACACAGCCCGTCAGTGGGCTTTCGAGCTTTGGGAGCAGCACCCCGGGCTCGTGGCCCTGCCTCCACCACACGGCCTTGGCGGGCCGCCTTGCGCTGGTGTCACCCTGCCTTCTGTGAGCTCCGTGACAACACTGACCCCTTCGGCCAGGGCCTTGAACCCTGACCGTCACGCCTCTGCAAGTGTCTCTGCCCTGGAGGTCACGTGCAGTCTGCAGGGGTCATGCATGCAGGTTTTCGGGGCCGAGGCGGCGGACCACAGCCCGACGTCCCGCTGTGGCAGGGTGGGTGTCAGGTGTGGGCTGAGCCCCAGCGGCGACACGTGGAGTCGGAGTCCACGTGGAGGGATGAGGCGTGAGCTGCGCCGAGATCCTGGAGGAGGGGGGTGAGGAGGGAGGCAGCAGGGGTGTCGCTGTGGACAGGCTGAGGGGGCGGGGCTTGGCGGTGGCTCCCTGCATTCTTGCCCCTGGCCAGGGGCCGAGGGGGGCAGGGGCACAGGAGTCCACCGCGCTCGCCTGCCTGCTGTGACCACTCCCTCTCCTGCCGCTGGGGCCTGGGTGACGGCAGGACCTCCAATGCCGACCATGTGCTGCGCCGAGCCAGGTCTTCTCTGAGCCCCTTCGGGCACGATGGCATTTA
Source organism: Nasua narica (assembly GCA_028533885.1). NCBI lineage: Eukaryota > Metazoa > Chordata > Mammalia > Carnivora > Procyonidae > Nasua > Nasua narica. The sequence goes on from CM052797.1 coordinate 125,744,554, forward strand.
CTGCTGCCCTCGTTCCGTGTGGGGCGTGTGCTCCCGCCCACGGCGCTGGGGGGACCCGACGCGGGAAGGTCTGGGGTCGCACGTGCGGCCATGGGGCCGGGCACACACAGCCAGAGCTCCGTGTGGGGGCTGTCCCGACGCCCCCAGGAGGACCGTCTTCTACCGGTGTGTGTGAGCCTGCGTGGGCGCATGGGCACGTGTCTGTGTGCCCACGTGAGCATAAGAGTTCTGCAGACCAGCACGAGTCCTATGTACATGTGTGCACATGTTGGTGTTCATGTGTGTGCGCTCCGTGTTTGCAGGGGCAGAGTGCACATGTGCATTGCTTATGTCTGTGCATGTGTGCTTATGCATGAACTGCTGGTGCACACACATGGATGCACGTGTGCCCCCACACGTGTGCCCGCGAGTGCGGGGACCAGCACCTCCCATTCCCTTCAGGGCAGAGAGGCCCCACCAGCACTTTCCCACGGGGCGGCTCCCACAGTGCACCCTGCCAGTGCCACACCCCAGTCCTGGTGTGGTTCCTTGGACACTTGCCCGCGTCCCCCGGGGCCTCTGACGGGGGCCGATGCCGACGACTGAGAAGAGGAAACAGGAGGCACGGAACGAGCAGGGCTGTTTGTGGGGCCGGCTGGCTGGCGAACAGGCAAGGGGCTGCAGTGAGGACCGCTGGCCTGGGGGTGCGATGGGGGTGACGGCCTCCTCCTTGGGTCTGCTGGCTGAGCTCTGGACACGGGGGACAGGGTGGGCTGGGGGTGGGCTGAGATGGGACCGGAGTCCAGAGCAGGACCCTCTGCTCTCAGCGACAGCATGGAGGCCGAGCGTCCACTCTCCTGGCGTCGCTTCGCCTGCAGTGAGTCAGGAAGGGGGCAGGTGTGAGGGGAGGGCCCCCAGAGGACAGGGCCCAGGCCCCCGCATCCTGGCCGGCCGAGTCCAATGTGAGCGGGCGCCCAGCATCTGCCCCACTGCAGGGCACGAGCTCTCAGGGCTGAGGCCCCAGGCCTGTGTCTGTGGCCCGTGATGGCTGTATGCTCCTCCTGTTCCCTGCAGGGTCCCTGGGCCACCCCAGCGTGTCCCCAGCCCTGCACACAAGGGTGCTGGCTGCCTTACCATGATGAAGGTGACAAAGCCACTGGAGAGCAGAGTGAGTGGGACGAGGGCTGCTCAGCCAGATGTGCCGTGGTCACCTGTGGCCCGAGCGCTGTTCAGGCCAGGGCCAGGGGTTCTGGTCCCCCATGAGGGCACGGACCAAGCCCTGGGGCAGGGAGGGCTAGGACAGGAGGGAGGGTGGGTGACACGCCTCTTTTGCAGCCTTCCCTGTGGCACGGCGGCACGGAGCAGTGGACATTCTGTGGGGCCTGGAGAAGCCCGAGACGGGGTCTGGACACAAACCCGCCTGCTTTTAATCACAAGATCGGGATCTCCTTGTGACTTTTCATGCAGATCATGGGGGAAGCTTTTCTGCTTCCTGTCTTTTAATTTTCACACGCGTGCTGGACATTGTGCACAAACCACTAGCAGAGGGTAAAGTGGCTGTGCACGTGCCCTTTCTACAGGGCAGGGTGTCGGGGCTCGAGCTGGCCTGGGTGGCAGGACAGGCGGCTCAACTCTAGTGTTTGCCGTGAGGTCAGGACCCTGCCTCCACGGGGGCATCAGGGTCTAAGCACCATGCAGGATGGGGGATCTGACCCAGCCCGGTTCCCTGCTGTAGGCACTGAGCAAAGGTTCCATGTGGGGCAGTCAGTGGCAGAGAAGATGTGTTTGGGGTTCATCCCTATGCTCTGTGTTTGGGGTTCATCCCCATGCTCACCCCTAACCCTCATGTGGATGTCAAGGCCTTGACTGATTCCCCCATGTCCCCTCCTGCCTGGATGCCCACAGCTCTGTCCCCCCACGTCCCGGGGTGGGGCTCGTGTCCCTCTGTCCCCCCATGTCCCGGGGTGGGGCTCGTGTCCCACTGTCCCCCCATGTCCCGGGGTGGGGCTCGTGTCCCTCTGTCCCCCCATGTCCTGGGGTGGGACTCGTGTCCCTCTGTCCCCCCACGTCCCGGGGTGGGGCTCGTGTCCCACTGTCCCCCCATGTCCCGGGGTGGGCTAAGGTGGCTGACAGTGTCCTCTCTCAGAGCCAGGTCAGCGGGCCCTCTGTGAGTCCCCAGCTCGTTAGTGACTGTAACTAAGCAAGGTTTACAGGGTGTATGTGGTATTTTCCATTAGTCCCTGCAGGCCTGACTGTCCTTCCTTTTCTCCTATGTCCTAATTGGAGGCTCAGAAATCCCTTTGCTGCAGAGCAAGCCTGAGCCTGAGGGGAAGGCATGCAGCGAGAGGCCAGCAGGGAGGGCACTGTGATTAGCAGGGGGAGGCCCGCAATGGGGCTGAGAAGAGCAGAAGGGCTCCAGGGGTCAGTGCACTGGGGAGCCCCCTGCCTTCTATCCGTGCAACCTGGGCGCATGCAGCCCTCACGTGAGGTGGGGAGCAGGACCGGGTCGGGAAGGGGATATGTGGTTTTGTCGCGACACTGTGGAGCACAAGTGTCCCCCAGCTGTCACGGTTGCCCGCGTGCCAGGCCTGTGCTGAGTGTCTCCCCACCCCGTGCTGGGTTGGAGGCAGAGGACAGCCTGGGGATGTAGGCTGGGGAAGCCTGGGGTCTTGTGAGGAGAGCAAGCGGGACCCCCTGGAGAAGCCAAGCCACAGGTGCAGTGGGAGGAAGCAGCTGAGACCGGCTGAGCTGTGGAGGACAGGCTTGTTCCAAGGGGCCGAGGTTGCCTAAACCGGGCGAAAGGTTCCAGTCTCCCCCCCTGGCTGGAGGAGGGGTCCAGGGGACAAGCACGGGCCCGCCTGCATGGCTCAGCCCTTAGTGGTTGGGGGAGGGCTTTCTCCCCACTCAGTCCTGGGGGCCCAGGGGTCAGGGCCCTGTACCTCTGAGGTCATCCTGTCTCCGGACGGTGTGGCCCCGGCAGGTGGCTCTGAGTGCACTCGAGGGCACAGGATGCACAGCTGCAGGCACAGGGTGAGGGCAGTGCTGCGCACTCGGGGGGCTCGGCCGCCCCTGCCCCTCTCCACACATGCTCCCAGGTGCGGGTCGGGAGAGGTCTGGCCGCGCACCTGCGGCCACCACCAGCACAGAGCAGCGGTCCAGGGCCGGGAGCACAAGGGCCAGGCTGCCTGCTTTGAGCTGAGCCCGGCCAGCTGGGCTGGCCCGGCCCCTCCACAGGCTGGTCTGTGTGTGCTCAGGTCACCCCAGTGTGCACGCACACCCACACCTGGGGCGTGCAGCCTGGGGCTCTGGCGGGACGGCAGATCAGTCCCAGCCTCGACGGAGTCCGCATAGGGGGCTGGTCTAGCCTCGCCTGGGACATCGGACCTCCGAGAGGCCAGGTCTGTGCCCGGGGGCAGCCCGTCTGCCGGGGCAGGAGAGTGAAACCGGGAGGGGGTCAGCGTGGGCCTGGCCCTCAGGGAGCCCGTGGGAGGGAGGGTCGGCAGGGTCAGGAGGCCGCTCTGGGGGCCGAACACTTACCCGGGGGCCGTGAGCCCCGACAGGCAGCCCAGGGCAGGGGTCACCCAGAGGGAGAGGGGGGCCGCCTGGCGCCCAAGCCACCTGCCGCCTCCCCATGAGCAGAAGGAGGATGGCATCCTGCTGTCTGCTTGGCCCTAGCACTGTGCCCCAGGGCTTTGCGGGGCCAGGAGAGGGCTCTCGCCAAGGTGCTGCACCTGATGGGGCGGCCAGGAGGTCTGACAAGGGCCTAACCCTCCCCCACGAGCCCTCGCCCGGGCGGGCCTCCGTCCCCTCTGCCCTGTAGGCGGCCTGCCATCGGGGCCTGGGCTGGCCAGATGTCCCTGGGCGCCGAGGCCAGCACCCACGTCGGGGTGTGTCTGGTTCCTGAGGGGCCGCTTGTTCTCCCGACCACTGGGGGTCCTGGGGCTCGGGGAGGCTCCGATGTCCCTGGAGGGGAGTGTCCGGGCGGAGGCCCCTGTGCTGCGCCCAGCCGTGCGGCATGTCTTGGTGCGAAACGGCTGCTCTTTGGGACCTGGCGGGGGTGATGGGTCCCCTGTCTCAGCCCTTCCAGTCCAGTATGTGGCGTGTGGACATGAGGACAGGGTTTGGGGGGGGACGGTGTCAGAGACGCCAAGCAGGCCTGTGTGGGGCCGTCGGGGAGGGCGGCACAGGCCCTCGGCTGCAGCCCCAGGACCCAGCTGCTGGGCACCTCGGAGGGCTCTCCCTCTGCTCCCGCCCCGAGCTGGGGGGACGCCGGGACGGAAGCCCGCGGGCCCGTGGGTCACTCACCAGCGTCCAGGCTCTGTTTGGTGTGGAGCAGCTTCCGGGAGGCGTCGTGCCTCACCACACACGTGTAGGTGGCCGGGCCGGGGCCCGTGGGGGCGAGGACGCACAGGACGCTCCAGGTCTGGAACGTGCTGTCCCCGGGCTGGGCCACGGGGCATGTGGTGGCAAACGCAGCAGGGTCCACTCTCCTTCTGGCCCTCGAGCCAGGTGAGGAGGGTGTCCGGGGGCGAGAAGCCAGACACCTCACACAGGAGCCAGGAGGCCGCATGGGGCACGGTCAGGACGTGGACCGTGAGGCTGCTGGGTGCGGTGGCCGCTGCGGGGAGAATCCCGGTCATGTGGGGTCATGTGGGGCCACCCGAGGCTCGGGCGGAGCTGGGGGGCCCGGGGAGGACTGGTCCCCTCGCCCTCAGTGCCTCCGCGTGGAAGGAGGGGGGCCGCTGGGCAGGGCGGGGGTGCGCGGGCAGGGGCCCCAGCCTCCCTGCCTCCGGGGCCCCGCAGTGGGCCTCACTGTGCTCTCCTGGGGCAGCGCCCCCGGCTGGCTCAGCTTGCAGCTGATGCTGGTCCCCGAGGCCCACAGGGACACAGGCAAGGCCAGGTGGCTGCTCAGGCTCTGGGTGCCGTTGGCGTGCTCCTCCCACGGCCCCTCCTCCACTGCCCCGCTGGGGGGCACCCCGGCCACCTCCCAGGACACGCGGGCCTCCCACAGGTCATCCCCCACCGCCGGGCAGGTGAAGGTGGCCTCTCCCTGGAGCCATGGGCCCCGTAGGGGAGGCCGCAGCAGGTAGAGGCTGGGAGGGTGGGTGTCGTTCCGGCAGTCTGCCAGAGGAGAGTGACCTCGGTCAGCGGGGGACCCCAGTCAGCGGTCAGCGGGGGACCCCAGTCAGCGGTCAGCGGGGGACCCCGGTCAGCGGTCAGCGGGGGTTCTCGGTCAGTGGTCAGCGGGGGACCCCAGTCAGCGGTCAGCGGGGGACCCCGGTCAGCGGTCAGTGGGGGACCCCGGTCAGCGGTCAGCGGGGGTTCTCGGTCAGTGGTCAGTGGGGGTTCTCGGTCAGTGGTCAGCGGGGGACCCCGGTCAACTGTCAGCGGGGAACCCCGGTCAGCGGTCAGTGGGGGACCCCGGTCAGCGGTCAGCGGGGGACCCCGGTCAGCGGTCAGCGGGGGTTCTCGGTCAGTGGTCAGCGGAGGACCCTGGTCAGCGGTCAGCGGGGGACCCCGGTCAACGGTCAGCGGGGAACCCCGGTCAGCGGTCAGCGGGGGACCCCGATCAATGGTCAGCGGGGGACCCTGGTCAGCGGTCAGTGGGGGACCCCGGTCAGCGGTCAGCGGGGGTTCTCAGTCAGTGGTCAGCGGGGGTTCTCGGTCAGTGGTCAGTGGGGGACCCCGGTCAGCGGTCAGCGGGGGACCCCGGTCAGCGGTCAGTGGGGGACCCCGGTCAGCAGTCAGTGGGGGACCCCGGTCAGCGGTCAGCGGGGGTTCTCGGTCAGTGGTCAGCGGGGGTTCTCGGTCAGTGGTCAGCGGGGAACCCCGGTCAACGGTCAGCGGGGAACCCCGGTCAGCAGTTAGTGGGGGACCCTGGTCAGCGGTCAGTGGGGACCCCGGTCAGCGGTCAGCGGGGGACCCCGATCAATGGTCAGCGGGGGACCCCGGTCAGCGGTCAGTGGGGGGCACGCAGACCCTGCTTGGGCGTGGTGCTGTGGGCAGTGCCAGGCCCAGGCCTGTCACTCTCCCCAGGGCAGACCCCCCTTGTTGCTTCCTGGCTTCCCACTGTGGGGCAGGCAGCCCCCTCGCAGGCTGGGGTTTCCCCAGGGTTCCCCAGTCCGTTCCTGCCCTCCTCCCCCCACTCCGTGCCCCACGGAACTGGCCTCTGAGCGTGGCGTCCACTGGGCTTCCTGGCTCCGGGGCTTGTGTCTGGGTGCCATCGGTGGAGGATACTACGAGGGGAAGGGGGATGAGACCGGCGAGATGTGTAGTCGGGACCCCGCAGCCTTCCTGCTCTCGGGTCCAGTGACCTACCCACACCTGCTGCTGCCTTTCGTCAGGGCCCCTGAGGGCTCATGCCACGGTGACCCGCAGTTAGGGTGAGGACAGCCGGGAAATTACCGGGCCTTAGGTTTGGGACAGACTAGGGACCTGCAGGTTTGTTCTGCAAAGGGTCAGAGAGTAAACACTTAGGCTTTGCCACTGGTTACGTGGGGCTCCTGTCCCCACCCTCCCCTTCCGCATCCCGCTAAAACTGCAAAGGCCATTCCCAGCGCATAGGAAACAGGGTCTGGAGAGCACCCCTGCCCCCGGTCGGGGGGCATTCGGGTCCTTGCCTGGAGGGCGGACCCCTCTGTGTCTGACTGGGCTGTGCTGAGCCGGGCGGGCGGTGTTTGGAGATGAGGTCGTCACGGTTGGGGCGGCCGCGGGGACCACAGCCTCTGCCCCTTGTGTGGGCCTCCCCAGCGCCCCATTCCTGCTGCGCCACTTGGAGGAGCGAGCACGGGACCTTCGCTGAGGGGCAGGCAGGCTGGCTGAGACCCCATGTGGCCCTTGGAGAGGCTGCCGGGCAGGGGGGCAGCTCACGGAGAGGGGCTCCTGCCACAGGACCCCTGGGTCCATGGTCAGGGCTCACGAGCCTCAGGTGGCGTGCTGTAGGTCCGTAAGGGTCCCGGGGCCAAGTCCACTCTGCTGGCCGTGTGGGCCGCATGTCCTCACGTGAGGCCCTGGGACGGGCCCCTGTCGGAGCCCTGCCCCTGGGCCCGGTGAGTTCCGTGCTGGCCCACGGCCCCAACCCATCCGCTGTGCTCTCTGCAGGTGTCGGCGGGGGTGGTCTCCTGTCCACCAAGGGCCCGCGGGGGCGTCTGCCAGCCCGGCTCGCAGCCCGCCGTGCGGTTGGTGCTCTGCAGACACGCCTCCGAGCCTGCCTTTCCTGACGCAGGGAAGTCATGGAGGACTACCTGAATGAGTCAGCCTAAGGGGTGGGAAGGCAGGAGGGGACTCCTCACCTGGGACCGTGGCAGAGCCAGGGCTTGTGGTGGACCCCCTGGTAGGGACAGCCCGCGAGTCAGCGGGGCGGTCTTCAGTCCCCAGGACGCTGAAATCGGAGGGACGGTGGCAGGGGAGGGTCAGACGGTGTGTGTGCGGGTGGGGGGCGGGTGGAGGCTGCCCGGTGGTGGCCGGGAGGACAGGGATGGCGGGAAGGAGGGGCGACCTGCCACGGGCACGCTGAGCACGGCTGCCTGCGTCGTCCTCGGGCTAGAAGGTGTGGGGCCACCCACCTGGCCACTGGATGGGCTTCCTCAGCTTGGGGCCGGCGGTGCCCCCCGATGACCTCGCGAAAGTACAGGTCTGGCTCCCAGAGCGCGGACAGCAGGCACGGCTGCTCTTGGGGCCCCAGCACGATCGGGGTGGTCTTCCGCGTCTGGTCCTGCACCCTGAGCTCGAGGTGATCTGCACGGACCCCTTGGAGAGTTCTTGTGCCAAGCAGGCCAGGACTATGGGGTCGCCTTCGTTTGGGGCTTCACATCCTGAGACCAAGGGGAACAGATCCGGCGTTTTGAGGTCTGGAAGACAGACGGAGCTTGTGAGGCTGGGGGCCGCGGAGGGCGCAGGGTGGTGGGGGCGGGAGGTGTGGCCGGTGGAGGCCGTGGCCCCTCCTGTCCGGCAAATGCCGTAGGGTGCTTCCCCGCTGCAGAGCCCGTGCTGCCCTGGGGAAGGGCCCGGCTGTGTGTCGCCCCCAGGTCCCCGAGTGCTGGTCCTGAGCCTTCCCGCAGGAGCCCTGGGTCCCCTCTGCCTGCAGAGAGCCCTGGGGGCTGGACTTCTGTGCGGTTCCCTCACCAGTGGGTCGGATCAGAGGCTGCCCTCCCCAGTGCTTGCCCTCGGGGCTCTGCGGCTTGGGGTCCAGGCCCGTGAGCGTTTTGTCCTCACGGGAGGTCTTCGGCTCTGGTGTGGGGTGCAGCTGACCCTGCAGTGCTCTGGGCTCAGGGGTGGCAGGTCCCTGGATGGGGTTCCCTGGTGGCCCAGCTTCAGTCCCCTGGTCCTCTTCCTGGGGACCTGGCTGGCCAAGGGCGGCCGAGCGAACTCAGGATCCCTGCCTGTGTCCCTGACGGCTCCCCCGCCATAGTCTGTGGCCCCCGCTCCGTGCCAAGCTCCCCGGGCAGCACGCTGCCATTGCTGACATGACCGAACATGCCCATTTTCCAGCCGGCCACCTGGGCCATCGCCCGCGCCTACTCCACAGGCCCCCTGGGGAAAGACCCACCTGGCTGCTCTCCCAAGCTCCCGGCCAGCCTGCCCCTGCCTTTTCCCGGGCTTCCCCAGCAGGACTGTCTCCCACCCACATCCCAGGGGCCCCCACTGCACATATGGCATCATTGGTACCGCCCCACGCCCTGCCTCGACCCCTCACTGCGCCTCGCCGCGGGCGAGACGTCCGGAATGGGTGGGCTTGACCCCCGTGCCTCAGAACAGGACCTCGTTTGGAGAGGGGGTCCTAGTGGGCGAGTTAACAGGTCAGTGAGGCCGTACGGCTGGAGGGCAGGCTCCCAGCGCCACATGCCCGTCCGTAGGGCAGGGGACACGCAGCCCACGCGCCGCGGGCAGGCGCGCTGGGGGTCGGAGCGAGGCGCGGAAGCCTGGAAGCCCGGAGGCCCCTGTGGGAACCTGCCCCCCGCACCCTGATGGGGGGTCCCGCCCCCAGAACGGAGACCACAGGGGTCTGTGGTTCGGCCGCCCGCGGCACAGGAGCAGGCTGGACTGGAAGTGGGCTGCGCCACCGACAGGCAGACGCTACGCTCTTGGGCGCGGACAGAGAAAGCCACACCGCCCTGCAGACCCTCGGCAGCAATTCGGGGGCGGAAGGGGCGTCTGGCGAGGCCTGAGCGGAGGCCGAGCGGGGCGCACGGTGCATCCCGTCTCGGGGAGCGCTGCTGGGCTTCGCGGGAGTGGCCGGGCCGAAGCCGAGCCGTCCAGGCACTCGGGGCCGGGCTCCTCCCGCCGGGGATCACGCGTGGGGTCCCGCCAGGCGTCTGAGAATAACCAGGAGCAGCGTGTGGTTCTCCAGGAAAGGCCCCTGGACGGCTGGCTTGTCCCAGGGACGGGAGCGGGTTTCTGAGAACTCTGTGGAAGCCGGCCTGCCCGAAGGAGGTGGAGGGGGCCGGAGCGGAGGACGGGGCTGCGGACGCAGAGGCTGGCGGGGCTGCTAGCGGGGCGCTGGGGACCCAGGCCTCGGGGCGCCGCACCGGCTCCGAAGACAGAGCGTGGAGCCCAGTCGGATCCTTCCGGAGCCTCACCCTCGGCGGCCAGGAGCCCTCCTGCCTCGGGTGCCTCCCTGCAGGGCCGGGCCTGGCCCCCTGCGGCTGCTGGGCTGTCTGGAGGCTGCCAGTGTGGGGTCCCCAGCCCGCGTCGGCCCTGGGTCAGTCACACATGTCTCGTCTCTGTGATGCAGCTGACACTGAGGCCACGCAGGGTGGCCGCTCTGTGGGGCGAGTCTGGGAGCTGTCGGGCACAGTGTTCTGCACGGGAGAAGGACAAGAATTTCGGGGGCTGGGGGTGGACGGTGAGGGCTTGGGTCCCAGTCCGCGTACTGAAATCCTGTCTCCCCGGTGCCCCAGCGTGGGGCCTTGTTAGGGAATGGGCACGGAGGCTGAGACCCTAACCCCACTGGACGACGCCCTTATCATCAAAGGGGGGTCTGGACATGCGCACAGGGGCCACGCCACGGCCCTGAAGGCAGACGGCGCAGAGATGCACCAACAAGCCCGGGAGGCCAGAGAGGGCGGCTGCCAGAAGCCCAGCCTGGAGCAGACAGTCCCCCCGGGGGGGGGGCGGCCCCACTGACACCCCCACGTGGCACCTGAGTTCTAGAGGGTTCTGTTCTGTAAGCACCCCCCCCGCCAGGGTCCCTGGACACGGACGCAGCATAGACGCCATCCGGAGCCCGCAGCGCCCCACCGGCACGAGAGCCCCCGGCCGCACACGCGCCCTGTGGGCCCCTCAGCCTGGGAGGCTGGGCGGGGGTGGGGTCCGTGTGACCAGAATGAAGCCGGGGCCTCCACGTGCCCACCTGGAGCCCACAGGGGACCCGCGAGCTGCAGCCGCTGCCCGGCCTCCTCCCGCACCTCCTCCCGGGAGCCTGGCTCACGGCCGTCCTCGCCGCTGCCACGCCGGACCCCTCAGCCGTGTGGGGTCTGCGCCTCCCCCCGCCCCTCCCCCACCCGCTGCCGCCCAGACCCTCGCGGCCATGGCTCCACAGCCCGTGGGCGGCCCTGGCTGTCAGCTCGGTGGCTGGCCGAGCCCCCGACACGGTCCCACATCCCCTCTGCCGTGGCTCCCGGGCGCGGCAGCGCCTGCCCCTCGCGTGTAGGGACGGGGACACACAGTGCCTCCCCCTGCGCTGCTGCCTGGCAGGCACTGTCCTCCCCAGCTCACCAGGCACTCCTGCTCCCGTGCACACACCCCTCGTGGCGCAGCTCGGCGGCGGGGCGAGCGCCCTGTGCCCCTGCCAGTCCTCGGGCCCACAGGCCATCCCCACGAAGGGTGCGGCCCTCTTGGGGGGCGGCCGGGCTGGCTGGGGATGAAGACGGGACCGTGCATTGTGCGGGGACCCATCGGCGGAGGCCCCTGCTGGTCGCACACAAGGACCAGACCCAGCTCCTGGTTCCCGCCACGCCCGGGGTGGGGGGTCAGGCCTGGGACAGAGTCCAGCTCCTGTGCTTGAGCAGACGGGACGAGCCTGAGACCCTGGCCCTCCCGCAGGGCCCCGTCCCTGGCACATCCCCAGGCAGGCCTGCGGGCAGACGGACCTTCTTTCCCAGGGGCCCTGGAGCGCACTTTGGGACAAAAAGCCTGCACAAGGAAGCAATTTCGTGAGATAAAATATACATGTTTATTTGAAAGCAACACGCGTGTGTGTTGCAAAGCAAAGCTCGGCGGCTTCGGGGCCGTGGGCTCCACACGCGTCCCGGCACGCGGCCGAGTCTTTGAGCTGCAAGCAGGAGGGGGATGATCCAAGGACAAGGGGACGGGCTCCGTGGGCTGCCCCCCTGGGGTCCGTGCCCGGGCCTCTGAGGTTCTCTGGTGGCCGGTCATTTCACCTGCAGACGGCAGACAGCGCCAGCTGTTTTCCCGCTGGCCCGGGCGCGCGCGACCCCCACCCCCGCCCCGCGCCAGCCCTGCGGATACCTTGAACAGCGTCACTGTCGTGCTGTAGAAGACGCTGAGGAGGAAGAGGACGATGAAGGTGGACGTCATGGTGTTCAGGTTCTCGAAGTCCTCCTCCTCGGCACTCACCTCGCCCTCTGCAGGGGACACAGCACAGAGGGGTCAGGCCGGGCTGCAGCAAGGCCTGGCCCCAGAGCCGCCCCGGGGGCTGGCGGGGTGGGGGCGGTGGGACTGAGTGCGCGTGGCTCCCGGCTGGTCCCACAGTCCCCTCGGCACCTGCTTCGGGGGGCCGAGGGCTCCTGGGCTCCATCGGGAAGCGTCTAAGCCAGGCGTTAGCTGGGCCTTGGCAGCCCGAGGCAGGACGTGGTCGCAGCAGAGCAAGGCTGACCCCAGGCACCTCGTGCGGGGGCCGTGGGGTGGCAGAGAGCGCGGCAGAGCAGCACAGACACGGGGGTGTGGCCGGGCTGCAGCGGGGGCTGGGGGGCCAGCACCAGGGCGGCCCGGGAGAGAGGCAGGTGGGGGGGCTCTGCCCCTGGCCGCCGAGGCCGGAGAGGCTGGCAGGAGGAGGCTGGCATGTGTGTGGCATGTGGCCTGAGGGGAACCTCCTCACTTCCCAGTGAGGTGCCCGCTCGCTGTCGTTCATACTTGGAGTGCGCGGCCCTTGGGAGACCCCGCGTGGGGCCCTGGCTGGCCGGCTGTGCTGCCAGTCCTCGGGGACGTGGACACACAGCTCAGGTAGAACGCGAGGCTCCAGGGAGGGTGTCACTGGGATGGACTGGGGTGGACAGGCTGAGGACACTGAATGGGGTCTGCAGCCCACGGGCCCTTTGGGGCATCTGGAGCTCGGGTTCCCAAGGGCCTGGTGTGCGGAGAAGGGGCCACGCCACGGGGGCCGTGCTGCCGGTGGCTGTTAGCAGAGGAGGTTCCACTTGGGCCCCTGTCCCTTCTGCCCCCCAGGCTTGTACTCCCTCGTTCCTGCTCCTGGGGGCCTCGTTTCCCACTGTTTCCAGAGCTGGCTGTTTGCGGGGCTCTCCACTCAGATGGGGCTCTCTGCAGTCACCCCTGCACGGCGGAGCCTCCAGGAACAGCCTCCCTCTGGGGCCGATGTCCAGGCACTGCCTGCTCTGCCAGAAACAGCCCTGGGCACTGGGCTTCTGCTGCTTCAAGAGCCTGGACAAGGGCAGGGGCGTCCCTTGGCCCCAGGCCTGGGAGTGGCGGCCACGGTCAGGGTCCAGACCTTCAGGTCGAGACAGAGGGCCGAGCAGAGCTTGGGCGCGAAGCCCTACAGAAAGGGCAGCAGTTCCTGACAGAGGAACATGGGTGTGCACGGGCTGGCACCTGCGTGTGCGCGTGTGTGTGACTGTACACGTGTGCACAAGTGCGCACGTGTCTGTATGTGTCCGTGTGTGGCTGCGCACGCACATGTGTGTATAGGAGTGCACGTGCCTGTATGTGCCCGCACGCGCGTGCACGTGTGTGTCTCTGTGTGTGTGTGTATGTGCACATGTGTCTGCGTGTCTGTATGTATGGGCGTGTGCGAATGTGCGTGTCCATGTGGTGTCAGTGACTATGTGTACACGTGTCCATGTGTCTGTGTGCGCACGCCTGTAAGTGTTCATGCATGTGTCCATGCGAGCACACGTGTGCACACGTGTCTGCCCATGTGTGGGTGTGCATGCACGTGTCTATTTCTGTGCTCGTGCCTGTGTGCATATGTGTGCCTGTGTGTATGTGCCCACACGTGTGGGTGTGTGCACACGTGTGTCCATGTGATACGTGTACATCGTGCATCACATGTCTGTACGTGTCCACATGTGTGCCTGTGACTTCATGTGCATGCACACGTGTGTCCACGTGTCTACATGCAGGTGCGTCCATACATGTGCATGCATGTCTGTGTGTGCGCGTGTGTGCTGCACACTCGTGGCCATGGGAGCAGCTGTAGGAGCGGTGAGCGTGGGCTCGGTCTGCAAAGAGCACAGGGCCTTGCAGAGGCTGCGGGGGCAGGGACGGTGGCGGGCGGTCTGGGGGCGGGGACAGCACAGCGGCGGCCCCGGCAGGCGAGAGCATCGCTTACGCAGGAGGAGCGTCTTTTGAATGGACGTTTTTATTTCTGGCTTTGATAAAAGGCCACACGTCGCCCACTGACAAGGTTAGCCGGCACACGTGCACACACAGCGGTGGGTCAGCCAGGGGCTGCGGGACCCGCCGGCCGGGATCCGGCGGCCCAGCGGTCAGTAGCAGGTGCTGGCCGTGTCAGACAAGACCAGGGACACGTTGTAGAGGGTGGGTTTACCGCTGGACTTGTCCACGGTCCTCTCGGTCACCATGTGGGGCAGGGCCTGGTGGCCCACGACACAGGTGTAGGTCTCGCCGGCGCTCCAGTCCTCCTCGCTCACGGTCAGGGTGCTGTGGACAAAGTAGAGGCCGGGGGCTCGGGGCTCGGGCGTCGGGGCGCTGGTCACGTAGGCGCTGGGGGACACGGGCTGCCCCTTCTGCAGCCACTGCACGAACACGTCTGGGGGGGAGAAGCCCGTCACCAGGCAGGTGACGGAGGCTGCCTCCCGCAGGCTCAGCTGCTCCCGGCTTGGCGGCAGGACGTACACAGACGGCATGTGCTGGACGACCTCTGTGGGGGGACAGAGAGCTGAGCTCGGGCCGGGGCCGGGGTCTCCGGAGGGCCCCCGGGGCAGAGGAGGCGCAGGTCCTACCTTTGGGCCTGGATATGGCCTTCCTCAGCGGGGAGGGCAGATCTGTGTGGGTCACCGTGCAGGTGAACTTCTCCCCGGACTCCCAGTCCTCCATGCACACTGTGGCCTCCCCCATGGCGCTGAAGGTGATGTTAGGGTGGCTCTCAGAGATGTTGGTGTGGGTTTTCAGAGGCTCGCCATTCTGGCGGGTCCAGGAGATGGTCAGGCTGTCGTAGGTGGCCAGGTCTGTGACCAGGCAGGACAGCTTGGCCGACTTGGTGAGGAAGGTGCTGGCGAAGGAGGGGGGGATGGCGAAGATGCTGATGCCCACGGGCGGGTCTAGACCAGGAGAGAGTTTGTGTCAGCGGCCGGTTGGCTGTGAAATCAGGCAAAGGTGGAGATTTCCCCCAAAGAACATAGGCGGACTCCACACGGAGCCCTCCTGAGCCCCGGGGATGCTGGGCCCCCCTCCCTGCCCTTGGCTGCTCCGGGAAGCCAAGGCTCAGGGAGCGGCTGGCCTGGGCGGACCCCGTGCCCGTGAGGGACCCCAACCCCGAGGGGCCGCGCTGGAGGCCGGAGCACTCACTGGGGGTGCACATGGAGGACACGTTCTTCTCGGAGATCACCCCTTGGTGCTCCACTTGGCAGGTGAACACGCTCTGGCCGAGCCAGGCACTCTCGGTGACCGTGAGCGTGCTGAGGACCCTGTAGGTCACTGTCCCAGACACTCTGTCATCAGCCTCCACCTTGCCGGTGTCGACGCCAGACTGGACCTGCTTTCCATCACGAAACCAGGACACGGAGATCTGCTTGGGGCTGAAGCCTCTGGCCTGGCACAGAAGCTGGGACGTGCGCTGGCCGTTGCCAGAGAAGGCATCGCGGGGCGGGATGAAGACGGTCACATTGGGGGGCAGGTCTACGGTCCCTGCAGGGAGGGGACAAGGCGTCAGCCCCCCTGGCCTCCCCCTGCCCACCTGGCCACCGGAGGAGGGCCCGGCTCTTACCTGTGATGGGCACTCT
>CM052797.1:125760190-125783164 GCA_028533885.1 Nasua narica
ATTTTAATTCTTTTATTTCTCCCGAAAGGGATTCTTTAATTTATTCCATGCTTTTTTCGAGCCCAGCTAGCAATTTGATAACTGTCATTTTGAACTCTATTTCCGACATATTACTGATGTCTGTACTAACTAGGTCTCTAGCCATCAGTACTGTCTCTTGTTCTTTTTTTTGTGGTGAGTTTTTCCGCCTTGTCATTTTATCGAGCTAAGAATAGATGAGTGAGAGAGAAAAGTACTCTGGAGTTCTTCGGTTCACACTGATTGATGAACTTGGTCTTGGCTGGATATTCTCACTGATCTTCTGGGGAGGGGCCTTACAATTTGGTTCTCAGATGTCTTTGCCTGAGGCGGAATTGCCCCACCCTTGCCCAGGGAGGGGCCAAGCAATTCACTCAGGTTCGCTCTTGGGAGTCTTTGTTCCCTTAGCGCTTTCCGGACCGCCCTGGAGGCCAGGAATGCAAATGGCGGCTCCAAGTCTCCACTGGAGGAGCTGAGTGCTGGAGTCCCTGCTCCTCAGCGTGCCCACAGAGGAAAGCAGTCAATCACTCCCGTCTCCGGGGTCCGCACAAGCTCCGAGCTCAGCCACCGGTTGCAGCGCGCCTCTATTTCTGGCGCACGGCCTCATCTGGAGTCTCCAAACCCAGCAGATTCCTGCTGCACGCTGCCGCGTCGCTACTCCCCAAGGAGGAAGGAGGGGGTCTCTCCGGAATGCCTTATGTGGTCCCTGCTCGAAGGGCCATGGCCATGGTCTAGGGTAAGCCCCAGCTGAAAACGCACTGCGCAGCTCTTTCTCTGCCACCGGCTTCTCCGCCCTGATATCTGGGAGCTCTGCCGCACTCAGACACCCCCGGTCTCTTTATGATCTCGCGGGTCCTGAAACCACTCTGTTCCTGCGAGGGCCAGACCTCTGGCCTAGCCTCTGGAGCAATGTCCCTCAGCGGAGGAGACTCTAAACGTTCTGATTTTGTGCTCCGCGGCTCTGCGGCTGCAGGGAGCCGGCCCCTCCCCCCGCGGTCTCTCTTCCCGTCGCTTTGGAATCACTTTTCCAAACGTCCTACCTTTCTGAAGGTGGTCGATTTTCTGCTCCTAGAATTGCTCTTCTTCCTCTCTTCTCCCTCCTGTTGAGTATGCTGGCTTTTAGAATGATTTATTAACTATCTAGATGAACTTCTGGGATCCAACTCTATCTCAACCTCCTACTTCTCCGCCATCTTGCTCCTCCGCTAGAAGTGAAAAATCTTGCTCCTCAGGCTGATTTCATGGGTGTTCATCGTGTTCTGGTAAATATCCAGCTCACTTTAGGGTACACGTTGCAACAGGATCTCCTACTTCCCCCCCATATTGGCACCTCTGTGAACTCCTGGGCTTTAAGGACAGAATAGGTGAGTAATGTGCACCCCTTGGTGGTCTTGATTCCCTGCCACAGAAACATTTGTGTTTGGGCTCACAATGATGTCCCCTCACTGTGTCTCTTGCACAGTAATACAGGGCCATCTCTTCATCTTTCAGACCATTCATCTGCAGATGCAGCGTTTCCTTGTCATTGTCCCTGGAGATGGTGAATCAGCCCTTCACAGAGTCTGCGTAGTATGTGCCACTTCCATCATAGCTAATACTCGCAACCTACTGCAGTGCCTTCCCTGGAGCCTGGCTGATCCAGCTCATGTCAGAGTTACTGAAGGCGAATACAGAGGCTGCGCAAGAGAGCCTCAGGGACCCCCCAGGCTTCACCAGGTCTCCCCCTGAATCCATGAGATGCACTTCACACTGGACACCTGCAGACAGGAGACATTGTGGTCAGGAAACTGTTACGCATCCATAGTTTCTCTCACTCATATCCACTCACATGCTCAACGTCTCTTGTTCACCATGAATTACCTTTTAAAAGAGCAACAAGGAACCTATCCAAGCCCAAATTTCATAGTGAGTTGTCTGTGTTCTGTCCTGATCACTGATTGCAACACCAGGGAATCCCTGGGCTGGGGCTCCTCTCCCAGCTACAGAGTCAGGGTTGGGCTCTTTTAATCAGCAGAGAAAGGGCCCTATTTGCATGTCCTCTGACTATATATTCAGCCTGGGGTCTATGTGAACATAGAGGGCAATGACCAATGACCAGAACAGACTTAACTAGCTTTGTTTTCATGATATTGACTACATTTGATTAAAAAAATATGATTTTTCATTATATAACTTTCCAGAATATAATCTTGTCCTCCATGTGCTAATTTCTTTGTACATATTCACACAAATCTTGTGGGATAGGTGTCCTGTTATCCGATAATGAAATGTAAACCAAAAGGCAGAATGTTAGAGGGTTTTGTGGGGTGTCCAAGAGTATGAACAGAGTGAGAGTGAGCCCCAGTATGTGGCCCCGTGCTCTTCACCATAGGACACACTCTCCCCTGAACCACATGGAGGAGGGAGTGTGCAGGCTGGTGAGGAATGTGGAACCCCTCTTGTAATGGGGACAGGATGATTTTACCTTCTCTAGAGTTTCCCTGAAATATAGAGAGAATCTGGGCTCATGCAGGTGTATTTTCTAACACTTTAATATCTATATGTTTTTCCAGAGTCATCTCTTGAGTATTTGTAACAATTTTGATGAGTGTGCTTGACACAGGATGAACAGCACACATGCAGAGTCTATGATAGGATAAATACTGCTGTCAGATCAGCATTATCCAGATTGAGCAAATCAATTCTCTATAATATCCACAGGATATTTTTTCCTGCTTTGTCAGAAATTATTTGACCATATGGTTACAGCTCCATATCTGGGCTCTCTATTCAGTTCCCCTGGTCTATGTGTCTGTTTTTGTGCCAGTACCATGCTGTCTTCATGATCACAGCTTTGTAGTAAAGCTTGAAATCATGCAATGTGATGCGTCCAACTTTGTTTTTCTTTTTCAACATTTCCTTAGCAATTCAGGGTCTTTTCTTGTTCCATACAAATTTTAGGATTGTTTGTTCAAGCCCTTTGAAAAAAGCTGGTGATATTTTTTTCCCCTAAATACTTTTATTTTATTTTTTCAGTGTGACAAGATTGTTTATGCACTTCATCCAGTTCTCCATGCAATATATGCCCCAAATTTTGTTCAGGATGGCATTGAAAGTATAGATTGCTCTGGGCGGTATAGACATTTTAACAATGTTCATTCCTCTGATCTATGAGCATGGAATGCTTTTCCACCTGTTTGTGTCTTCTTCAATTTCTTTCATGAGCATTCTGTAGTTCCTCAAGTACAGACCTTTTACTTCTTTGGTTAGGTTTATTTTCAGGTATTTTATGGTTCTTTGTGTTATAGTAAATGGAATCTGTTTTCTAATGTTCCTCTCCACATTTTCATTGTTATTGTATAGGAAAGCAATTGATTTCTGTGCATTGATTTTGTATCCTGCCACATGACTGAATTGCTGTATGAATTCTAGTAGTTAGGGGTGGAGTCTTTTGGGTTTTCCATATAAAGTATCATGCCATCTGAGAGAGAGTTGACTTCTTCATTGCCAATGTGAATACCTTTTATTTCTTTTTGTTGTCTGATTGCTGTCGCTAGGACTTCTATTACTATGTTGAAAAAGAGTGGTGAGTGTGGGCATCCTTGTTGTGTTCCTGATCTCAAAGGGAAGGCTGTCAGCTTTTCCCCATTGAGAAAGATATTTGCTGTGGGCTTTTCATAGATAGACTTTATGATGTTGAGGAATGTTCCTCCTGTTTTTTGTTGTTTTAAGCCTCTAGTTGTAACGTTAAGTAGTTTTTAAAAAATTTAAAAATCCAAGAAATGTGAGAACGAGTGAATAAAAAAAACCATGATGAAAAAAAGAAAGAAAAAAAATTTTATCTATGAAATATACTATGGCTGTGGTTATTGTCCTTTTGTTTTTGGCTTTTCTTCTGGGGGAGGGGCCTGCTGCATTGTTTCCAGTCAATCTTGCTTGGGTTGAATTGCCCTGCCCCCCAATCAAGCAGTGCGCCTGTGGAAACCGGTTTCTCTGTCTTTTGATGTCTCAAGATTTTTGGTCTTTTGTAGGTTTTCCACTCTTTCAGAGAGTCCAAGCAAGGAATCTGCCCATACCCAGACTTCTGGGTCACACAGAAGCCTCGGTCTGCTCCCTCTGGGTGGATGGGAACATACACTCCCCTCTGCAAAATTCCTCTCACACCACAGCCTGCCTAGGCGGTGCGCATCCCCAGCCACCATTCAGTGGCCCCGCAAGTGCCTCACAAATCTCTGTATCCAGGTGCTACTAAAGACATGAGCTATATTGGTGGCTGCCACTGCTGAGACTGCTCTCCAGGGTCCAGGCCCGCATAGGGTGTGCTCAGATTCCTGCCTGGGATTAGGTTGCCTGTGTTCTCTGGTGTAAGCTGGGAGTGTCCAGACCCTGCTGTGGGCTGTGGATGTCCTGCACTTCTAGAGTCCGCTGGCTAGAGCTCTCACTTGGTCTCATAGGAGTTTGCGGGGGTGCACCCAGTCCATCCAGGGAGTGCTGCACACAGAGAAACGCTGTAGGCTCCTGGACACCAGACTCTCTAAGGCGCTTGCAGGATTGTGCTCTGCCCACGAAATGGTGCAAGGAGCAGAAAGCTACAGCTTCATGAAACACAGACTGAACACCCGCGAGTCTCTCTTTGATGCAGGTGGTGTCCTTCCTGGGAATGTGGGCTTAGGCCTGTGCCCATGACCCCTGACTTCACTAGTTGCTCCTCAATATCTTCACTAGTTACTTCTCAATATCTTTTGCTCTTTTTAAGTGTTTTTAACTGGACTCTAAGTTAATGCTGGTCCCCAACCACAAGGCAGTTTCCTTTGAGGTATTACTGTCCTTGGATCACTTCTGGTGGCTCCCTCCCCATACTGTGTATCCTACAGACACATATAGGTCTGTGTGTTCCCACTTTGTATATCTCTCTACTGCTGTCTTCTGCTCCCTTCACAGTGTTCCAGTTCCTGTCCACAGAGAGGAAGTGCGGGGAGCATCTCCAGACTCTTTCTATGAAGCCAGCACTACCTTGATCCCCAAACAAGGCAAAGACCCCATCAAAAAGGAGAATTTCAGACCAATATCCTTGATGAATATGGATGCCATGATTCTCAACAAGATCCTAGCTAATGGGATCCAACAGCACATTAAAAAGATTATTTATCTTTTGTATCAACATGGACGGGAATGGAAGAGATTATGTGGAGTGAAATAAGTCAAATGGAGAGAGTCAATTATCTTATGGTCTCAAATACATGTGGAGCATAAGGAAAAACATGGAGGGCATTGTGAGAAGGAAAGAAAGGTTGAATTGGAGGTAATGGAAAGTGGAGATGAGTCATGAGAGACTGTGGACTCTGAGCAACAAACTGAGGGTTTTGAAGGGGAGGGAGTGGGGGTTGGGATGAGCATGGTGGTGGGTATTGAGGAGGGCACAGATTGCATGGAGCACTGGGTGTGGTGCATGAACAGTTAATCTTGTAACATTGAAAGAAAAATAAATATATTTGGTGAAAAAAAATAAAGTTCATTATGGGGAAAAAAAAGATTATTCATCATGACCAGGTAGGATTTATCCCTCAGATGCAAGAGTGGTTCAACATGCACAAATCAATCAATGTGATAGAACAAATCAATAAGAGAAGAGAGAAGAAACACATGGTCCTCTCAATTGATGCATAAAAAGAATTGAACAAAATTAATGATCCACTCCTAATTAAAATGCTTCAAAGTATAGGAATAGAAGGAACATTCCTCAGCTTCATAAAATCTATCTATGAAAAGCCCATAACGAATATCATTCTCAACAAGGAAAAGCTAACAGCCTTCCCTTTGAGATCAGGAACATTACAAGGATGCCCACTCTCACCAGTCTTGTTCAAATAGTGCTAGAAGTCCAAGTGACAGCAATCAGACAACAAAAAGAAATAAAAGGTATTCACATTGGCAATGAAGAAGCCAAACTCTCTCTCTTTGCAGATGACATGATACCTTATATGGAAAACCCAAAAGACTCCACCCCTAACTACTAGAACTCATACAGCAATTCAGTAATGTGTCAGGATACAAAATCAATGCTCAAAAATTGCTTTGTTCACAAAGGAATTTCACAAATTGCTTTGTGAGATTGCATTTCAATTGCAATGAAAATATGGAAAGGGAAATTAGAGAATCAATTCCATTTACTGCAGCACCAAGAACTATCAGATACCTGGGAATAAACCTAACCAAAGAGGTAAAGGATCTGTACTCGAGGAACTACAGAACACTCATGAAAGAAATTGAAGAAGACCCAAAAAGGTGGAAAAGCATTCCATGCTCATGATTCAGAAGAATAAACATTGTTGAAATGTCTGTACTGCCCAGAGCAATCTATACTTTCAATGCTATCCCAATAAAAATTCCACCAGTTGTTTTCAAAGGGCTGGAACAAACAATCCTAAAATTTGAATGGAACTAGAAAAGACTCCAGATTGCTAAGGAAATGTTGAAAAAGAAAAACAAAGCTGGGGGCATCACATTGCCTGATTTCAAGCTTTAGTACAAAGCTGTGATCACCAAGACAGCATGGTACTGGCACAAAAACAGACACATAGACCAGTGGAACAGAATAGAGGGCCCAGATATGGACCCACAACTCTATGGTCAAATAATTTTTGACAAAACAGGAAAAAATATCCAGTGGAAAAAAGACAGACTCTTCAATAAATGGTGCTTGAAAAACTGGACAGCTATATGCAGAACAATGAAACTTGACCATTCTCTTAGACCATACACAAAGATAAACTCGAAATGGATAAAAGACCTCAACATGAGGCAGGAATCTATCAAAACACTAGAGAAGAACATAGGCAGTAACCTCTATGACATTAGTCACAGCAACTTCTTTCAGGAGATGTCTCCAAACGTAAAGGAAACAAAAGCAAAAATGAACTTTGGGGACTTCATCAAGATAAAAAGCTTCTGCACAGCAAAGGAAACAGTCAGCAAAAGAAACAGGCAACCAACAGAATGGGAGAAGATATTCGCAAATGAATACTACAGACAAAGGTCTGATATCTAAGATCTATAAAGAACTCCTCAAACTCAACACTCACAAAACAGATAATCATATCAAAAAATGGGCAGAAGACATGAATAGACACTTCTCCAAAGAGGACATACAAATGGCTAACAGACCCATGAAAAAATGTTCATCATCTTTAGCCATCGGAGAGATTCAAATCAAAACCACACTGAGATACCACCTTACGCCAGTTAGAATGGCCCAAATCAACAAGACAGTAAACAACAAATGCTGGAGAGGATGTGGAGAAAGGGGAACCCTCCTCCACTGTTGGTGGGAATGCAAGTTGGTGCAGCCACTTTGGAAAACAGTGTGGAGATTCTGCACGAAATTAGAAATAGAGCTACCCTATGACCCTGCAATTGTACTATTGGGTATTTACCCCAAAGAAGCAGATGCAGTACAAAGAAGGGCCACATGTAGCTCAGTGCTCATAGCAGCAATGGCCACAATTGCCCATCTGTGGAAAGAACCAAAATGCCCTTCAACAGATGAGTGGATAAGGAAGATGTGGTACATCTATGCAATGGAATATTATGCCTCCATCAGAAAGGATGAATACCCAATTTTTGTATCAATATGGACGGGACTAGAAGAGATTATGCAGAGACTTATTATGAACTAAGTCAAGTGGAGAGAGTCAATTATCTTATGGTCTCACGTGTGGAGCATAAAGAAAATCATGGAGGGCATCGTGAGAAGGAAGGGAAGGGTCAATGGAGGGGAAGTCAGAGGGGGCGATGAACCATGAGAGACTGTGGACTCTGAGCAACAAACTGAGGGTTTTGGAGGGGCAGGGA
Organism: Nasua narica; assembly: GCA_028533885.1. Lineage (NCBI taxonomy): Eukaryota > Metazoa > Chordata > Mammalia > Carnivora > Procyonidae > Nasua > Nasua narica. Next base: position 125,768,039 of record CM052797.1, read on the forward strand.
TGCGGGGTTGGGCGAGCCTGGTGTTGGGTATTGAGAGAGGTGCGTATTGCATGGAGCACTGGGTGTGGTGCATGAACAATCAATCTTGTAACATTAAAAAAAAATAAAATAAACGTATTTGAGGAAAAAAAATTTAAAAAATTAAAAAAATGAGAGGCAGCAGAGGGAGGTTAGGCCCCAGTAGAAGAATTGAGTCATGTGATCAGAGATAACTAATGGTCTTCTTGCTGTTAATTTGGAGTAGGGAGTCATGAGTCTGAAAATGCAAGGGCTGAAGCTCTGGAAAGCAGGAGGAATAAACTCTACCCCAGAGCTTCTGCAGGGGTGTAGCCCTGCCAGCCCTGTGACTGCCACCTTGTGGACTTGATTTCATGTAGACCTCCTGGCAGTAGGAGATTAAATATGTGTAGATCTGAGCCCTGTGTGTGGTACCGGGGCCCAGTGATCACAAGAAATATTAGAGGGTAGGTTGTGAGTCTTACATATGTCTCCTCCTGCTGGTCCTGTTCTGTGGAACTGCCCCAGGGACAGGAACACCTGGTCCATGGGGAGGAGTGTCTGCAGGAACTCAGCACTGAAGTGGGGACTGCAAGGATGATGTAGAGTGAGCTTGAAACTGGCACACCTGTCAGCCCATGACTTGTGGCCATGAGTTCATGACTGTCCTACCAGAATGTGATGTGTGTGATGCTCAAACAGAGTTGGGGGATAGAAATTCATCCATAGGAATCCATCCGTTTCATATCATTTCTTTTCACCAAGCACATGGTCATATTTCAAAAATAGGTGAAGTTCAGAACTTGTTAAGGACAAAAGAGTCCTGGACTCTGCAGCCTGACACTTCCCAACTTTTCCCAAATGATGTTTTAACAGACAGTCCTTCCATCCACATAGAGGTTGCAAATATCCCTCTGCAAAAAAACAGTGAAGAAAAAAGTTAGATACAAAGTATTTAAACCTTATCTTTCTTCAGTGTATCTGGACTCTTCAAATCTTTCTATAGAGATTGGTGTGCACATGAAAGCATTATTTTTGTCCCAAACTCCTGAATCATTTGTATGAGGAAGTCAGGCATATTTTTCCCCCTCTCCTCCTCAACCCACCAACAAAGCTGTCCATTCTGATGGTTTCTGACACATGCAGGATGTGGTTTTCCACACTGTGTGTCTTGCACAGTAATATACAGCTGTGTCCTCAGACCTCAGACTTCTCAGTTCCATGTAGGCTGTGCTTGTGGACGTGTCTGCAGTCAAGGTGACTCTGCCTTGGAATTTCTGTGCATATTTTGTTTCACCATCTTCAGGGTCAATTCGTCCCAACCACTCAAGCCCTTGTTCTGGGGCCTGTCGTATCCAGTGCATATAGTAGTTGGTGAATGTGTATCCAGATGCCTTGCAGGAGACCTTTACTGATGCTCCAGGCTTCCTCACCTCAGCCCCAGACTGCACCAGCTGCACCTGGGAGTGCACACCTGTGGAGATGGAGGAGGTGGGGATGAAATCATCCTTGACTGGCCATTTTCCTCTCCTTAGCCCAGACACTGGGAGTCCCTTACCTGTAGCCAGTGCCACCAAGAAGAGGATTCTCCAGCTCCAGGCCATGGTGAAGGGCTGTGCTCTCAGGGGCTACTGTAGTGGAGGGGTGTAGTTGTTCGAGGATGCTCTCCGTGCACAGATATTCCCATACTTAACATAATGCATCTTGGATTATTTGCATATTCAAAGGAATAGTATTTCATACTCAGTACAAGACTCATCAAGAGAAGAAGCAGAAAGACATCACAGGGACTGAGCTCAGTCAGACGCTGAGGACCCAAGTCCTAATCCTTGTTTAAGGACATGGATACCTTGCTAGCTCCCTGAACTGTGTATAGACTGAGATTCTCCACTGAGGGGAAAAAAGCCCCAGGAAATGCTCCTCATGTGATTCCACCTTGGAATGACAGAGAGACTACCTGAACCTGTTCTTGGCTCTGATATCTGAATACCTTATCCCTGGATCAGTTTGTCTCCAAAATGCTGCACCCATGAGCTAAAAAGTGCATTACTTCCTCCATCTTTTTACAATTAAGATATCTAAAAGCCCTGGAATATCATTGTCTTCAAATATGTCTTGAGTTCGGTAAACACTACTGATAGAACAGGATATCTACACACTTTTTAGCTTTCCCTGTCCTACTTATATTTTACATTGTTTTCTGTAAAAGGAAATTCTGACTTCTGAGAGGAAAGATATCTCCAGAGCCCCGTGTACCCATTCCTGGGTCAGCAGTCCTGTGCTGCATGGTCCTGAGCACCGCATGCATCCCAGACCCTGTCCTGCAGGGAGGACCCAATGTGGGCTCACAGAGTATTTACTGCAGTGTCTCTACTCCAGTATTTCATGGTGAACTGGAGGAGATATGCACCCCACATGTGGCCCTGGAATTAAAGATACTTGAGATATAACCCAGGCAGAGACACCCCAACCTCCTCTGTCCCCCTGAAAGCTGAAGATAAGTCTCCCATGGGAAAGACTCCCTCTCTGTACCAGGAGGAGAGAGATATCCTTAGCACAAGAATTAAGAATTTAAGACCCAGAATGCTGTACAAGCAAATCTATTTCTTCAAAAATTTATTTCCACAAGCCCACACTTCTTTTCTTGTCATTCTTCACAACTTTACTGCTTATTTTTCTAAAGGTTTAAGAGTTTTCTGCTTTGCTCACATCTTTGGGTCTTACATTCTTATGGGCTGTTATTGCACTGCTGGGTATTTATACTAAAGATACAGATGTAGTGAAAAGAAGGGCCACATGTACCCCAATGTTCATAGCACCAATGGCCGCAGTTGCCAAATTGTGCAAAAAGCCAAGATGCTCTTCAACAGACAAACGGATAAAGAAGATATGGTCCATATATACAATGGAATATTATGCCTATATCAGAAAGGATGAATACCCAACTTTTGTATCAATATGACTGGGACTGGAAGAGATTATGCAGAGTGAGATAAGTCAAGCAGAGAGAGTCAATTATTGTATGGTCTCACTTACGTGTGGAACATAAGGAATAAAATGAAGGACATTAGGGAAAGGAAGGAAGGGTTAATTGGGGAAAATTGGAGGGGGAGAGGAAGCATGCCAGACTGTGGACTCTGAGAAATAAACTTAAGGTTTTGGAGGGGAGGAGTGTGGGGGGATAGGTGAGCCTGGTGGTGGGTATTAAGGAGGGCACATAATTCGTGGACCACTGAGTGTGATGCCTGAACAATTAATCTTGTAACTGAAAAAATAAAATAAACGTATTTGGGGGAAAAAAAGAAAAAAATAAAAATAACAATAAAATCAAGAAGACAGTGAACAGCAAATGCTGAAGAGGATGTGGAGAAAGGGGAACCCTCTTCCACTGTTGATGAGAATGCAAGTTGGTGCAGCCACTTTGGGAAACAGTATGGAGATACCTCAAGAAATTAAAAATAGAGCTACCCTATGACCCTGAAATTGCACTGCTGGGTATTTACCCCAAAGAAGCAGAAGCAGTACAAAGAAGGACCACATGTACCCCAATGTTCATAGCAGCAATGACCACAATTACCAAACTGTGGACAGAACCAAAATGCCCTTAAACAGATGAGTGGATAAGGAAGATGTGGTACATCTATACAATGGAATATTATGCCTCCATCAGAAAGGATGAATATCCAACTTTTGTATCAACATGGACAGGACTAGAGGAGATTATGCGGAGTGAAATAAGTCAAGCAGAGTGAGTCAATTACCTTATGGTCTCACTTACGTGTGGAGTATAAAGAAAATCATGGAGGGCATCGTGAGAAGGAAGGGAAGGGCGAATGGGGGGAAATCGGAGGGGTTGATGAACCAGGAAAGACTGTGGACTCTGAGCAACAAACTGAGGGTTTTGGAGGGGAGGTGGTGGGAGGGTGGGCAAGCCTGGTGGTGGGTATCGAGAAGGGCACATATTGCATGGAGCACTGGGTGTGGTGCATGAACAATCAATCCTGTAACACTGAAAAATTAAAATAAACATATTTGGGGAGAAAAAAAGAAATAAAAAAATAAACATATATGGGGAGAAAAAATGGGAATTAAAAACAAAAAACCAAAAAAACAAAAAAAATAAAATAAACGTATTTGGGGAAAAAATTCTATCAAAAGCCCACAGCTAATATCATTCTCAATGGGGTAAAGCTGACTGCCTTTCCTTTGAGATCACGAACACAACAAGATCACATACTCTTTTATTTTAATTTTTTAAGAGTTTCTTGCCTTTGTTTCAGCAAAATCATTCATTCTATTTTTTAGTCAAAATTTTTATATAAGTTGTGTTTTATAGAAAACAATATTGAACTGGCAAACATTCTCCAGTCATTGTGGTTCTTCAGTAGATTCCTAAAAATTATTTCAGTATTGAGAGACTTTCCTCTGCTAAGGCCAAGCAAATGGATTTTCAATACAATTCTTCAAGTGATATTTGGATGGGAAATAAAGAGTGAAGGTGTATCAGGTTCAAATATTCTAATGCTGTCATCCATGATATGGTATTGTCATTATTAAAATATGTTAATACTACCATTTGGAATGCTATCCCTTATAGCAAAATGCTCACTTCTTTTAGCACAATATAGATCCATGCAGGGAAGGTATGTGGTTCCCAGATTGCTCTGTCAAATTTTTCAGTGAAAAGATATTCCAAAGAACCGCCCCTCCCCCCACACAAAGCTGGCTATTATTCAACTTAACAAAATCTGTCTTTTCCCCCACAAATATGTTTATTTTATTTTTCAGTGTTACAAGATTGATTGTTCATGCACCACACCCAGTGCTCCATGCAATACGTGCCCTCCTCAATACCCACAACCAGGCTCGATCAACTCCCCACCCTCTCCCCTCCAAAACCGTGTTTGTTGCTCAGAGTCCAAAGTCTCTCCTGGTTCATCATCCCCTCCGATTTCCCCCCATTCACCCTCCCTTCCTTCTCACAGTGTCCTTCATGTTTTTCCTTATGCTCCACACCTAAGTGGGACCATAAGATAAATGACCTTCTCCACTTGACTTATTTCACTCTGCATGATCTCTTCCAGCCCTGTCCATGTTGATACAAAAGGTGGATATTCATCCTTTCTGATGAAGGCATAATACTCCATTGTATAGATGTACCATATCTTCTTTTTTTCTCCCCAAATATGTTTATTTTAATTTTTCAGTGTTACAAGATTGATTGTTCACGCACCACACTCAGTGCTCCATGCAATACGTGCCCTTTCAATAACCACAACCAGGCTCGCCCACCCCCCCACCCCCTCCCCTCCAAAACTCTCCGTTTGTTGCTCAGAGTCCACATTCTCTCCTGGTTCATGGCCCCCTCCGATTTCCCCCCATTCACCCTTCCCTTCCTTCTCACGATGCCCTCCATGATTTTCCTTATACTCCACAAGTAATTGAGACCATAAGAAAATTGACTCTCTCCGCTTGACTTATTTCACTCCACATAATCTCTTCCAGTCCTGTCCATGTGGATACAAAAGTTGGATATTCATCCTTTCTGATGGAGGCATAATATTCCATTGTATAGATGTACCACATCTTCCTTATCCACTCATCTGTTTAAGGGCATTTTGGTTCTGTCCACAGTTTGGTGATTGTGGCCATTGTGGCTATGAACATTGGGGTACATGTGGCCCTTCTTTGTACTGCATCTGCTTCTTTGGGGTAAATACCCAGTAGTACAATTGCAGGGTGATACGGTAGCTCTATTTCTAATTTCGTGCAGAATCTCCACACTGTTTTCCAAAGTGGCTGCACCAACTTGCATCCCCACCAACAGTGGAGGAGGGTTCCCCTTTCTCCACATCCTCTCCAGCATTTGTTGTTTACTGTCTTGTTGATTTGGGCCATTCTAACTGGTGTAAGGTGGTATCTCAATGTGATTTTGATTTGAATCTCTCTGATGGCTAAAGGTGATGAACATTTTTTCATGTTTCTGTTAGCCATTTGTATGTCTTCTTTGGAGAAGTGTCTGTTCATGTCTTCTGCCCATTTTTTGATATGATTATCTGTTTTGTGAGTGTTGAGTTTGAGGAGTTGTTTGTACATCTTAGATATCAGACCTTTGTCTGTAGTGTCATTTGCGAATATCTTCTGCCATTCTCTTGGTTTCTAAGCAGTTTGTTCCAGCCCTCCTCCTGACCTTTCTTCTCTATTAACTTTTCCTCTAGATCACTAATTCTGTCCTCTGTGTCAGTTACGCTAGCTGTTAGACTATTTAGATTAGATTGTATTTCATTGATAGCATTTTTGACATCAACCATACTGGTTCTCAGTTCTGCCCTTAGAAATTCTATGTTGTCACTAATGTTTTTCTCCAGCCTAGCCATTGCCTGGATAATTGTTACCCTGAATTCCCTTTCGAACATACTGTTTTTGTCCATATCCAGTAGTTCTGAGGGAGAGGGTGCAGTCTCTGGGTTTTTCTTCTGTTGGGTATTCCTCCTTCTAGTCATTCTGATGAGACGTGGTTGAGGGGATATATAGTTGAATGTATCTACCATGATCCAGCCAATGTGCACCCTGGCTATGTGGGAATTGGTAGAGAGCTAATTCAAAATACAGATTTTCAGACCTCACCATTCATTCAGGATCTGAATCTTTGGGCCATTGATTCTGTGCAATCTGTGCTTTAGGGAAGATTTTTAGGAGATTCTGATGAGCAGGATCTGGGATCCAGTGGCCTGTACCCATGCCCTGGGAGACAGCTGGTGCCCTCAGCATCCCCGGGACAGGGAAGTGCACTGCTGGGAGTGGCTGCGCCTGACTCCCACTCCCTGCACACCTTCCTAGGTCCGTGTGGTCCCAGGGGTGGAACTGGGCAGCTGTGACAGTCATTTCCTCATCTACCCTGAGGACAATACTTCCCTTAGTAAGTGGATGATTTGGCTAAGATTGTTCCCATATATATTTTTTAAATTTTATTTATTTTTATTTTTTATGAACTTTCATTTTATTTTTTTCAGTGTTCCAAGATTCATTGTTCATGCACCACACCCAGTGGTCGATGTAATACGTGTCCTCCTCAATACCGACCACCAGACTCACCCAGCCCCCCAACCCCTTTCCATTCATAACCCTCAATTTGTATTACAATAAATTTGCTGCTCCGATTGGAGCTGTAAGAGCTGAGTTAATAAGTAGGTCTATCAGTAAAACAGGAAATTTGAATCAATAGGTCTGATAATTGTGATCATGAGACAAACAATAAATTTAAACACCTGGGAGAGACACGTGCTCACAAGGGGACAAAAACCCAGCATATTTGTGTATTGTGAACACAGACTGCTGATGGCAAATAAACTATCATAAGATTTAAATAAGATGTATAATGGATTTCTTGATATCCAGTGTGCTAAAGGTGATGAGTGAAGTTCTCCACTACCACATCATTAAACCAATCCCATCCTTATGAATCCCTTTCTTGTAGGATGGGTCAAATCCTGAAGAGACCCCATCCCAGTGGTTCTGGCTGGATGGCAGGAAGATGACTCACATCAGAAATGCATGAAGATCCATAGCCCCTGTGTCCACCACAGAAGTAAAGACTTTATCTGCAGAGGAAAGTCCTCAGAAGAAGCATCCTGGAGTCACAGATCCTATGGAGTGGAACTCCATAGGATCTGGGAGAGGAACAGACATCACCATCACAGTTCTGTTGAGGAGAATACATCCTTTTTACTTGAAATGAAAGCACTCTTCAGGGAAGGTAGGAAAACAGGAGGCTGAGGACACCCGGGGACAATTGGAGCTGTAGGAGTGAACCACGGGGAACTGAAATGACTGCGTACCCAGAGATAGGCAAGAATACATGGACTTGGACCACTGGTGGAGGAGGAGCAGGGACACGTGCAGGACTCCCTCGACCCAGGTTCCTGTTGAGCACTGGAGGAAAAGCCTCAGTCGTCAAGTCAGAGCATTTGTGTGGTCCCACCCCTTCCATCACATTAAGGATTGTCACCTGGGTAGAACAGTGGAGTGTACTGGAGAGAACGGAAGTACATTTTACATGGGAGAGCTTATGTGTTGGTCAGGGAACAGAAGCAGGGGATTGATGGAGGAATCTAAACTCTCGTGAGGTCACAGCTGCTACCCAGGCAACCCGAGCTTTCCAATGGAGTCAGGAAGAGAGTCACACACCTCACAGCATAGGCCTTGCAAAGAGAGGGTGTGATCATCTACAGAAAGAAACAAACACATAAAACATAATAACAATCAAACACATAAAACGTAATAACAATCTAACACCAACTGCAGTATGCAAGTTAGACATTCATAAAACCCCACCACAATTCCAGGGACTCAGCACCATTATGGAACCTCTCTTCTCCACCATGTTCTCCATCCTTTCGTGGATCAAGTCCTGGATGTGCAAGTTTGGGGAGAGCAGCTATGTGTACATATCATGTTGAAATTTGTCAAAGCTGGAACACTGAGAAAATAAAATAAAATAAAATAAAATAAAAAAGATTAATATGTCAAAACTATGAAATAATAAAATATAGATTTCCCTTATAAAAGGGCGAAAAAAGCTGGTTATTCCACTGCTTCTGGTAAGTCAGAGCCACTCCACTGACTCATGTGTCATGAATGGACTTAATTTCCCTGAAGCAGATTCACTACCAGGTATGTTCATGTGTAAAGTAGGTAATAGGATGGCAGAACTGTTAGATAGTGTCATCACTGTAATCAGTGTCACCTCCCTGGGAGCCTTCTGGGTGAGCCCTTGTTTCTGAGTGACACATTTACATATTAACACCTTCTCTAGTCCTGCAACGACACTTCACAACTGTGTGACAGGGAGAGATCATCCCCTTCAACCCGTGTCCTCACCATTGCACTCAGAGATTTAGACCAGTCCTCTGTGAAAGCCCTTATTTCTGTATCTTCATGAACAGAGCTGTGGATGCAGGATCATGTCTCCTGGCTCTTCTGTAGATTATTGTTGTGAATTAAATAATAAATAGACTACCTGCCTGACAGAGGGATTGGATATCATCTGAAGTTGGAAGATCCACTTATGAGGACACATCTGGACCCTGTGCTAGGTCCTGGAAGAGTGTACTGACCTTTTATGGGACTGCAGATGGGAGGAGACAACCCTGACATCCAGGTCCAGAGGAGTCTCATACTCACCAGGTGTTCTCTGGGCCCTTAATCTGCACAGAGAGAGGTGAGTGTCCACCTGGTTCCAGGTGTGTGTGGACCTGGATGGAAACCAGATGACATCACTGCTCACAGAGAAGGAAATATAACAGGTGTACTTATGTTTATGTGGGTACAGATGGGTTCCTAGGGTGTGCTCAACCCCAGGAACCAAACAGCATGCATGCGGGGCTAACAGGAGTCTGTGATTTTGTGGACATTGCCAATTACAACTCTGGCTGAAGCCTAAGCCATGTTCCATGGTTAGTGTAGGAATCCATTAGAAAAAGGATTCCAGATAGATAAAAAGAGTAAATTTCAACAGGTAGTGTAGGTGCCTTTGAAGGTTTCCAATAATGAATACGCCCAGTGGTATCTACCCTCTCGACCTGGGGAAGAGTTACAAATGCAGGTGGGTTTCAAATGAAGACACAGGTTAACAAAGGTACATCAGGTGACTGAGGTGCACACCTCATAGCAATCAGCACAACACCACTCTGTACTGTGATGCTCAGACTCAAATCCTATAGGTTTATCATGTCGACATCTTCTGGAAAGATTGAAAAAACCTCATTCTTAAATTGAAGTTTTACACTCTCTCTGAAAGCATGATTTCCTTGGTTCTTCTGTGTGTCTACTGTGTATTTTTCACAGAGTCCTAGGATAGTCAACTGGTTAGTTCTATATTCAGGAGTTAATATGTGAGAAACACACCCCTCTCTCTATTGGAGGACCTTATCAGTTACTTTTCAGAACAAACACAGCAGAGAAACTCCAGAACGTCATTCCTTAGGTTCACGTGCCACTTATGTCTTTGTCTGTTCCAGCTGCTGTAACAATGTACATGAACTGGGTACTTTCAAACAACAGACACTCATTTTTCACACTTCTGGGTTCCAGGAAGTCCCAGGTCAGGGACAGACAGATTTGGTGTCTGGAGAGTACCCACATCCTAAGCTGTCCTTTCACCATCACCTCACATGGGTTCAGGGTGCAAGAAGGTTGCCTAGTCCTGGTTTATAAGGGCACCGATCTCATAATGAGGATGCATCCTCCTGACCTAAGTTTCTCCCTAAGGTCCCAACTACTTGCCCTTTCACATTGGCATTAGATTTCTATCTAGGGATAGTAAGGTCACACAATGAGCTGATATCAGCAATTGAAGGATCAATTAGTTATTTCCTGCAGGTGGAAGTTCCCTTGCATCCAGCAGGTCTACTAGAGGATTCTCGTGGATCCAGCAGAAGCTCCTGCTATCTACATGCACACAGTGAACACATAACCTTCAGAACCAGCTGGTGACCTTATGGAGTGGACAGCTTCAACCTACGACACTGGATAAGGCCTCCATCTACTTCTACTTTGATTGTATAATTTGCACTGCTTCTCTGTGAAATTCTTCTCATTTTCCAAGGATTTGGCCCATTGTCTACTAGAATGGCCATTTCTCTAGTTTATTCTCCCAGTTTTCATCCTTGTTTAGTAGAGTTAATCATCACAAGGTATCTTTTGATTATTGCCTGCAAACTCCTTGACGTTTATTGCTCTCTCTTCTCTTCCCACTCCATGCATGGGAAATCCAACAAAAACCCCTGTGTTCTCCCTACTTTGATGAAGGTGGGGGACTGGCTCTACACAAGCGCCTCCAATGAGCATGGCTCCATCCCCCCCACTGACCCACAGCACAAAGAGTGAGACAGGGTCCTTCCCTGGCTCATGAAGCATTTATAGCTTGCTGAGAGGCCTTCCCTGCTCTCAACAGACATAATGGTGAAGATGATGAAGGTTTTATGTTCTCATGTGTGTGTGTGTGTCTGTGTGTGTCTGTGAACTTCAGACTCCACATCCACACCATGTCTTGGTGAGTTTCTCTCTGCTTTGCCAGTCTGTCAATAATACTGATTCTGTGAGCATGGTTCAAGACAAAGATGCACAGGGCTCTTTCTTCCCTTGCTTTGGATTGTTGGTGCCTCTGTAGTCTCATGTCCAACATGCATTTTATGTTGTTTCTATTTTTTTCTCCCCAAATACGTTTATTTTAATTTTTTAGTGTTACAAGATTGATTGTTCATGCACCACACCCAATGCTCCATGCAATACGTGCCCTTCTCGATACCGCCACCAGGCTCACCCATCCCTCCACCCCCTCCCCTCCAAAACCCTCAGTTTGTTGCTCAGAGTCCACAGTCTCTCCTGGTTCATCATCCCCTCTGATTTCCCCCCACTCGCCCTTCCCTTCCTTCTCACAATGCCCTCCAGGATTTTCTTTATACTCCACACGTGAGATCATAAGATAATTGACTCTCTCTGCTTGACTTATTTCACTCCACATAATCTCCTCTAGTCCTGTCCATGTTGATACAAAAGTTGGATATTCATCCTTTCTGATGGAGGCATAATATTCCATTGTATAGATGTACCACATCTTCCTTATCCACTCATCTGTTGAAGGGCATTTTGGTTCTTTCCACAGTTGGGCAATTGTGGCCATTGCTGCTATGAACATTGGGGTACATGTGGCCCTTCTTTGTACTGCCTCTGCTTCTTTGGGGTAAATACCCAGTAGGGCAATTGCAGGGTCATAGGGTAGCTCTATTTTTAATTTCCTGAGGAATCTCCATACTGTTTTCCAAAGTGGTTGCACCAACTTGCATTCCCACCAACAGTGGAGGAGGGTTCCCCTTTCTCCACATCCTCTCCAGCATTTGTTGTTTACTGTCTTGTTGATTTGGTCCATTCTAACTGGTGTAAGGTGGTATCTCAGTGTGGTTTTGATTTGAATCTCTCTGATGGCTAAAGAGGATGAACATTTTTTCATGTGTCTGTTAGTCATTTGTATGTCTTCTTTGGAGAAGTGTCTGTTCATCTCTTCTGCCCATTTTTTGACCAAGACACATAATCTTAAAATGTGCAAATTATAATTTTAGAGAGGAGGTCCTGAGGGAAGCTAGAGGGAAAAGGTTCCTTACATACGGAGGAAAGCCCATCAGAATAACATCAGACCTGTCCACAGAAACCTGGCAAGCCAGAAGAGACTGGCATGATATATTCAGGGCACTAAACGAGAAGAACATGCTGCCAAGAAACTTTATCCAGTAAGGCTGACATTCAAAATGGATCGAGAGATAAAGAGCTTCCAAGACCAGCAAGGATTAAAATAGTATGTGACCACCAAGCCAGCACTCCAGGAAATATTAAAGGGGCTTCTATAAAAGTAGAAAGAACACATGAGTGCCTTAGAACAGAAATTTGCCATCTATAGAAACAAGGACTTCACAGGCAACATGATGTCAATAAACACTTATCTTTCAATAATCACCCTCAAAGTAAACGGCCTAAATGCTCCCATAAAATGGCACAGGGTTGCAGAATTGATAAAATAACAGGACCTGTCCATATGCTGTCTATAAGAGACACATTTGGAACCAAGGATACATCCAGGCTGAAAGTGAAAGGATGGAGGACCATCTTTCATGACAACGGACCTCAAAAGAAAGCTGGGGTAGCAATTCTCATATCAATTAGATTTTAAGCTAAAGACTGTAGTCAAGAGATATAGAAGGACACTACATCATTCTCAAAGGGTCTATCCTCCAAGAAGATCTAACAATTATCAGCATTTATGCCCCCAATACAGGAGCAGCCAACTACATAAGCCAACTGTTAATCAAAATAAAGAGTCATTGCTATGACTACATTAATAGTAGGAAATCTTAACACGCCACTCTCAGTAACTGACAGATCATCTAATCAGAAAATCAATAAAGTAACAAGAGCTTTGAACGACACATTGGACCACATGGACCTCATAGATATATACAGAACATTCCACCCTAAAACAACAGAATACTCATTCTTCTGGAGTCTTTCTCCAGAATAGACCATATACTGGGCCACAAATCAGTTCTCAATCAATACCAAAAGATTGAGATGATTCCCTGCATTTTCTCAAACCACAATGCTTTAAAAGTGGAACTCAACCACAAGAAAAAGTTTGGAAGGACACCTGGAGGCTAAAGACCAATGAGCTGTTCTCCAATTTTTAATTTTTTTTTTAAGTCAGAGAGGTAAGGGGTAAGCACAGAATCATATGCCCTGGGAGGCTCCCTGGGAGGGAAAAGCTATAAATAGAGAGGAGGAAACCCCAGACCATGAAAGGAAACCTGCCCATAATCTCCATCTGCAGCTGCTTCTGGGGCTTAAAGACAGAAATGGTGGGTAGCGTGCAGCCCCTGGTGATCTGGATCCCCTCCTACCATGAAGTTTGTGTCTGGGCTCACACTGGAGTCCCTTCAGAGTGCCTTTTGCACAGAAATACATAGCCATGTCCTCGGCTCTCAAGGCATTCATCTGCAGATACAGCATGTTCTTAGTGTTGTCCCTGGAGATGGTGAATCGGCCCTTCACAGAGTCCACATAGCTCATGCTACTTCCACCAGCATCAATACTTGAGACAAACTGCAGCACCTTCCCTGGTGCCTGGCGGACCCAGCTCATTCCATAGCCACTGAAGGTGAAGCCAGAGGCTGCACAGGAGGGCCTCAGGGACCCCTCAGGCTTCACCAGGTCTCCCTCAGACTCCACCAACTGCATCTCACACTGGACACCTGCAGACACAAGACATCCTGGTCAGGAAACAGTCAAGCACCCACTGTTTCTCTCCTTCCTATCCACTTTCATACTCAAGGTCTCTTGTTCTCTATGAATTACCTTTTAAAATTGCAACAAGGAAAACCCAGCCAAGCACAAACTCCATAGTGAGCTGTCTGTGTTCTGTCCTGATTAGTGAATGGAACACCTGAGAATCCCAGGGCTGTGGCTACTCTCCCAGCTGCATGATCTAGCCTGGGCTGTTTTAATCAGCAGAGGGAAGGCCCTATTTGCATGTCCTCTCAGTATATAGGAAGTTTGGCAGGTAGCATCCTCAATATGGCAGATACTCAGAGCAGGTGTGAGGGTACTGGCAGAATTTTGTGGACATGACATCTTCCAGAATATTGTTCTTTCTCATTATGTGATCTTGCTGTTGTCATTACATAGCAACCATTATATTCCTTATTTCCATGTATGTCCTCCAATCATGTGAGTAAGGTACCAATTTATCACCATGTATACAGGTGGATCATCACACTGCATAACAGGTGGGCTTTTTCAGTGTCCAAGAGCACACAATGGGTAAGAGTGAGCCCGTGTCTGGACCTGTGCTCCCCACCAAGGGATCTTCTGTTCCCCTGGACTACCTCCAGGTCAGAGTTGGTCATATGTAGTGAAATTTGCAATCTTCCTCAGAACCAAGATCCTGATAGATCTGATGGATAGACTGATGGATCAATACCACCGCTTTCTGTCTCAGAAACGTGGAGACACAGAATTCTAGAAAGAGAATCACAGAGCTGATGGAAGCAATGTGGGTTTACAACAACCACAAGGAACATTTACACATGATCTTTCTATAAACATCCATGGATAGTTCCAATAAAAATAAAATGATGGAATCGATTCTCTAATTTCCCTTTCCATATTTTCATTGTTAGCGTATAGGAAAGCAACTGATTTTTGTGCATTGATTTTGTATCCTGCCACATTACTGAATTGCTGTATGAGTTCTAGTAGATTGTGGGTGGAGTCTTTTGGGTTTTTCGTATAAAGTATCATGTCATCTGTGAAGAGAGAGAGTTTGACTTCTTCATTGCCAGTTCGAATACTTTTTATTTCTTTTTTTGGTCTGATTGCTGTCGCTAGGACTTCTAGCACTATGTTGAACAACAGTGGTAAGAGTGGGCATCCTTGTTGTGTTCCGGATCTCAAAGGGAAGGCTGTCAGCTTTTCCCCATTGAGAATGATATTTGCTGTGGGCTTTTCTTTTCTTTTTTTTTTTCCCCAAATTTATTTTAATTTTTCAGTGTTACAAGATTGATTGTTCATGCACCACACCCA
>CM052797.1:125783664-125802718 GCA_028533885.1 Nasua narica
GTACCACATCTTCCTTATCCATTCATCTGTTGAAGGGCATTTTGGTTCTTTCCACAGTTTGGCTATTGTGGCCATTGCGGCTATGAACATTGGGGTACATGTAGCCCTTCTTTGTACTGCATCTGCTTCTTTGGGGTAAACACCGAGTAGTGCAATTGCAGGGTCGTAGGGTAGCTGTATATTTAATTTCCTGAGGAATTGTCCATCTCTTTGTGTCTTCCTCATTTTGTTTCATAAGGTTTCTGCAGTTTCTAGAGGACAGATCTTTTACTTCTTTGGTTAGGTTTATTCCTAAATGTCTTATGGTTTTGGTGCAATTGTTAATGGGATCAATTTTTTAACTTCTCTTTCTTTAATCACATTTTTAGTGTATAGAAATGCCACTGATGTCTGTGCATTGATTTTACATCCTGCCACGTTGCCGAACTGCTTATTTGAATTCTAGCAATGTTGGGTGGAGTCTTTTCGGTTTTCCACAGAAAGTATCATGTCATCTGCAAAGAAAGAGAGTTGGAGTTCTTGTATGCCAACTTGAATGTCTTCTATTTCTTTTAGTTGTCTGATTGATGCTGCTAGGATATCTAGTACTATGATGAACAATAGTCGTTAAAGTGTTCATCCCTGTTTGTTTCTGACCTTAAGGGGAAAGCTCTCTGGCTTTCTACATTAAGAATTATATTTACTGTGGCCATTTGTAGATGGCTTTTATTTTATTGAAGTATGTTCCCCTTATCCATATACTTTGAAGAGTTTTAATCAGGTAAGAATCCTATATTTCGTCAAATGCTTTTTCTGAATCAATTGAGAGGGCCATATGGTTCTTCTCTATTCTTTTGTTAATGTGATCTCCCACGTTGATTAATTTGCAAATGTTGAGCCACCCCTGCATACCAGGAATAAACCCCACCTGGTCTTGGTGAAAAATGCTTCTTTTTTTTTTCATTATCTAGTCTCCTTTTTTCCCCAAATAATTTTATTTTTGCAGTGTTACAAAATTAATTGTTCATGCATCACACCCAGTGCTCCATGCAATAATACATGCCCTTCTCAATACCCACCACCAGGCTCGCCCAACCTTCCACCCCCTCCCCCAAACCCTCAGTTTGTTGCTCAGAGATGGTTCATCTCCTCCTCCGATTTCCCCCCATTCACACTTCCTTTCCCTTTCCAATGCCTTCCATGTTTTTCCTTATGCTCCACACCTAAGTGAGACCATAAGATAATTGACTGTCTCTGCTTGACTTATTTCACTTTGCATAATTTCTCCCTGTCCCATCCATGTTGATACAAAAGTTAGGTATTCATCTTTCTGATGGAAGCATAATATTCCACTGCACATATGGAATATGTGCATATCTTCTCTATCCATTCATCTGTTAAAGGGCATCTTGGCTCTTTACATAGTTTGGGATTGTGGCCTTTGCTGCTACGAACATTGGGGTACATGTGGCCCTTCTTTTCACTCCTTCTGTATCTTTGGGATACATACTCAGTAGTTTGGATTTGAATCTCCCTGATTCCTAATGATGATGAACATTTTTTCATGTATCTGTTAGCGATTTGTATGTCTTCTTTGGAGAAGTGTCTGTTGATGTCTTTTGCCCATTTTTTGATGTGATTATCTGTTTTGTGAGTTTTGAGTTTGAGGAGTTCTTTATAGATCTTAGATATTAGACTTTTTTCTGTAGTGTCATTTGTGAATATCTTCTCCCATTCTGTGGGTTGCCTGTTTGTTTTGGTGCCTTTTTCCTTTGCTGTGCGGAGTAAATTACCTTTTAAAATCCAAGAAGGAAAACACAAAAGCACTAACTACATGCTGAGGCCTCTGTGTTCTTTCCTAGTCACTGAATGGAACTCCTGGGAATCCTGGGGGTGATGTTACTCTTCCAGCTGCAGGGTTCGGGCTGGGCTGGTTTAATCAGCATGTGGAGGGCCCTATTTTCATGTCCTCTGTCTATATAGCCAGTTTGGGATCTAAGCTGACAGAGAGGGCAGTGACTAGAGCAAGCGTGACTGTCTTTATTTTGGTGGCATTAACCACTTCTGAAAAAAATATATGATTTTTTATTATATATGTTTCCAGAGTACACACCTTGGCTCCATCTGCTACTTTGTTTCTGCATATTTGCAGTAATCTTGTGATACATGTGTCATATACTCCATAAAAGTTGTAAACCTACACTCAGAATTGGAGAGATTTTGTGAGGTGTCCTTGAACACTTGTAGGGTGATAGTGACCCCTAGTTATTGGCCTGTTCTCTTCCCCTCGGGGCCTGCTGCATCCCTGAATCACCTGCAGGACAAAGTGGGAAGGCTCATGAGAAATGTGGAACCCCTCCTCTAATTGGGACAGGACGATTTTGCTTGTTGTAGTGTTTCCCTGAATTACAGAGAGAATCAGATTCATGCAGGTGTTTTTTCAAGTCTCTAACAGTTCATCATCTGCATTCTTCCTGAGTCATCTCTGTGATTATGTCTCATAGCTTTGAAGCATGTACTTGATACATTCTGCACACATGCAGAATGTGTGACATGGAAAACACAGGTGTCAGAATAAACATTATCAAGAGTGAGCAAATCAATTCTCTCTAAAATTTCCTGCACTTCTGGAATTCCTTCCTCTTCCCTTCTTCACCCTGCCCCCATATAATTATTGTTCTTTTTTAAAAAAATTATTAATTTATTTATTAGAGAGAGAGAGAGAGAGAGCATGAGAGGGGAGAAGGTCAGAGGGAGACGCAAACTCCCCACAGAGCTGGGAGCCTGATATGGGACTCGATCCTGGTACTCTGGGATCATGACCTGAGCTGAAGGCAGTTGCTTAACCAACTGAGCCACCCAGGCAGCCCCTTGTTCTTTCTCATGTCATCTTAGACTAGCTCTAATTTTGCAGAATTCATGCATGGGTAATTGTACTATATGTACTTTCTTTGTAGGGCTTCTTTGGCTCAGCATCAATCCTTGTGCACACAACCATGTTGCTCTGTGCATCAGGAATCATTGGTTTTAATCACTGGCAGCTCTGAGGGCACAGGTTTGAAAGCACAAGCTGGAGGGAGATATGAAGAAGCAGAAAGAAGCAACTTGCTTCAAGCCTCATCCACACACCCTCTTATCTCAAGAGCTCTTGTTTCCTAGAAATAGAAACAATCCTTTGTTGTTCAGGAACATTTCCCACTGGCCATGGAGAAGAAAGCCAAAAGACAGCAGGACAGGAGAACATTGAAGTGGAAGCTCAGAAATTCCAGTTATTGGAAGAGGCCAGGCACTGAGAGGAAGAGCAGCATGGAAGGAGCTGGCCAGGCTGCAGATGGAACCTATGCACATGTAAATCCAACACTCAGGCACTAGGCTGTGGAAGTTATGTCAAGTGGCCAGCTTATGACTCTGCTCATGTCTCCCATGTTCTTCACGCGATTCCACTGCTAACTTCAGCTATGACCTGCAGGCATCACCCAGGAATGACAGCTGCTCTTTGCCTCAAATCAGGAGTTTCTTTCCTTGTCATCAGTGCATGGAGAGGATCCATTTCTGCAGCCACACTTCTTCACATCCCATAGAACGTACCTGACACGTGTGGACTCTCCTTTTGTTGAGATATTTTTCCTACATTAGTGAGGCTCATAAGGAGGATGGACGCATGTGTGCCTCCTACTGACACCAAGTACTTATTTTCCCTCAGCCATTGTGGACCTTGATTGTGCTTTTTAACTATGACTAGAATGAAAAGTCTCTGTAGCAGCACAGTGCAATTCTATTGTGCTGCTTCCATAGATCATTCCTCATTTTCCAGAAACTCAGACCTTTTTCTACTTATAATGACCTTTTCTTCTCTTTTGTTCTCACAGGTTTTGTACTTGTTTATTGGAATTAGTCATCAGATTGTATCCTTTGATTATTGCTTGATAGCTCTTTGATCTTCATTCCTCCCACTTCTCCTCAAACTCCACTCATGGGAAATCCAGCAAGAACCCACAGGCTCTCCTTCCTTGATGCAGGTTGGAGGTTGGGTCCACACAAGCACCTCCCATGAGCAGGACCGCATCCCCACCACTGACACACAATACACATCCTGAACCATTGTCTTTCCTTGATTCTATCAAAGCATTTAAGTCTTTCTGAGAGGCCTGCACCACTCTCAACAGACATGATGGTGAAGGTAATAATGGTTTTATACGTGTGTGTGTGTGTGTGTGTGTGTGTGTGTGTGTGATCTTCAGGCTCCATGTCCACATCATGTCCTGCTGGACGTCTCTCTGCTTTCCCAGACTGTCACTATATTGATGCTGTAAGGATGGTTCAAGACAGTGACCCATTATTCGTCTTTCTTCTATTGCTTTGGATTGTTGATGCCTCTGTAACCTCATGCCCACCATGCACCTTATGCTACTTCAGGTAAGCTTGCACATTGAGATGGGTGGTCCTGTGATCCACAGTGGGTGCAGCTGGGATGCCTGTAAAGGTTCAGTTGATGAAAATCAGAATATTTGTAATTCATTGGTATTTAGGGACAGGGATAAACAGTGTAAGTGACTGTGTTTTGTATATTTTAGTGTAGTTGTTTTCCCATTAGAACAAATTTTCTAGGTAAGAGAGTGAAGAAGAAAGCACAGAATCATGCGTCCAGAGAGGCTTTCTGAGGGAAACTGCTCTGTGGAAAGGAATACCCAGAGTCTGACAGGAAACCGGCCCATAACCTCCATTTGCATCTACTCCTGGGGCTTAAAGACAGAATTGGTGAGTAGCGTGCACCCCCTGGTGGTCCAGATCCCCTCCTACAGTGAGCTTTGTGTCTGAGCTCACACTGATGTCCCTTCACTGTGTCCTTTGCACGGTAATACATGGCCATGTCCTTGGCTCTTAGGCTCTTCTTCTGCAGATAGAGTGTGTTCTTACTGTTGTCCCTGGAGATGGTGAACCGGCCCTTTACAGACTCTGCGTAGTATGTTCTATTTTCATCACTGCTAATACCTGCAACCGACTGGAGCTCCTTCTCTGGAGCCTGGCGGACGCAGTACATGGCATAGCTACTGAAGGTGAATCCAGAGGCTGCACACAAGAGTCTCAGGGACCCCCCAGGCTTCACCAGGTCTCCCCCAGACTCCACCAGCTGCACTTCACACTGGACACCTGCAAACACAAGACATCCTGGTCAGGAAACTGTCACACACACTGTTTGTCTTACTCACACCCACTCACATACTTAATGTCTATTTTTCGCCGTAAATTATCTTTTAAAAGAGCAAAAAGGAAAACTCAGGCAAGCACAAATTCTATGATGAGTTGTCTGCGTTCTGTCCTGAACAGTGAAAGGGGACACCTGGGAATCCCAAGCCTGGGCTCCTCTCCAGCTGCAGGATCTGGGCTGAGTTGTTTTATTCAGAAGAGCTAGGGCCCTATTTGCATGTTCTCTGACCATATAGCCAGATTGGGACCTATGTTTTCAGAGAGGTCATTTAGCTGAGGGAATAGGGACTCCTTGATTTGGTGTTATTGACCAATTTTGAAAAATATGTGATTTCTTATTACATAATTTTCCAGAGTATACACTTGGCTTCCTTGTGGTGGATGTTGTATTACACCATAATGATAGGTGAAACTACACCCAGAATTTTAAAGTGTTTACGAGGTGACCAAGAGTGCTTATGGGGTGAGAGTGAGCTCCAGGAAGTGGGCCTGTGGTCCTCTACAAAGGGCCTGCTGCTGAACTACCTGCAGGACAGAGTAGGCAAACTCATGAGGAATATGGAAATCCTCCTGTAATGGGGACAGGATGATTTTCTTGTTCTAGATTTTCCCTGAAATATATAGAGAATTAGTGTTTGTGCAGTTCTATTTTCAAGTCGCTAACATTTCACTATCTCTGTGTTCCTCCTCAGTCATCTCGGTGATTATGCGTATTACCTTTGATAAGTATACTAGACACAGGATGAACTGCATATGTGCAGAGTGTGTGTTATGATAAACACGGGTGTCAGAATGAACATTATATGGAGTGAGCAAATAGATTCTCTTTAAAATTTCCAATATTTCCCGTTAGAATTCTTCCTTCCTTTTCCCTTTTTCACCCTGTACCCACATTACTATTTTTTCCAAAATACTTTATTTTATTTTTTCAGTGTTACAAGATTCATTATTCATGCACTACACCCAGTGCTCCATGCAACACGTGCCTTCCTCAATACCCACCACCAGGCTCACCCAACCCCCTACCCCTTCCCCTCCAAAACCTTCAGTTTGTTGCTCAGAGTCCACAGTCTCTCATGGTTCATTTCCCCCTCCAATTTCCCCCAATTCACCCTTCCTTGACTTCACACAATTTCCTCCATGTTTTTCCTTATACTCCACATGTAAGTGAGACCATATGATAATTGAATCTCTCTGCTTGACTTATTTCACTAAGCATACTCTCCTCCAGTCCCATCCATATTGATACAAAAGTTGAGTATTCATCCTTCCTGATGGAGGCATAATATTCCATTGATATATGGACCATATCTTTTTAAAATTTTTTTATTAACATATAATGTATTATTTGCCCCAAGGTACCTGTCTGTGAATCATCAGGCTTACACATTTCACAGCATTTGCCATAGCACGTACCCTCCCCAATGTCCATAACCCTACCCCCCACCTCCCAGCAACCCTTAGTTTGTTTTGTGAGTTTAGGAGTCTCTTATGGTTTGTCTTCTTCCCCATCCCATCTTGTTTCATTTCTCTTCCCCACCCCCTCATAACCCCCTGCCCTGACTCTCAAATTCTTCATATCAGAGCGATCATGTGATAATTGTCTTTCTTTAACTGACTTATTTCACTTAGCATAATACCCTCTAGTTCCATCCATGTCATTGCAAATGGCAAGATTTCATTTCTCTTGATGGCTGCATAGTATTCCATTGTATATATATACCACATCTTCTTTATCCATTCATCTGTTGATGGACATCTAGGTTCTTTCCAGAGTTTGGCTATTGTGGACATTGCTGCTATCAACATTCCGGTGCATGTGACCCTTTGGATCACTACATTTGTATCTCGAGGGTAAATCCCCACTAGTGCAGTTGCTGGGTCGTAGGGTAGTTCTATTTTCAACATTTTGAGGAACCTCTATACAGTTTTCCAGAGTGGTTGCACCAGCTTGCATTCCCACCAACAGTGTAGGAGGGTTCCCCTTTCTCCACATCCTCGCCAACATCTGTCATTCCCTGACTTGCCAATTTTAGCCATTCTGACTGGTGTGAGATGGTATCTCACTGTGGTTTTGATTTGTATTTCTCCGATGCTGAGTGATGTTGAGCATTTTTTCATGTGTCTGTTGGCCATTTGGATATCCTCTTTACTGAAATGTCTGTTCATATCTTCTGCCCATTTCTCGACTGGATTATTTGTTCTTTGAGTGTTGATTTGAGTTCTTTATAGATTTTGGATACTAACCCTTTATCTGCTATGTCATTTGTGAATATCTTCTCCCGTTCTGTCAATTGTCTTTTGGTTTTATTTAATTTCCTTTGCTGTGCAAAAGCTTTTGATCTTGATGAAGTCCCAGTGGTTCATTTTTGCCCTTGCTTCCCTTGCCTTTGGAGATGTTTGTAGGAAGAAGTTGCTGCAGCTGAGGTCGAAGAGGTTGTTGCCTGTGTTCTTCTCGAGGATTTTGATGTATTCTTGTCTCACATTGAGGTCTTTGATCCATTTTGAGTCTATTTTTGTGTGTGGTGTAAGGAAATAGTCCAGTTTCATTCTTCTGCATGTGGCTGTCCAGTTTTCCCAACACCATTTGTTGAATTTTTTCCATTTGAATATTCTTTCCAGCTTTGTCAAAGATTAGTTGACCATAGAGTTGAGGTTCTATTTCTAGGCTCTCTATTCTGTTCCTATATGGACCATATCTTTTTTATCCATTCACCTGTTGAAGGACTCATGAAAGAAATTGAAGAAGACACAAAAAGGTGGAAAAGCATTCCATGCTCATGGATCGGAAGAATAAACATTGTTAAAATGTCTATACTGCTGAGAGAAATCTATACTTTCAATACCATCCTGATCAAAATTCCACCAGCATTTTTCAAAGAGCTGGAACAATCAATCCTAAAATTTGTATGGAACCAGAAAAGACCTTGAATTGCAAAGGAAATGTTGAAAAAGAATAGGAAAGCTTGGGGCATCACATTGCCTGATTTCAAGCTTTACTACAAAGCTTTAATCACCAAGACAGCATGGTACTAGCACAAAAACAGACACATAGACCAGTGGAACAGAATAGAAAGCCCAGATATAGACTCGCAACTCTATGGTCAAATTATCTTTGACAAAACAGGAAAAAATATCCAGTGGAAAAAAGACAGTCTTTTCAATAAAGTGTGCTAGGAAAATTGGACAGCTATATATGGAAGAATGAAACTTGACCATTATCTTACACCATACACAAAGATAAACTCAAAATGGATATAAGACCTCAATGTACATGTAGAAGAATTAAACTCGACCATCCTCTTACACCATG
The DNA here is from genome assembly GCA_028533885.1 of Nasua narica. Classification (NCBI taxonomy): domain Eukaryota; kingdom Metazoa; phylum Chordata; class Mammalia; order Carnivora; family Procyonidae; genus Nasua; species Nasua narica. The sequence continues at coordinate 125,792,165 of CM052797.1, forward strand.
CACGAAGATAAACTCAAAATGGATAAAAGACCTCAATGTGAGGCACTAATCTATCAAAACCCTAGAGAAGAACATAGGCAGTAACCTCTATGACATTAGCCACAGCAACTTCTTTCAGGACATGTCTCCAAAGGCAAAGAAAACAAAAGCAAAAATGAACTTTTGGGACTTCATCAAGATAAAAAGTTTCTGCACAGTGAAGGAAACAGTCAACAAAACAAACAGGCAACCCACACAATGGGAGAAGATGTCCCCAAATGACACTACAGACAAAGGTCTGATATGTAAGATCTATAAAGAACTCCTAGCTCTCAACACTCACAAAACATATAATCATGTCCAAAAACGGGCAGAAGATATGAACAGACACTTCTCCAAAGAAGATCTATAGATGGCTAACAGACACATGAAAAAATGTTCATCCTCTTTAGCCATCAGAGAGATTCAAATCAAAACCACACTGAGATACCACCTTACACCAGTTAGAATGGACCAAATCAACAAGACCGTTAACAACAAATGCTGGAGAGGATGTGGAGAAAGGGGAACCCTCCTCCACTGTTGGTGGGAATGCAAGTTGGTGCAGCCGCTTTGGACAACAGTGTGGAGAGTTCTCAAGAAATTAAAAATAGAGCTACTCTATGATCCAGCAATTGCACTACTCGGTATTTATGCCAAAGAAGCAGATGCAGTACAAAGAAGGGCCACGTGTACCTTATAATGTTTATATCAGCAATGGCCACAATTGCCAAAATGTCGAAAGAGCCAAGATGCCCACATTACTATTGATCTTTCTCATGATACCTTAGACTAGCATTAATTTTCTAGAATATATAATTCTGTAATTGTATTATATGTAGTTTTCTTTTTTTGCTTAACCAAATACTCGACAATATGACCATGTTTCTGTGTGTAGCATAAATCATGGTTTTTAATGATAGGCAGTTTCTCAAAGATGGCATAGAGCATAATATATCCATTTTAAATTGGTGATTGGGTTTGAGATTGTTCTCAAGTTTTTGTATTACAAACATGAACAAACATATAGGCTGGCAAAAATAAACGACAAGAAATAAAAGAACCCAGTCAGAATGAACCCCGAGAATAAGATTTATATAATACCAGAATAAAAACAAAAGCATTCTGCTCACAGCGCAGCCTGTCAGAGGTGGCGTGTGACCTCAGCCACCTTTCTGTGGCTCCGCGAGTGCTCAGCAGGGAGATTAGGCCACCTTTCCGCATTCTCTTGGGCTGGCCGAGATCCCCCAGAACCTGTGGTGGGCTACAAATGTCGCAGTCATGGGTACACCCAGTCCAGACAGCAGGGCACACAGAGAAATGCTGTCAGTTCTAGAACACAGCAGACTCTATAAAGGTGCTTGCAGTAGTGCGCCTGGTCCATAGAATGTGTGCAGAGAGCGGAAAGCTGCAGGTTGAGGAACCATGGACTGGATCCCCCCAGCAGTCTCACTTTGGGGTGCTCCTTCCTGGGAGCATGGACCCAGGCCAGTGCCCACGACCACCCCCTTCCACTAGTTGCTCCTCAGAACCTTTTGTTCTTTTTAAGTGTTTTTAACCGTCCTCTATGTTAATGCTGGTCCCCAACCACTGGGCACTTTCCTTTGGGGTATTACAGTCCTTGGATCACTTCTGGTGGCTCCCTCCCCCTTTTGTTTATGTTACTGTCTGATGTCAGTTCAAGTGTTCCCACTTTGCTTTGCCTCTCCACTGCTGTCTTCTGCTCTTGTAGAGACCCAGAAGCGAGAAATCGTGCTCCTCAGGGTGATTTCATGGGTGTTCAGCATGTTCTGGTAGATATCCAGCTCACTCTCAGGGCTGGGTTGCAGCAGGATCTCCTACTTCTCTGCCATCTTGATGCCTCAGATTGGATTTGCAAGGGTAAGAAAATAAATAGGAAAAGTAGCAGATCAGCAAATTTGTATCAAAATATTTGATAATTGTGATAATGACACAAACAATAATCTTAAACACTGGGGAGAGACAAGTGCTCACAGGTGGACCAAGAACAAGCATCTAAGTATTTTGTGAAAACAGATCCTTGATGGCAAATAAGCTATTGCAAGATTTAGCTAGAATATACAATAGATTTCTTGACATTGAGTGTGCTAAAGGTGTTGTAGTGTGAGGTTCTCCAGGACCACATAATTAAATGGATCTCTATCTCATGCATCACTTGCCTGTAGGATGGGGACAAATCCTGAAAAGCCTCGTCCCCAGTAGTCTTGGTAGGAAGAGTAGAAGGTGACTCAGAGCAGGAATGCGTGGAGACCCATGCTCACATCCACCCCAGAAATAAATAATTTATCTGCAGAGGAAAGGCCTCAGAAGTAGCACCCTCTTGTCACAGATGGAACCCCACAGGATCTGGGAGATGAACACACTTGACTACAAGGGTTCAGTTAAAGAGGACATACCCTTTTTACCTGGAATGAAAGCCTCTGTCTCCAGGGAAAGGTAGGAAAACAGGAAGCTGAGGACACCTAGGGACAACTGGTTCTGTAGAAGAGAACAACAGGGAAGAACAGAAATGACTGTGTACCCGAAGACAGGCAAGAATACATGGACTTGGACTGCAGATGGAGGAGGGTCAGGGACATGTCCAGGCCTCTCCAGACCTAGATTCTCAGTGAGCACCTCAGGATAAGGGTCGGTCAGCAAGTCAGAACATCCTTGTGATCTTGTGCCTTTCATCACATTAATGATTGTCACCTGAGTAGAGCAGTGTAGTACCCTGGGGTGAGTGCAAGTATATTCCACATGGGAGAGCTCATGGAGATCACAGTGCTGATCAGGGAACAGAAACAGGTGACCACTGGAGGAATCTGAAGGCTCGTGTGGCCACAGCAGGGACACACTTCACCTCTGCTACCCAGGCAACACCAACTTTCCAATGGAGCCAGGAAGAGAGTCACACACCCCACAGCTCAAAACTCACAGAGTGGGTGTGATCACCCATGGGAGGAAACAAATACCACAAAACATAATAATAATCTAATACCAAGTGTCCTATGCATGTTAGGCATTCATCAAACCCCACCACAATTCTAGGGGCTCCACTCTATTTGGGAACCTCTTTGCACCACCCCATCCTCCATCCTCTTGTGACGCAAGACGTGGGTGTGCTCTTTTGGGGAGAGCAGTTACGTGTACAAATCCTGTTGAAATTTGTCAAAGCTGTTCACTCCACTGCTTCTGGTAAGTCAGCGCTGCACCACTGGCTCATGTATCGTGAGTGGACTTAACTCCCCTGAAGCAGCTTCACTATCAGGTATGTTCATGTGTAAAGTAGGTAATAGAATGGCAGAGATGTTAGATTTTGTCATCACTGCAATCAGTGTCACCTCCCTGGAAGCCTCCTGGATGAACCCTAGTCTCTAAGTGACACATTTACACATTATCACCTTCTCTGGTCCTGTGATAACACTTCACACCTGTGTGACAGGGACAGGTCATCCCCTTCAACCCGTGTCCTCACCACTGCAGTCAGCAATTTAGACCAGTCCTCTGTGAAAGCCTTTACCTCTGTATCTTCATGAACAAAGCCATGGATGCAGTATGTTGTCTCCTGGTTCCCATGTAGATTATTAGTGGGAATTAAATAATAAATAGACTACCTGCCTATTGGATACCACCTGAAGTTGGAAGACCCAATTATGAGGATTTATCTGGACCCTGTGCTAGGTCCTGGAAGAGTGGACAGATCTGCTCTGGGACTGCATATGGGAGGAGACAACCTCCACATCCAGGTCCAGGTAGTCTCATACACCAGGTATTCTCTGGACACTTAATCTGCACAGACAGAGGTGATTGTCCACTCTGGCTCCACGGCATGTGTGGACCTGGATGGAGATAAGCTAACATCACTGCCCAGAGAGAAGGAAATATAACAGGTGTGCTTATGTTTATGTAGGTGCAGATGGATTCCTAGGGTGTGTTCATCCTCAGGAACCAAACAACATGCATGTGGGGCTAACAGGAGTCTGCGATGTTGTGGACATTAACAATGACAACACAGGATGGACACGAGGATATGTTCCCTGGTTGGTGTGTGGATCCATTAGAAAAAGGACTACAGACAAATAAAAGGGGAAAATGTCAACGGGGAATAATATAGAGGCATTTGAGTGTTTCCAGTAATGAACACACCACATAGAGCCTATATCTGAGCAACAAATGGAGGGTTTTGGAGGGGAGGGGGTGGGGGGTTGGGCGAGCCTGGAAGTGGTTATTGGGGAGGGTACATACTGCATGGAGCACTGCGTGTGGTGCATGAACAATTAATCTTGTAACACTGAAAAAATAAAATAAAGATATATGGGGGAAAAAGGAACCCATCTCTATGACCACAGGAAGAGAAATAGATGTAGGTGTGGTTGAGATGGTGACATGGGTTAACGACAGTACATCCAGTGACAGACGCACATGTCATGGTAAAAAGTACCACACAACTCTGTAAGGTGACGGTCAGACTCAAAGTCCACAGGCTCTTCACAACCACATCTTCTGGAAAGGTTGAAAAATAGCATCCTTAAATTAAAGTTCTACAATCTCTCTAAAAGAGTGACTCCCTTCTATAAAGATTCTTCTCCTGTGAGAAGATGAGAATCAGTATAGCTGATGTAAAAAATGCTATAGTGAGGTCCAATCCAATATAAAGAGTCTAAAAGCTAGAGTTACAGACACAGAGGGTAGAATTAGTGATCTAGAGGTAAAAATGGTTGAGAAGAAGGTCAGGAGAAGAGCTGGAACAAACTCCTCAGGAATCATGAGAAAAGACTTAGGGAAATAAATGATGCCGTGAAACATTCCAACATCAGAATTATTGGCATCCCAGAGGGGGTAGAGAAAGACAGAAGACTAGAAGATATAGCTGACCAAATTCTGAATGAAAATCTGAGCAACAAACTGAGGGTTTTGGAGGGGAGGGAGTGGAGGGGTGGGTGAGCCTGGTGGTGGGTATCAAGAAGGGCACGTACTGCATGGTGCACTGGGTGTGGTGCATGAACAATCAATCTTGTAACACTGAAAAATTAAAATAAACAAATTTGGGGAGAAAAAAAAAAGAAAATTTCCCCAATCTGGGGAATGGGACCAGTGTTCATGTCCTAGAGGCAGAATGGACACCTGCCAAGATCAACGAGTCTAGCAGGACACCCAGACACATCATTGTAAAATTTGCAAACTATAATTTTAGACAAGAAGTCCTAAGGGCAGCTAGGGGGAAGAGATTCCTTACATACGAAGGAAGACCCATCAAAATAACGTCAGACCTATCCACAGAAACCTGGCAAGACAGAAAGTGCTGGCATGATATATTCAGGGCACTAAACAAGAAGAACACACAGCCCAGAATACTTTATCCAGCAAGGCTGACATTCAAAATGGATGGAGAGATAAAGACCTTCCAAGATCAGCAAGGATTAAAATAGTATGTGACCACCAAGCCGGCACTCCAGGAAATATTAAAGGGGCTTCTATAAAAGTAGAAAGAACTCATGAATGATCTAGAACAGAAATTTACCATCTATGGAAGCAAGGACTTCACAGGCAACATGATGTCAATAAACACTTATCTTTCAATAATCACTCTCAACGTGAACGGCCTAAATGCTCCCATAAAATGGCACAGGATTCAGAATAGATAAAACGACAGGACCCGTCCATATGCTGTCTACAAGAGACACATTTGGAACCAAAAGCTACATCCAGACTGAAGTGAAAGGATGGAAAACCATCTTTCATGCCAATGGACCTCAAAAGAAAGCTGGGGTAGCGATTCTCAGAACATATAAATTAGATTTTAAGCTGAAGACTGTAGTCAGAGATAAAAAAGGACACCACATCATTCTCAATGGGTCTATCCTCCAAGAAGATCTAACAATTGTAAACATTTATTCCCCCAATATAGGAGCAGCCGACTATATAAGCCAACAGTTAATTGAAATAGCCATATTGATATGAATACATTAATAGTAGGAGATCTTAACACACCACTCTCAGTAACTGACAGATCAAACACAGAAAATCAATAAAGAAAGAGGAGCATTGAATGACACAGTGGACCAGGGGGCCTCATAGATATACAGAACATTCCCTCCTAAAACCACAGAATACACATTCTTCAGGAGCACACATGGAACTTTCTCCAATAGAGAAAGAATAGACCACATACTGGGTCACAAATCAGACTCAACTGGTAGCAAAAGATTGAGATGATTCCCTGCATTTTCTCAGACCACAATGCTCTGAAACTGGAACTCAACTACAAGGAAAAGTTTGGAAGGAATTCAAACACTTGGAGACTAAAGACCAACCTCCTTAGGAATGCTGGGATCAACCAGGAAATCAAAGATGAACTTAAACAATTCATGGAGACCAATGAGAATGAAGACACATCGATCCAAACCTATGGGACATGGCAAAGGCATTCCTGAGGTGGAAATACATAGCCATCCAAGCCTCACTCAAAAAAATTGAAAAATCAGAAGGGGGCAAGATGGCGGAGAAGTAGGAGATCCTGCTGCAACCAGGCCCCAAAAGTGAGCTGGATATCTACCAGAACACACCGAACACCCATGAAATCACCCTGAGGAGCAAGATTTCTTACTCTGGGATCTCTCAGAGAGCAGAAGACAGCAGTGGAGAGGTAAAAGCAAGTGGAAACACTCGAACTGATATTGGAGGATAAACAAAAGGGGGAGGGAGCCACCAGAAGCTAACCAAGGACAGTAATACCCCAAAAGAAAGTGCCTGGTGGCGGGGGACCAGCATTAACATAGAGTTCCTTAAAAACACTTAAAAAGAGCAAAAAGTTCTGAGGAGTAACTAGTGGAAGGGGGTGGTCACGGGCACTGACCTGGACTTACGCTCCCAGGAAGGAGTGACCCAAAGTGAGACTGGTGGGGGGACCAGTTCACGATTCCTGAACCTGCAGCTTTCCTCTCTCTGCAACATTCTGTGGGCTGGTCACGCACCTGCAAGCACTTTTAGAGAGTCCGCTGTGGTCCACGAGCCGCAACTTTTCTCTGTGTGCACCTGCGACTGCGACATTTGTGGCCCACTGCAGAGTCTGAGTGATCCCCACCAGCCCCGAATGGAAGAATGCAGGCAAGGAGAGAATGCGGGCAAGTGGCGTAACCTCCGGGATCCCCCTCCCGGAGCCGCAGAAAGGCCACTGGAGTTGCGACTTTCTCAGCCCGTCCCCAGTCTGCACTTGCAGAGCCACAGAAAGGCAGCTATTGTCATGTGCCACCTCGGACAGGCTGTGTTGTGAGCACAAGTTTTGCGGAGGGGAGTGTGTGTTCTGAACCACACAGAGGGGAGTAGAGACTCAGACTTCCTGCGACACGGAAGTCTGAGTGCTTCTGGTCAGATTCATTGCTTGGACTCTCTGAAAAGGTGAAAAAGCCCCAAAAGGTCAAAAACTTTCAGAGGGCAAAAGACTGAGAAACCGGTTTCCACAGAGCTCAGCCCCTTGACTGGGGGGCAGGGGGACTCAACCCAAGCAAGACTCACTGGAAAACAACGTGGCAGGCCCCTCCTCCAGAAGATCAGCCAAAAAACAAAAGAACTACAACCAGAGGGTCCCCATAAAATTTTAAACCCCCAACATCAGGGGAAATCAATATATTAAGCTCCTGGTAATACCCTCAAACCTGTATATTTCATAAATACAAATTTTTTTCTCTTTTTTATTTTCTCTCTCTCTCTCTTTTTTATTTTATTATTCACTTGCTTTCACATTTCTTTTTATTTTTTTTAAGTATTTAACATTACAACGAGAGGTTTAATACAACTATAAACCCAGGAGGATCTGAAATAACCTTCCTTGCCTGCGAGGAGTTATAACCACCCTCTCATCTGATCCCTCTGTCAGTGTTTCTACATATTTGCTTTTGTTCTGGTATTACATAATCTTATTCTTGGGGTTCATTCTGCTAGGTTCTTTTACTTCTAGTCATTTATTTATGTTGGTCTATATGTTTGTTCGTGCTTGTTTACATACCATATAAACCTTAGTTTTGGGGCCCATTCTGGATGGGATTTCCTCTTTTTCTCCTTCTCTCTATCTTTTTTTATCTTTATTCTTTCTTTTTGGTGGTAAATCCTAATGGCTCCAAAAACCTCCAGGGTGCACCCTGCCTGGATCGTGGGTGATATATCCAGCTATACATCCTCTCATCCACTTCTCATCAAATGACTAAGAGGAGGAACACCCAACAGAAGAAAAACCCAGAGACTACACCCTTTCCCTCAGAACTATTGGACATGGACATAAACAGTAGGTCAGAAAGGGAATTCAGGGTGACAGTTCTCCAGGCAATGGCTAGGATGGAGAAAAACATTATAGAAGCGCTAAGGGCAGAAATGAGATCCAGTATAGCAGATGTAAGAAGCGCTATTAATGAGATCCAATCCAATCTAAATAGTCTAACAGCTAGAGTTATGGAGACAGAGGATACATGGATGAGATGAAAGGTTAGGAGGAGAGCTGGAACAAACTGCTCAGGAATCATGAGAACAGACTTAGGGAAATAAATGATGCCATGAAACATTCCAACGTCAGAATCATTGGCATCCTAGAGGGGGTAGAGAAAGACAGAACACTAGAATATAGCTGACCAAATTCTACATGAGAATTTCCCCAATCTGGGGAATGGATCAAGTGTTCGTATCCTAGAGGCAGAAAGGACACCCCCCAAGATCAACAAGTCTAGAAAAAAAGAGAGACACATCATTATAAAATTTGTATATTATACTTTTAGATAAGAGGTCCTGAGGGCAGCTAGGGGGAAGAAATTCCTTACATTTGGAGAAGAGTGCATCAGAATAACATCAGACCTGTCCACAGAAACCTAGCAAGCCAGAAAGGGCTGGCATGGTATATTCAGGGCACTAACGAGAAGAACATGCAGCCAAGAATACTTTATCCAGCAAGGCTGAGTTTCAAAATGGATGGAGAGATAAAGACCTTCCAAGACTGGCAAGGATTAAAATAGTATGTGGCCACCAAGCTGGCACTCCAGAAAATATTAAAGGGGGTTCTATAAAAGTAGAAAGAACACATGAGTGCCTTAGAACAGAAATTTGCCATCTATCGAAACAAGGACTTCATAGGCAACATGATGTCAATAAACACTTATCTTTCAATAATCACTCTCCACATCAACAGCCTAAATGCTCCCATAAAACGGCACAGGGTTACAGAATGGATAAAACGACAGGACCCATCCATACGCTGTCTACAAGAGACACATTTGGAACCAAAAAATACATCCAGATTGAAAATGAAACGATGGAAAACCATCTTTCATGCCAAAGGACCTCAAAAGAAAGCTGGGGTAGCGATTCTCATATCAGATAAATTAGATTTTAAGCTAAAGACTGTAGCCAGAGATATAGAAGGAAGCTACATCATTCTCAAAGGGTCTATCCTCCAAGAAGATCTAACAACTGTAAACATTTATGCCCCCAATATAGGAGCAGCCAACTACATAAGCCAACTGTTAATCAAAATAAAGAGTCATATTGACGTGAATACCTTAATAGTAGGAGATCTTAAAGCCACTCTCAGTAACTGAAGGATCATCTAAACAGAAAATCAATTAAGAAACAAGAGCTTTGAATGACACATTGGACCACATGGACCTCATATATATATACAAAACATTCCACCCTAAACTCACAGAATACTCATTCTTCTTGAGCGCACATGGAACTTTTTCCAGAATAGACCACATACTGGGCCACAAATCAGGTCTCAACCGATACCAAAAGATAGAGATGATTCCCTGCATTTTCTCAGACCACAGTGCTTTAAAACTGGAACTCAACCACAAGAAAAAGTTCAGAAGGAATTCAAACACTTGGAGACTAAAGACCAAGCTGCTCAAGAATGTTGGGATCAACCAGAAAATCAAAGATGAACTTAAACAATTCATGGATACCAATCAGAATGAAGACACATCGACCCAAAACCTATGGGATACGGCAAAGGCGGTCCTTAGGGGGAAATACATAGCCATCCCAGCCTCACTCAAAAACATTGAAAAATACCAAATACGCCAGCTCTCTTTTACACCTTAAAGAACTGGAAAATCAACAACAAATCAAGCCAACCCCACGCACAAGAAGGGAAATAATCAAGATTAGAGCAGAGATCAACGAGTTAGAAACTAAAGAAACAGTAGAACGCATCAATGAATCCAGAAGTTGGTTTTCTGAAAGAATGAATAAGATTGATAAGCCACTGGCCAAACTCATCCAGAAGAAAAGAGAGAGGACCTTAATCAACAAAATTATGAATGAAAGGGGAGAGATCACGACTAATCCAAAGGAAATAGAAACAATCATCAAAAATTATTATCAACAGCTACATGCCAATAAGCTAAACAACCTAGAAGAAATGGATGCATTCCTGGAAACCCATGATCTCCCAAGACTGAAACAGGAAGACATTGACAACCTAAATAGACCAATATCTAGTAATGAGATTGAAGCAGTGATCAAAAACCTCCCAAAAAACAAGAGTCC
>CM052797.1:125803218-125815280 GCA_028533885.1 Nasua narica
CTTTGGCATGCCCTGATGATTTCTATATGCAAGATGGAACCCCGTGCACTGAAGAGGGTTACTGCTATCATGGAAATTGCACTGACCGCACTGTGCACTGCCAAGAAATCTTTGGTAAAAATGCTGTGAAAGGTGCAGATGCCTGCTATAGCATAAATAGAAGAGGAGATAGATATGGACACTGCAGTAGAGTAGCTGAACTAATGAATAGTACTCCCTGTGCCCAAGAGGACATTCAGTGTGGAAGGCTGCAGTGTGGTAATGTCACACACCTCCCCCGGTTGCAAGAACATGTGGGATTCCATCAGTCTCTCATCTCAGGATTCTGGTGTTTTGGGCTGGACTCACATCGCTCCACAGGAACGAATGATGTTGGTCATGTGAGACCAGGTACCCCCTGTGCTAGTGGAAAGTTCTGTAGCCATTCTTTCTGCAACGGCACTGTAGCTCAGCTGAATTATGACTGTTTACCTGAGAAATGCAGTTACAAGGGGATTTGCAACAATAACAGGAACTGTCATTGTCACGTAGGTTGGGATCCTCCACGGTGCATTGATACAGGTGCTGGTGGAAGCACAGACAGTGGACCACCTCCAAGTAGAATGCGGTCAGTCAGGCAAAGTAATGAATCTCTGATATATCTGAGAGTAGTCTTTGGTCGCATTTATGCCTTAATAGCAGTATTCCTGTTTGGCGTCGCCACAAATGTAAGAACAATCAAGACAGTTAGAGTTAAAGAAGAGAAAATTGGTGAAGCCAATACTGAAATCAGGCTCCGGACCCCTGAACAACAATAGGAAATCCACAGGAGCATGCATGAAACTATACAGTAAGAAGTGACAAAGCTGACATCTACATTTCCAGGGGTCTTCAGGAAACACGGTGGTACTAACACGTTATCACCCAACTCTCACACTAATTCTGTGATAGGTCACTGACCTGCACTCTGAAATAAATGGTGAAAAGCACATGTTCTGGCTTCTCTATATTTTTGTAAGACTGTAAGAGCCCACACTGATCCCAAGACACTGCCCAGAGTACCTGAGTCAGCAGCTGGTACTTGAGCTGAGGTCCTTGGGTACAGAATTAAGGGATGTCGCCAGAGGCTCTTGCGGGAGAAAATTCATGACATTTATCCAAAACAATGCTCACGAGCACTGAAGATTTTCTCACTGTCCAGGTAATCTCTCCTTCTTCAGTCCCAAGAACAGCTCAGGGAGATAGAAGGCTACTCCTCATGCAGGCTGCCCATCCCACACTGGGGTACCTGTGGGAAGTAGGGGAGGGTGTCTGGGGTGCAATCCTACCTAGTACAAGCTATGCCACCCTGGAGAGCATGCTTATGAATATGGAAGACTGAGACAATGATCCTGAATGTTGCATCCCATGAAATCAACCACAAATGTAGGTAGAAGTTCCCATGGATCTCCTCTAGTCTCACTTACATGTGGAGCATAAGGAAAAAACATGGAGGACATTGTGAGAAGGAAAGGAAGGGTGAATGGGGGGGAATTGGAGGGAGAGATGAACCAGGAGAGACTGTGGCCTCTGAGCAGCAGAGGGGGAGGGTTGGGGGATTAGACGAGCCTGGTGGTGGGTATTGCATGGAGCACTGGGTGTGGTATATGAACAATGAATCTTGTAACACTGAAAAAATAAAATAAATATATTTGGCGGAAAAAAAGAAGTTTCCATTGATTTCTCTGGCATCCAGAGAGAATCCTAGGAAGTTCATCCCTCCCTCATCTCTTAGTCTGCATTCCAGGGAGCTGAGCAGTGACAGTAGCTGAGAAGGTGTGGTAGGAAAATCAACTTCTTGTTCTGAGCTGCTGCCTGGGCATGGGACACAGAGTCCCAAGCACACTCACCACCCATCACCATTACATAAGGGCCTGCCTGGAATTCCCACTTTGGTTCTCCTGGGAACCTTTAAAAATAACCACACAGAGGTGAGCCTGTGAAACATTAGGGGCTTCAGCTGCATCCATCTCTTATGTAATTAGGCACTTGCTACCCTTTTTTCTATCTCCTGCTCCCTGGGAACCTAGGATGAGACCAGCCCTTCCCTGGTTCTTCGTGTCCCCTTGCTTCTGGGATTTGTTCATCATAAATTCTGGGACTCCACTTCCATTGCAAGGTGTGCTGAAACCCCACTGTTAGTCAAAATCGACATGTGGGTCTCATTTCCCCCAGAACGGAGCTCAGATGCCATAGAAGCCACATGTTAACACAGTGTGGGCAGTGTATGCCAATTCCCTCAGTAAGACACTGTCTGCATGTTCTAAATTCAATATGGCAGTTGTGAGTCCCCAACAAAATTGCCCACAAGGGTGGGTTAGGTGACACAGCTGGGGCCCCCAGTAATGCCTTGGAGCTGCGAATGGCACACCCACTTCCTCGCTATGACCTCTAAGAGTCTTTGGAAAGAAAGACTCACCTGCTGCTTGCTGGTGTCCTGTAGCTTTGCTTGGGCTGATGCCAGGTGTTGCCAGCAAGACCCACCATAAATTGTCAGTGTTCTAAAAGGTCAGACTATTGGCAGAGACCAACCAGTAGAAACCAGTCTGGGGGGTCAAGGTGTGTGTATTTCCTAATCTCTAAATAAGACCAAGCTTGTTGTTGGATCTGATTGAGATGGGTTATAGTCATTTGGGACAGTCCTGGGTTGACAACAGGAGATCTAAAGTGGACAGTAGGGCTCTGCATCTTTTCCCAGGAAGGGACCTGTGGTGGAGCCTATTTGGTCCTGGGAACAAAGGACAGTGATCCTAAGTTAATCCCAAAGGGGAGACCAGCTGCTGGACACACTGTGTGGCAGCTGGGAATCAGGTGTATAGCTTAGAGAGACAGTCTTAGCCAATGACAGTAGCAACTCTATCAGTGCAGAGCATGGCCATGGCAGGCATACCCAGCAGGTCCAATCCTTGGTGCTGTAGCCAATCATGTCCAACCTCTCAGGTGTTGAGCGGACACTGGAGTGCAGAAGGCCACCACAAATTAGTTGAGGAAGGGGCAACATCCATCCCAGAAGTTCCCTGTCACCATCCACTATGTTAATATATCCAAGGACCAGCATGGGGGAGACACAGAAACAGGTAACTATACCATCACAGAAATGCAAGGTTTCTTGGAATTATTTGTCCTCAGGGAGGTAGAAAAGGACACTGATTCGCTCTCAAGAGTCTTTGGAAATGACCGCTGTTGTGTGTGACCACTTCCTGGGGGGTCTAAAACCCTCAAAATTCAACCTTCATTGAAAACAATGAAGTATTAGAGGCCCATTGTCTTAAGGACATCCTGAAGGACCCTCCATACTTGTTGCTGCTCCCAATGCCCATGACATGGACACCAAGACACCAGGGTAGGAGACAAAGACCAGATAAAAAGGGGAAGCTACCTGAGGAAGAGCCTCCCTGAGTTTGCAGACCCTACTGAAATAAGAGGGAAGAGGGTCTGATTGATGTACTTGGATTTTTGTAGCATGAGAGCTCAGGACCACTGGGAGAGGATAAGCCCAGATGAGGCATGCCTCCTTTTTAGGTAGAATTGGGACAGTACCATGGGTGTGTCCTTTTGCCTAGTGTCACACTCCCAAGGAATCTAGACCATTTCCAACCCTGAGAAGACACCCTGTTGCCAGAATCTGAGGAGTTCTTCAAAAAACACAGCCCAATTTATAAGCCTGTGTCTTTATAATTCATAGTAATACCAGATTCAGGACAGCAGGCATTAGACATCATGAATGCCATAGTCAGATGTGATAAGAAGAGTTTTCCTGAATTCCAAGACTTTTTTGCCACAAAGGCTGATGGGCCCACCGCCTCTACAGACAGGAACCCAGGGGATGGTCCCAAGGGCATAAGGGGTTTAGAGGTCTCTTATTATCCTGAGTCAAGTGGTAGCACTTCAGTCCAGCCCCTTCCTCTGGAGATGGATGACTCCCACACCTCTCTATATGGGCAGCTCTGAGATCAGGGTTCCCTAATGAGTCCATCTCAGGACTGCTGGAACACAAGTCTGAACTTTCCTCAGGTTCCTGGGGCTCATCCAGAAACTTCTGGCCCTATCCTTTAGGTGGGTGCCATCATCATCTGAATCCATCAGCCCCAGCTGGATGGGGGGAGTTAATGGATCTTCAACCTTGGCCACCAGCAGAGGGGAGGTGGGCTGCTGCCAAGTCTTCTGCCTCAGGACCTGGCAGTTCAGATCCTGTCACTCCTCTGGGTACAACCTCCTATATACATCTCTAGTTACCTCCAGATACACTCATACACAAGCTTTACTGCTCTCATTGACCCTGGAGCCAAGTTACAGTACTTTCCAGGTAACCCTCCAAACATAAGTGAGGGGTGTACTTTAGCTTACCAGTAAAACAAACGAGATAGTAGAAGATGCTCAAATTCCCTGGGATGTCACTCTTGGAGAAAACTTGACTGAAACTCTTTGAGCAATAGTGCTCCTTTACCCTGACCTTTCCAAGAAAAGGTACATGTGACCTGATGTCCTCAAGGCCACTGGGAACAAACCCAGTGGTCTTTCTGGTGGGAGTACCAATCATGAGGCCATAGGACTCCCACTCCCACCTCTGTCAGATCAAGACCCTATATATCCTCCAATATTTTTTGTAATAGGGGACCAAGCAATGTAGGCCCATATTTCAAAGTTGCTTGAATGGAATGGTCATTAAACACACCCGGTCTCCACTCAATTCTATTTGCCAGGCCTTATAGCTCCTACTAGCAGGTGGCACTTTTCAGTTGACTACTGAAATTTAAATGCCCAGGTCCCTGATATGGCATGCATTCCCAATACTGTGCAGGCAGCTGAGGACCTCCAAGGTGCTGCAGGGGACCATGCTGCAGTGATTGATCTAGTCTGATCTAGCCTTCAGCAGAGGACAGAGGAGTCCCAGCCCAGGTCTGTGTTCATCCTATACACCAGTACCAAACTGCCTGTGGGTGATTCTGACAGCCCCACCATCACCATGATGTTTGTCCTTCCCCCCAACCAGGTCTAGGGAGGGGGCCTGTAGTTCTCCTTGTCTGAATAACTGAGGCCCTCTGTCACTGGTCATGCTGCTATCTGCACACCCCAATTCCCATGGGCACCTGCCAGTTTGTGAGACATGGGAGGTCTGCAATCCCAATCCCTGCAGTTACAAGACATTTTCCTCACCTGACTGACTTAGTGCAGAGTTTTGGTCTAGTTTTATATAACTCAAGATATTAGGCAGACTTATCAGGGAAATTCTGAGCTATGCTAGCTCATGCACAGGTGTCCCGAGCACCACATTTTGTGGTCTGGAGAATGTTTGTGCCATGAGTGTTATGATGGAACATCTAGTGACACTCTGGAGTGGTGTGAACATCAGCCCAAGAGTCTGATTGCCATGTTGCTTGCTATGTCCCTGAGAGGGAGAGAGAACCCAGCACCATGCCTGTGTTCATGCAAAGGGAGATATTCTCCCCCACCGCCAGTCCTGGAGCTTCCATGTAAGGTTTCTGGGATGAACCAACGCAGCAGAAGGAAAGGAAGGGTGACATTGCTGTTCTGTTTGTGGACGTTACAGCCTTCTATTCATCCATCCCTGTGGTGGGATCACCTGTTTGAGTTGACAGGCATGAAAAATAATTCAGAGCTGTATTCACCATCCTGATGTCAACACAACTGACCATCAGACTGATTACTTAATGCACACAGGCCTTGAAAGCTGAAGTACAGTCAGGGCCTGACCGGCTGAGTAAACAGCACAGGTAATGGAGCAGATACAGTCTATAGGACGGCCAGCAGTAGACATCAGAGGAAGAACAGGAGGTGCAATACAGTCTTTCAATGGGGGGGTTCATCAAAAGGGCAGGTTTCATCTCAAAAAGTTTGTTTTCTGAATAAGAGAGTCTGAAATAAGAAAAGAGGCGTTGGACACCCAGTTTCTCAATCAATGACCTACATTTTTATGCCACGTGCTTCTGGAGCCTGGAAGTTGGTTCTGGGTATCTTTACCTGCGGTTGTCCATGGAGATGATCATTCAGTGTCTTGCCATGGTGACCTGGGTCTATTTTTCACACTGTTAGTGAATTCAGGAGCATCTTCTTTTCACTATGATAGGTGGATAGGTGGTCAGCAGTACTTGGTAAAGTCCTTCTCAGCAAGGTGGCATTGTGTGCTCTCTAAAGACATGACGCACTTTCTAAGTAAGTCCTGCTAGAAAGGGGTGGCAAGGCTTGTCAGGGGCAGAGGCCATGTCCTCATTTTCTGTGGAAGATACACTCTAAGTTCGCCAGGTGGTCCTTGGTCATAGCTAGATATGACATCATCTTGTCCACTTAAGTCCTCGCCAAGTTCTCTCAACCCAAGAAGGTAGGGTTAAGGATTCCTCCATAAAATACTATTTCAATGGGGGTCAGTACATGCCTCATTTTGTATTCCACACATCGGTAAGGGTGAAAGACAATGGATTCTGGCCATTTAAGGCCAGATTTCTGACAGTTTTTTTTTCTAAAATCCCTTTTCATGTCTAGATTTTCATATTGCAATCTGTTTCCATCATCTTTTTCATCTTCCTCATCCTTATCTGTGATGACTGAGGATGATCTGGTATGAAATTGGTATGATGATCTGGCATGAAATTCTAAGAAGTACCCCTGAGGCTTTGCAAGCAGGTGGTTTGTCTTTGTGCTAATATGAGTTTCTTGGTCAAGCTGAATCTATAACACAAGGGCAAAGCCGAGACACATCTCAGCACTGCATCCTTAACCAATGTGAGGCAATATTCTGTCTTGTCAGACAGCATCTGTCCATCCACCAAACATGCAGACAGTAACCAAAAAGGGAGAAAATCTATCAAATGCATTGAGAGAGCCCCAGAGGGCAATGAGGCCTGAGGGGGACCCCCTGGGTTCCACTGACCTCCTACAGAAACTGGGTGAGGTTTACTGTAATTCTCTAGGAAATAAATAATTCTGAGGTGTTCTGGATGCCTGGGGATAACCCGTTGTCTCTTGGTTTCTTCATTATCCCATCTGATGGAGTCAGTGCAAGCCTAAAGCTCAGAATAAAGGGGACAGGAAGTCAACTCAACTCAATGTACACTCCATCTGAGATTTCTCTGTTCACTTATGGTACCCATGTGTCCTTTTCACATTGTGGGGGACTTACATGGTAACCAGTGATGTAAGTCAGGGATAAAGTCAGATTTCCAACTTGGGGAAAAGGAGAAGGGGTTCTGTTCTTAGCTGTGAATTTGGCAGCCTTTTCAGCTCTATTCATCCCTGGAGAGATAGTGTCAGACTCCTTACAGTTAGTGCTGGGAAGGGGCCATTAAACATTTTGGTAGCAGGATCAGTAACCTATAACAGGGCATCAGTTGTAAGACATTGGCAATATGTCTTCAGTAACCACAGTGGTTGGGAGCCGTGGGACTTCTGATGGTGCCAACAGCCTGGCAGACCCCAAGATATGTCTAGAATGGTGTAAATGGTGGCAGTTCCCCCCCCCCTTTTGAGACGAGCAAATCTTGGGAAGAGTTAGGAGCCTGATGGCTTATAATTATTTTGCATTAGGTAGAGAGTATGCTGAGTGTTTGAGTGGGCAAACTGTCATGACTATATATTTCCCCACGTACCGTAGCAGTCCAGAGTAGAAGCCAGGTTTGACTTCAAGGTGTCCCAGGCATAGCTGAAGGCAGTTGTGTGGATTGGAGTACAAACTCCCTCATCAGGAGGTGTGTGAGGTAGCTGGATTTAAAGTGTTAACATGATACAAGATGATAGAGGGGTGGATTCGGTGAACTGCTCATAGGGTTGTGGCTGCCCTGAGAAAGATGAAGTTGTCAGAGAGGAACAGAGGGGAGTGGGACACTTAATGTAACTGGACAGCTGTGCAGGGGTGTAAGAATGCAACAGTTCCTGATGTCTCAAAGTCTAACTGACATGGTAAGGAAGTTATAGCACATAACCCAGAGGCACAACTTGTCCCAGTATACCTGCTTACATGCCATCATTTTCACGGAGTGACAGGTAAACATGTTATTAACATTGAGTTAGCTGAGACCCAGGGGGTGCACAGAGCTGATGTAAGCCTGTAAGAGAGGTGAATGCCCCTGAATGCAAGGAAAAGCTCTCTGAAGTTGCATCCGGCAGAGATAGGACCCTGTCTTTTTTCCACCAAATATGTTTATTTTATTTTTTCAGTGTTACAAGATTGATTGTTCATGCACCACACCCAGTGCTTCATGCAATGCATTCCCTCCTCAATACCCACCACCAGACTCACCCAAACACCCACCTCCCTCCCCTCCAAAACCCTCAGTTTGTTGCTCAGAGTCCAGTGTCTCTCATGGGTCATCTCTCCGTCCGTGTTCCCCCCATTCATCCTTCCTTTCCTTCTCACAATGCCCTCCATGTTTTCCCTTATCCTCCACTCCTAAGTGAGACCATAAGGTAATTGACTTTCTCTGCTTGACTTATTTATCTCTGCATAATCTCTTCCATTCCCATCCATGTTGATACAAAAGTTGCGTATTCATCCTTTCTGATGGAGGCACAATATTCCATTGTATATATAGACAATATTTTCTTTATCCATTCATCTGTTGAAGGGCATCTTGGTTCTTTCCACAGTTTGGCCATTGTGGCCATTGCTACTATGAACATTGGGGTACATGTTGCCCTTCATTATACTGCATCTGCTTCTTTGGTGTAAATAACCAATAGTGCAATTGCAGGGTCATAGGGTAGCTCTATTTTTAATTCCTTGAGTAGTCTCCACACGGTTTTTCATAGAGGCTGTACCAACTTGCAGTCCCACCAACAGTGGAGGTGGGTTCCCCTTTCTCCACACCCTCTCCAGTATGCTGTTTGTTGTCTTGTTGATTTTGACCATTTTTTTCTCCCCAAATTTGTTTATTTTAATTTTTCAGTGTTACAAGATTGATTTTGACCATTTTAACTCATGTAATGTGATATCTCAGTGTAGTTTTGATTTGAATCTCTCTGATGGCTAAAGATGATGAACACATTTTCATGCGTCTGTTAACCACTTGTATGTCTTCTTTGGAGAAATGTCTGTTCATGTCTTCTGCCCATTTTTTATTGCTGAGTGTGGGGAGTTCTTTATAGATCTTAGATATCAGACCTCCGCCTGTAGTCTCAATTGTGAATATCTTCTCCCATTTTGTGGTTTGTTTTGCTCATTGTTTCCTTTGAGGTGCAGAAGCTTTTTATCTTGATGACGTTCCAGAAGTTCATTTTGCTTTTGTTTCCTTTGCCTTTGGAGACACGTCCTGAAAGAAGTTGTCGCTACTGTTGAAGAGGTTACTGCCTACGTTTTTCTCTAGGGTTTTGACAGATTCCTGCCTCACATTGACGTCTTTTATCCATTTCGAGTTTATCCTCGTGTATAGTGTAAGAGAATGGTCAAGTTTCATTCTTCTACAAATAGCTATCCATTTTTCCAGTACCATTTATTGAAGACACTATCTTTTTTCCACTGGATATTTTTCCCTGTTTTGTCAAAGATTATTGGACCATAGAGTTGCGGGTCTATATCTGGGCTCTCTATTCTGTTCCACTGGTCTACGTGTCTGTTTTTGTGCCAGTACCATGCTGTTTTGGTGATCAACGCTTTGTAGTAAAGCTTGACTCACCCACCCCCCCACCCTTCCCTCCAAAACCCTCAGTTTGCAGTAAAGCTTGAAATTGGGCAATGTGATGCCCCAGCTTTGTTTTTTCTTTCTCAAGATTTCCTTAGCAATTCGGGTCTTTTCTGATTCCATACAAATTTTAGGATTGTTTGTTTCAGCTCTTTGAAAAAAACTGGTGGAATTTTGATTGGGATGGCATGGAAGGCATAGACTGATCTGGGCAGTATAGACATATTAACAATGTTTATTCTTCCTATCCATTAGCATGGAATGCTTTTCCACCTTTTTGTGTCTTCTTCAATTTCTTTCTCGTTCCTCTAATACAGATCCTTCATGTCTTTGGTGAGGTTTATTCCCAGGTATCTTATGGTTCTTGGTGCTACAGTAAATGAAATTGATTCCCTAATTTCCCTTTCCATATGTTCATTGTTAGTGTATAGGAAAGCAACTGATTTCTGTACATTGATTTTGTATCCTGACACGTTACTGAATTACTGTATGAGTTCTAGTACATTGGGGGTGGAGTCTTTTGGGTTTTCCACATAAAGTATCATGTCATCTGCGAAGAGAGTTTGAATTCTTCATTGCCAATTTGAATACCTTTTATTTCTTTTTGTTGTCTGATTGCTGTCACAAGGCTTCTAGCACTATGTCGAACAAGAGTGGAGAGAGTGGGCATCCTTGACGTGTTCTTGATCTCAGAGGGAAGGCTGTCAGCTTTTCCCCATTGAGAATGATATTTGCTGTGGACTTTTCATAGATAGACTTTATGATGAGGAGGAATGTTTCTTCTATTACTATACTTTGAAGAGTTTTAATCAGGAATGGATGCTGAATTTTGTCAAATGCTTT
The DNA here is from genome assembly GCA_028533885.1 of Nasua narica. Lineage (NCBI taxonomy): Eukaryota > Metazoa > Chordata > Mammalia > Carnivora > Procyonidae > Nasua > Nasua narica. Next base: position 125,813,712 of record CM052797.1, read on the forward strand.
TTCTGCATCAATTGAGAGGACCATGTGGTTCTCTCTTCTCTTGTTGATTTGCTCTATCACATGGATTGATTTGCGAATGTTCAACCACCCTTGCATCCCAGGGATAAATCCCACCTGGTCATAATGAATAATCTTCTTAATGTGCTGTTGGATCCTATTAGCTAAGATCCTGTTGAGAGTCTTGGCATCCATATTCATCAGGAATTTTGGACTGAAGTTCTTCTTTTGGATGGGGTCTTTGTCTGGTTTGGGGATCAGGGTAATGCTGGCTTCATAGAAAGAGTCTGGAAGTTTTCCTTCTGTTTCTATTTTTTTGAAACAGTTTCAGGAGAATAGGTATTATTTCTTCCTTAAATGTTTGGTAGAATTCCCCAGGGAATCCGTCAGGTCATGGACTCTTGTTTCTTTGGGAGGTTTTTGATCACTGCTTCCATCTCATTACTAGATATTGGTCTATTCAGGTTGTGAATTTCTTCCTGTTTCAGTCTTTGAAGATTATGTTTTTCCAGGAATGCATCCATTTCTTCTAGGTTGTTTAACTTATTGGCATATAGCTGTTGATAATAATTTTTGATGATTGTTTCTATTTTCTTTGAATTAGTCATGATCTCTCCCCTTTCATTCCTAATTTTGTTCATAAGGGTCCTCTCTCTTTTCTTCTGGATTAGTTTCGCCAGTGGATTATTGCTCTTATTGATTCTTTCAAAAAACCAACTTCTAGAAGGGCACGTATCGCATGGAGCACTGGGTGTGGTGCATGAACAATCAATCTTTGGGGAGAAAAAAAAACCAACTTTTGGATTCATTCATGCATTCTACTGTTTCTCTAGTTTCTGACTCATTGTTCTCTGCTCTAATCTTTATTATTTCCCTTCTTGCATGTGGGGTTGGCTTAATTTCTTGTTGATTTCCAGTTCTTTAAGGTGTAAAGAACGCTGGTGTATATGTGATTTTTCAATTTTTTTCCCTCTTTTCCTTTTTTTCTTCCAAATATGTTTATTTTAATTTTTCAGTGTGACAAGATTGATTGTTCATGCACCACACCCAGTGCTCCATGCAGTACATGCCCCTCTCGATACCCACCACCAGGCTCACCCCCCACCCCCTCCCCTCCAAAACCCTCAGTTTGTTGCTCAGAGTCCACAGTCTCTCCTAGCTCAACACCCCCTCCGATTTCCCCCCATTCACCCTTCCCTTCCTTCTCAGGATGCCCTCCATGATTTTCTTTATACTCCACACGTAACTGAGACCATAAGATAATTGACTTTCTCCGATTGACTTATTTCACTCCGCATAATCTCTCCTAGTCCTGTCCATGTTGATACACAAGTTGGATATTCATCCTTTCTGATGGAGGCATAATATTCCATTGTATAGATGTACCACATCTTCCTTATCCATTCATCTGTTGAAGGGCATTTTGGTTCTTTCCACAGTTTGGCTATTGTGGCCACTGCGGCTATGAACATTGGGGTACATGTGGCCCTTCTTTGTACTGCATCTGCTTCTTTGGGGTAAACACTGAGTAGTGCAATTGCAGGGTCGTAGGGTAGCTGTATATTTAATTTC
>CM052797.1:125816142-125835695 GCA_028533885.1 Nasua narica
CCCTCCCCCCGCGGTCTCTCTTCCCGTCGCTTTGGAATCACTTTTCCAAACGTCCTACCTTTCCGAAGGTGGTCGATTTTCTGCTCCTAGAATTGCTCTTCTTCCTCTCTTCTCCCTCCTGTTCAGTATGCTGGCTTTTAAAATGATTTATTAACTATCTAGATGAACTTCTGGGTTCCGACTCTATCTCAACCTCCTACTTCTCCGCCATCTTGCTCCTCCTCCAAGATTATGAACATTTTTTCATGTGTCTGTTAGGCCTTTGTATGTCTTCTTTGGAGAAGTGTCGGTTCATGTCTTCTGCCCATTTTTTGATGTGATTATCTGTTTTGTGAGTGTTGAATTTGAGGATTTCTTTATAGATCTTAGATATCAGACCTTTGTCTGTAGCGTCATTTGCGAATATCTTCTCCCATTCTGTGGGTTGTCTGTTTGTTTTGTTGACTGTTTCCTTTGCTGTGCAGAAGCTTTTTATCTCGATGAAGTCCCAAAAGTTTATTTTCGCTTTTGTTTCTTTTGCCTTTGGAGACTTGTCCTAAAAGAAGTTGCTGTGGCTAATGTCAAAGAGGTTACTGCCTATGTTCTTCTCTGGGGTTTTGATAGATCCCTGCCTCTCGTTGAGGTCTTTTATTCATTTCAAGTGTGGTTCTGATTTGAATCTCCCTGATGGTTAATGATGATGAACATTTTTTTCATTGTCTTTTAGCCATTTGTATGTCTTCTTTGGAGAAGTGTCTCTTCATGTCTTCAGCTCATTTTTCATCGTGATTATCTGTTTTGTGAGTGTTGAGTCTGAGGAGTTTTTTTTTTGTAGATATTGTATATCAGACCTTTGTCTCCAGTGTCATTTGCGAATATCTTCTCCCATTCTGTGGCTTGCCTGTTTGTTTTGGTGACTGTTTCCTTCGCTATGCAGAAGCTTTTTATCTTGATGAAGTCCCAAAAGTTCATTTTCTCTTTTGTTTCCTTTGACTTTGGAGATACATCCTGAAAGAAGTTGCTGTGGCCAATATCAAAGACGTTACTGCCTATGTTCTTCTCTAGTATTTTGATAGATATTTGCCTCACGTTGAGGCCTTTTATCCATTTCAAGTTTATCTTTGTGTATGCTGTAAGAGAATGCTTAAGTTTCATTCTTCTATATATAACTGTCCAATTTTTCCAGCACCATTTATTGAAGAGACTATCTTTTTTCCACTGGAAAAACATACACATAGACCAGTGGAACAGAATAGAGAGCCTAGATATGGACCAGCACCTGTATGGTCAAAGAATCTTCAACAAAGCAGGAAAAAATATCCAATGGAAAATGGACAAAGTAGGAACAGTGATATTCATAGTGAGAGATGGGGGTAATCCACAGAAAGTGACCCAGCAGTACTATGGGAGATGGAACTGGTAAAAGAGTTGACTGCATTATAACTTATATCTCATATTCCAATATCTGCAGGAAAGAATGAAGATTCTCATGTTGAATACGGGGATGCCTCTCTGTCCAACACCCTTCCCATGTTCATGTGAGCACTCATGCACGTGGCCCACCCACCTCTCGCCCATCCGCCCCAGCTGAATGATGTGTAGGCCCACCCACTGCCACACCCTGTGACTGTGACCTCATTCCCACAGGTGGCCCCCAAGTGTTGGGTGTTGGCAGCCTCAGGCATCTCTCTATTCTGTCAGATGTTCTAGACCTGGCCTTCACTCAGGATCTGCCCTTGATCCATTCTTGCTGGCAGATGTCCCTGAGCAGGGCCTTGGGGCTGTCAGAGGGCCAGGTCATCATAAGGGTGCTCCTCTTGCTGCTTTCTCTCTGAGTAGGACTGGTGCCTAGCCAGGGTTCTCAAAGCCATCCCTAACATCTCCTCTGAGGTGGTCAATCCCAGGGAGGAGCTGCACCATGGCAAAAGTGTTCAGATGCCAGGTTGGCTGTCTTACCACATGCGTTCTGGGGGCAAGAGACATGTTATCCACATGTGGTGCAAGAAACTTTTGATCCAGGCATCTGTTGCTGATGACTCAGGTTGACCAAGGAGTATGTTACTACCTCAGCTACATGGAGGAGATTCCTCTTTCCATGGTCACCATGGACACCTGCTATGGGGGTCTTGAAGGTATCATGAAGTTGGATGACCTTGCCTATGAAATCAAACCCCTCAGCAATTCCCAAAGATTTGAACACATTGTTTCTCAGATAGTGGCAGACCCTCATGCCACAGGACCTACTTATAAACTGGGACATAAGGAGATGATGGACCCCTTATTCCCTCCAGCAAATGCCAGTGTTGTCCCCAGGATCTCTAATAAGATGTATTCATCCCATCACGGAAATATGAAAGCACTTGCCCTAAGTTCCAGCTCAATGTATACTGTGGTTAACAACGGGTCAAAATGCGCCCAATTCCTAATAAGGATATGTAGTTTAATTGACACATTCCTTCAAGGTGTAGATATCAATTGCTATATTGGATTCATGATGATTTATGATCAGAGAGATCCAGTTTCCATGGATAATTATGATGTTTATCATAGTCCATATGCTAGACACAATAAGGCTGTTGTGTATTCACTTGCTACACCACATTCCTCCATAATTGTCATTAAAGATGGGCCAGAAGATCTTAATTATGATCCTGTCTTATACAGTATATGCACTAATAAAAACCTTGTCATGCTTGGTTACCTAGGCAGAAACCTTTTAATGTTGTCTATTGTAGGAGCTCAAAAGGTGGGGAGAAATTTTGGTATCTATTTGATAGGACGTTTTGTACTTGCCAGAGAAGGTCCACTTGCATTATGTACAATGAACCTTCTCTGACAGATTCCTTCAGTAACTGTTCCTATATTCACGCACAGTACATAGTGGGTTGCAGGGCATGTGAGTGCATATTCAAAACCCAAATGGGAGAGGGAGGGGGGCAAGATGATGGAGAAGTAGGAGATCCTGTTGCAGTAGGAGATCCGGTCCCCAAAAGTGAACTGGATATCTACCAGAACATGCTGAACAACCATGAAATCACCCTGAGGAGCAAGATTTCTCACTCCTGAATCTCTGAGAGCGGAAGACAGCAGTGGAGAGGTAAAAGCAAAGTGGGAACTCTTGAACCAATATTGGAGGATAAACAGAAGGGGGGAGGGAGCCACCAGAAGTGATCCAAAGATAGTAACCCCAAAGTAAAGTGCCCAGTGGTGGGGGAACAGAATTAATGCTGAGTCCGTTAAAACACTTAAAAAGAGCAAAAGGTTCTGAGGAGCAACTAGTGGAAGGGGGTGATTGTGGGCACTGGCCTGGGTCCACACTCCTAGGAATGAGCACCCCAAAGTGAGACTGGTGGGGGGGATCCAGTCCACGGTTCCTGAACCTGTAGTTTTCCACTTCTGCAACATTCTGTGGGCCCAGCATGTACCTGCAAGCGTCGTTAGAGAATCTGCTGTGGTCCAGGAGCAGCAGCTTTTCTGTGTGTGCTCTCGACCGTGACATTCGCAGCCCACAGAGTCTGAGCGATCCCAGTCGCCCTGGAGAGAACGCGAACAGGCGGCCTATCTACCTGGTCCCGCACTCGTGGAGCTGCAGAAAGGTGGCTGTGGTCATGACATTCGGAGCCCGCCACAGGTGCCAGAGAGAATGCAGGCAGGCGGCCTATCTCCTGGGTCTGCACTTGTGGAGCCGCAGAAAGGCAGCTGTGGTCGCACACCTCAGACAGACTATGGGCAGATTACCTGCTTGGACTCTCTGATAAGGTAAAAAAGCTACAAAAGGCCAAAAACTTTCAGAGAGCGAAAGACTGAGAAACCAGATTCCACAGAGTTCAGCCCCTCGTCTGGGGGGCAGGGTGACTGAACCCAAGCAAGACTGACTGGAAAACACTGTGACAGGCCCCTACCCCAGAAGACCAGCCAAAAAACAAAAGTAATATCACCACAGTGTCCCCATAAAATTTTATAACCCCAAGACCAGGGGAAATCAATATATATCCATATATTAAGCTCCTGAGAATACCGTCAAACCTGTATATTTCATAGATACAAGTTTTTTTTTCTTTCTTATTCTCCTTTTTTTATTATTCACTTGCTTTCACATTTCTTGTTTTTTTTTTTAACTACTTAACATTACAGTCAGAGGCTTAATACAACTATAAACCCAGGAAGACCTGAAATAACCTTCCTTGCCTGCAAGAAGTTATAACCACCCTACCATCTTATCCTTCTGTAAGTGTTTCTGTGTATTTGCTTTTGTTCTGGTATTACATAAATCTTATTCTTGGGGTTCAATCTGACTAGGTTCTTTTATTTCTTGTCATTTATTTTTGTTGATCTATATGTTTGTTAGTGTTTGTTTACATACCTTATAAATCTTACTTTTGGGGTCCATTCTGGCTAGGATTTCCTCTTTTTCTCTATCTCTCTATCTTTTATTATCCTTATCCTTTCCTTTTGGTGGTGAATCCCAGTTGCTTCAAAACCCTCCAAGATGCACCCTGCCAGGATCGTGGGCAATATATCCCGCTATATATCCTCTCATTCACTTCTCATCACAATGACTAGGAGGAGGAACAGCCAACAGAGAAAAAACCCAGAGACTGCATCCTCTCCTTCAGAACTATTAGACATGGACATAAACAGTATGTCAGAAAGGGAATTCTGGGTAACAATTATCCAGGCAATGGATAGGGTGGAGAAAAACATTAATGACAACATAGAATCTCTAAGGGCAGAAATGAGAACCAGTATAGCTGATGTAAGAAACGCTCTCAGTGAGATCCAATTCAATCTAAATAGTCTAACAGCTATAGTTATGGAGACAGGGGATAGAATTAGTGATCAAGAGGATAAAATGGTTGAGAAGAAAGGTCAGGAGGAGAGCTGGAACAAACAGCTCAGGAATCATGAGAACAGACTTAGGGAAATAAATGACACCATGAAACATTGCAACGTCAGAATCATTGGAATCCCAGAGGCGGTAGAGAAAGACAGAAGACTAGAAGATATAGCTGACCAGATTCTGAATGAAAATTTCCCCAATCTGGGGAATGGAACAAGTGTTCCTGTCCTAGAGGCAGAAAGAACACCTGCCAGGATCAATGAGTCTAAAAAAACACCCAGACACATAACCTTAAAATGTGCAAATTATACTTTTGGACAAGAGGTCCTGAGAGCAGCTAGGGGGAAGAAATTCCTTACATACGGAGGAAACCTCATCAGAATAACATCAGACCTGTCCACAGAAACCTGGCAAGCTAGAAAGGGCTGGCATGATATATTCAGGGCACTAAACGAGAAGAACATGCAGCCAAGAATACTTTATCCAGCAAGGCTGACATTCAATATGGATGGAGAGATAAAGAGCTTACAAGACTGGCAAGGATAATTAAGTAAGTGACCACCAAGCCATCACTCCAGGAAATATTAAAGAGGGTTCTATAAGTAGAAAGAACACTTGAGTGACTTAGAACAGAAATTTGCCATCTATAGAAACAAGGAGTTCACAGGCAACATGATGTCAATAAACACTTATCTTTCAATAATCACTCTCAACGTGAACAGCCTAAATACTCCCATAAAACGGCACAGGGTTGCAGAATGGATAAAACAACAGGACCCATCCATATGCTGTCAATAGACACATTTGGAACCAAAAGACACACCCAGACTGAAAGTGAAAGGATGGAGAATCATCTTTCATGCCAATGGACCTCAAAAGAAAGCTGGGGTAGCGAGGTTCATAACAGATAAATTATATTTTAAGCAAAAGACTGCAGTCAGAGATACAAAAGGAGACTACATCATTCTCAAAGAGTCTATCCTCCAAGAAGATCTAACAACTGTAAACATTTATGCCCCCAATATAGGAGCAGCCAACTACACAAGCCAAGTGTTAATCAAAATAAAGACTCATATTGATATGAATACATTAATAGTAGGAGATTTTAACACGCCACTCTCAGTAACAGATCATCTAAACAGAAAATCAATAAAGAAACAAGAGCTTTGAATGACACATTGGACCACATGGACCTCATAGATATATACAGAACATTCCATCCTAAACCCACAGAATACTCATTCTTCTCGAGTGCACATGGAACTTACTCCAGAATAGACCACATACTGGGTCACGAATCAGGACTCAACTGATACCAAGAGATTGAGATGATTCCCTGTATTTTCTCAGACCACAGTGCTTTAAAACTGGAACTCAACCAGAAGAAAAAGTTTGGAAGGAATTCAAACACTTGGAGGCTAATGAGTATCATGCTCAAGAATGCTGGGATCAACCAGGAAATCAAAGATGAACTTAAACAATTCATGGAGACCAATAAGACTGAAGACACATTGATCCAAAACCTATTGGATATGGCAAAGGTGGTCCTTAGGGGGAAATACATTGTCATCCAAGCCTCACTCAAAAAAATTGAAAAATCCCAAATACACCAGCTCTCTTTTACACCTTAAAGAACTGGAAAATCAACAACAAATCAAGCACAAGAAGGGAAATAATCAAGATTAGAGCAGAGATCAACGAGTTAGAAACTAAAGAAATGGTAGAACGCATCAATGAATCCAGAAGTTGGTTTTTTGAAAGAATCCATAAGATCGATAAGCCACTGGCCAAACTCATCCAGAAGAAAAGAGAGAGGACCCTAATTAACAAAATTATGAATGAAAGGGGAGAGATCACAATAATCCAAAAGAAATAGAAACAATCATCAAAAATTGTTATCAACAGCTATATGCCAATAAGCTAAACAACCTAGAAGAAATGGATGCATTCCTGGAAACACATAATCTTCCAAGACTGAAACAGAAGACATTGACAACCTGAATAGACCAATATCTAGTAATGAGATTGAAGCAGTGATCAAAAACCTCCCAAAAAACAAGAGTCCAGGACCTGACGGATTCCCTGGGGAATTCTACCAAACATTCAAGGAAGAAATAATACCTATTCTCCTGAAACTGTTTTTTTCCCCCAAATATGTTTATTTTATTTTTTCAGTGTTACAAGATTGATTGTTCATGGACCACAACAAGTCTAGTCTAATGTTTATAACAGCAATGTCCACAATAGCCAAACTATGGAAAGAACCTAGTTGTCCATCAACAGATGAATAGATAAAGGTGTGGTATATATATACAATGGAATACTATGAAGCCATCAAGAGAAACGAAATCTTGCCATTTGCAACGATGTGGATGGAACTAGAGGGTATTATGCTAAGCGAAATAAGTCAGTCAGAGAAAGACAATTATCACATGATGGCTCTGATATGAAGAATTTGAGAGGCAGGGCAGGGGGTCATGGGGGGTGGGGAAGAGAAATGAAACAAGATGGGATGGGGAAGAAGACAAACCATAAGAGACTCCTAAGCTCACAAAACAAACTAAGGGTGGCTGGGAGGTGGGGAAGGTAGTGTTATGGACATTGGGGAGGGTATGTGCTATGGCAAATGCTGTGAAATGTGTAAGCCTGATGATTCACAGACATGTACCCTGGGGCAAATAATACATTATATGTTAATAAAAAAAGAAAGAAAAAAACCGAAGATTTACGAGATTAAAAAAAAAAAAAAGAGGTTTGTAAATCATGAAGATCTAATAAAGGCATGTTTCTTTTCTTAACAAACAAAAATTAAGGCATATAAAAATCCCAGGCAAAACAAAGGTCAGAAACTCATGTTTGTGTAAATATGAAGGAAACAAAAATATGACATGAGTTTAACAACTGACTCTTCATGGGACTTATAGTTGATGACACTGGACCCACAGAAGAGGAAATAAAATCCTACCATACTGATTAACTTTGAACGAGCAGAATTTACAAAGTCATAGTAACATAAACAAGGTTTACCGTTTTTCGGTTTTTATTTGTTTGTTTGTTTGTTTGTTTGTTTTTAGGTTTTTAGAACCATCCTGTGAACAAAACTTGAAAAAGCTAATTATGTTCATAAAATAGTACCTAAAATGATCAAATCTAGTGAATGGTACTGGTGAAAGAAAATTTCTTTTCTGCAATGCATTAGCTCAGTGTTATACTGTAACTGAAGTCAACAACCACTTGAAGAGCAATTTTGGTATTGAGTCAAGTCTGCCCTATCTGATTTCTGGATATTGATCCTAAAGAATTAAAACTAAATTATTAGCTCAATATTCAGCAGCCATTGTTTAGGTACTAAAAAGATTCGACAAAGATGGTTTGTATCATAACAGTCATTAAGTATGTAAATATGTGAGCATGACTTAAATAGAACAAGATGTGAAACTGAAAAAAAAAAAAAGACAGGCTGCCGGGCCAGGCCGCCTGGAGCCGGCAGGATGGCGGAGGGCAAGATGGGAGGCGCCACCAGCTTGTTCGCCAAGCAGGTACAGAAGAAGTTCAGCAGGGTCCAGGAGAAGGTACTGCAGAAGTTGGGGAAAACCATGGAAACCAAAGATGAACGGTTTGAACAAAGTGCCAACAACTTCTACCATCAACAGGCAGAAGGTCAGAAGCTCTACAAGGACCTGAAGAACTTCCTCAGTGCTGTCAAAGTGATGCATGAGAGCTTGAAGACATGGACAATGGGGCATGAAATCCCAAGCACATCTCTCTTGGATACCTTTTCTTTGGTGGATAGGTGAAAGAAAGTTGCAGACAGAGAGATGATTTCAGAAAACCAAGATTCAATTCCAAAGGAGGGAGTTTCGGGAAAAGAAGCATCTCCTGGAGTGATTATGACAAGACTGACCAAAAGTGCATCCCCTTCTTTAGATGCTTGGATGAGTGATGATTCGTTATATAGGAACTAGGAACACTGGGACATAAATTTGCCAGAAGAAGCTTTTGTTCATAAGACAGTCTACACTGAGGTGGGAAACTTCGAAGGTAGTGAGAGTAAGAAAAGCTTAGATGTTAAGTCGGTTAATTCAAGTTTGCGTATACAACAAGGAATTCCTATGAGAAAGGGGTCCTCAAAATGTGGTAAGTTTAAAACTGACTTCAAATTTAATTTAGACTCAGGTAAGCAATATTCAGAATGTAATGAATGTGGGAGTGCCTTGAGCCAGAGTATAGATATTCAACACCCAGAAAGTCAGACTTTAGTAAATTCCTATGAATGCTATCAATGTGGGAGAGCCTTCAGCTGGAGTTCATCCCTCATTTGACATCAGATCATTCACACAGGAAAGAAACCCTATAAATGTAGTGAATGTGGGAGATTCAACAGACATACAAACCTTACTAAGCATCAAAAAATTCATACTGAAGCAAAGGTCTGTGAAGGCAGTAAATGCAGAACAGCTTTTAGTGAGAGTGAAGACAGTAATAAAAATTCAAGACTTCATTTTGGAGATAATCCCTATGAATGTGTTGACTGTGGAAAATCCTTCAGCCGGAGCTCCTCCCTTATTCAACATCAAATGATCATTAGGGAGAGAAACCATTCAAATGTAAGGAATGTGAGAAAACCTTCAACAGGAATTCAAACCTTAAAAAACACCAAAAACTACATACTCAAGAGAAGTACTATAAAAGGAAGAAAAGCAGGATTCCCTACATAATGAATTTATACTAGAGAGAATCCTGTGAATAGAGTAAATGCAAGAAAACATTTGTCAAGGATTCTTCTTTAATTGATATGACAGAATTAATATCGGAGAAAAATCTGTTATTGTGTAGGAATCTATTCTCAAATGAAGCCACAAGGGTTTAGAGTAAAATGTATCATGATACAAGTCGTTGCCTGTCATTATTCTGATAATCCATTTGCCATTATCATTCCTAATTCATAAATGGGACCTATGGCATCCTTATATTCACATGGTTTATTGAAGTAGATATTAGGGAGGAACCAAGCAATACCCTTGGAACTGATATTTAATAAAACTCAAACTTTCAAACTTTCAATCGTTATGGGAAGGTCATGAGAAACCAGGAGCTTAGGAGAGTATAAGAATATTGCTAAGGACTGAACTCTCTGAATTAATGGCAGAGACCACAGGAATGACAAATTACTCTATGATAATATCCTTGCCTGTCTTGGTGCTGAATAGAGACTAGAAGTGGAGGAGGATTATCAAATGCAGTGGGAAATTGATTCTATATATAGTTGTCAAATCTTCATTTTTAAAAGGACTCTTGGGAATGTAGGGTGGAGGGACATCCATAGTCTTGAGTCTGTCACTTATTCCAAACATTAAGAGGTCAATAAAGTGTCTTAGTACTCTGTGAAAAAAACAAAAAGAAAACAAACATGCAATACGTGCCTTTCAACGGCAATGGAATCAAAAGTGAAAATAAGCTTTTGGGATTTCATCAAGATAAAAAGCTTCTGCACAGCGAAGGAAACAGTTTCCTGAAACTGTTTCAAAAAATAGAAACCATTTTCCCAGCACCATTTATTGAAGATGCTATCTTTTTTCCACTGGATATTTTTTCCTGTTTTGTCAAAGATTATTTGACCATAGAGTTGTAGGTCCAGCTCTAGGCTCTCTATTCTGTTCCACTGGTCTATGTGTCTGTTTTTGTGCCAGTACCATGCTCTCTTGGCGATCACAGCTTTTTAGTAAAGTTTGAAATCAGGCAATGTGATTCCCCCAGGTTTGTTATTCTTTTTCAACATTTCCTTACCAATTCAGGGTCTTTTCTGGTTCCAAACAAATTTTAGGATTGTTCATTCCAGCTCTTTGAAAAAAAAAAGGTGGAATTTTGATCAGGATGATGGCATTTAAAGTATAGATTGCTCTCAGCAGTATAGACATTTTAACAATGTTTATTCTTCCAATCCATGAGCATGGAATGCTCTTCCACCTTTATGTGTCTTCTTCAATTTCTTTCATGAGCGTTCTGTAGTTCCTCGAGTACAGATCTTTTACCTCTTCGGTTAAGTTTATTCCCAGGTATCTTATGGTTCTTGGTGCTACAGTCAATGGAATCAATTCTCTAATTTCTCTTCCCATATTTTCATTGTTAGTGTATAGGAAAGCAACTGATTTTTGTGCATTGATTTTTTATCCTACCACATTACTGAATTGCTGTATGAGTTCTAGTAGTTTGGGGGTGGAGTCTTTTGGGTTTTCCATATAAAGTATCATGTTATCTGCGAAGAGAGAGAGTTTGAATTCTTCATTGCCAATCTGAATACCTTTTATTTCTTTTTGTTGTCTGATTGCTGTTGCTAGGACTTTTAGTACTATATTGAACAAGAGTGGAGAGAGTGGGCATCCTTGACGTGTTCCCGATCTCAGAGGGAAGACTGTCAGCTTTTCCATATTGAGAATGATATTTGCTGTAGGCTTTTCATAGGTAGACTTTATGATGTTGAAGAATGTTTCTTCTATCCCTATACTTTGGAGAGTTTTAATCAGGAATGGATGCTGAATTTTGTCAAATGCTTTTTCTGCATCAATTGAAAGGACCATATGGTTCTTCTCTCTTCTCTTGTTGATTTGTTCTATCACATGGATTGATTTGCAAATGTTGAACCAACCTTGCACCCCAGGGATAAATCCCGCCTGGTCATGATGAATAATCTTTTTAATGTGCTGTTGGATCCCATTAGCTAGGATCTTGTTGAGAATCTTGGCATCCATATTCATGAGGGAATTGGTCTGAAATTCTCCTTTTTGATGGGGTCTTTGCTTGGCTTGGGGATCAGGGTAATGCTGGCTTCATAGAAAGAGGTTGGAAGTTTTCCTTCTGTTTCTATTTTTTGAAACAGTTTCAGGAGAATGTAGAAGAATGAAACTTGACCATTCTCTAACGCCATACACAAAGATAAACTTGAAATGGATAAAAGACCTCAACGTGAGGCAGGAATCTATCAAAACCATAGAAAAGAACATGGGCAGTAACCTCTATGACATCAGCCACAGCAACTTCTTTCAGGACATGTCTCCAAAGGCAACAGAAACAAAAGCGAAAATGAACTTTTGGGACTTCATCAAGATAAAAAGCTTCTGCACAGCGAAGGAAACAGTCAACAAAACAAACAAGCAACCCACACAATGGGAGAAGATATTTGCAAATGACACTGCAGACACTAAGATCTATAAATAATTCCTCAAACTCAGCACTCACAAAACAGATAATCACATCAAAAATGGGGTAGAAGACATGAACAGACACCTCTCCAAAGAAGACATACAAAGGGCTAACAGACACATGAAAAAATGTTCATCATCTTTAGCCATCAGAGAGATTCAAATCAAAACCACACTGAGATACCACCTTACACTGGTTAGAATCGCCAAAATCAACAAGACGGTAAACAACAAATGTTGGAGAGGATGTGGAGAAAGGGGAACCCTCCTCCACTGTTGGTGGGGATGCAAGTTGGTGCAGCCACTTTGGAAAACTGTGGAGATTCCACACGAAATTAGAAATAGAGCTACCCTATGACCCTGCAATTGCCCTACTTGGTATTTACCCCAAAGAAGCAGATGCAGTACAAAGAAGGACCACATGTACCTCAATGTTCATAGAAGCAATGGCCACAATCGCCAAACTGTGGAAAGAACCAAGATGCACTTCAGCAGATGAATGGGTAAAGAAGATGTGGTCAGTATATACGATGGAATATTATGCCTCCATTAGAGAGGATAAATACCCAACTTTTGTAACAACATGGACAGGAGTAGAAGAGATTATGTGGAGTGAAATAAGTCAAGTGGAGAGAGTCAAGTATCTTATGGTCTCACTTACATGTGGAGCATAAAGGAAATTATGGAGGGCAATGTGAGAAGGAAAGAAAGGGTGAATGGGGGGAAATCAGAGGGGGTGATGAACCATGAGAGACTGTGGACTCTGAGCAACAGACTGTAGGTTTTGGAGGGGCCGGGGTGCGGGATTGGGTGAGGCTAGTGGTGGGTATTGAGGAGGGCATGTATTGCATGGAGCTCTGGGTGTGGTGCATGAACAATGAATCTTGTAACACTCAAAAAATAAAATAAAAGTATTTGGAAAAAATAAAATTGCAAAAGATCACTGATGAAAAAAGAAATCAAATAAATTTTTAAATAAATAATTAATAAAATTAAACAGCCAACATACAATAAAATTTTGTTATTCATTTGTGTATTTTATTCTTATTAATTATACACTAAAATCTAGAATAATAATCATTGAAAATTATTTAGATACATGTGGACTTGCTTTCCACCCCAGAGTATTGCTCTGAAGAATGACATTTGTTATTAACCATGATCCACCTACAGTCATTGTTCAGCTCCCCGAAATGCAGACTAAGAGGGAAGGGCGGAATGAACTTTCCTAAGCCTCCAAATGAATGCCAGAGTCATCAACGGGCACTTTTGTCTACTTTTGTGATTGATTTTTGGGATGCAACATTCAAGATCATGGTCACAGTCTCCTGCATTCAGAAACTTACTCTCCATGGTAGCATAGCTTACACTAGGTGGGATCGCACCCCAGTCACCTTCCCCTACTGCCCACAGGCACTCCGGTGTGAGAAGGCAGCAGGATCGTGGAGTAGCCATCCATGATCCTGAACTCGCTTTGGACTGGAGAAGGAGAGATTACTTAGAAAATGAGCAAAGCTCAGTGTTAAAGACCACTGTTTTGTAGAAACATCATGAATTTTCTCCTGCAGGAGTCTGTGGCAACTTTCCTTTATTCTGCACCCAGGATCCTCAGCTCAAGTCCCAGCTGCTGACTCAGGCTCTCATGACAGTGTCTTGGGATCAGTTTGGGTCTTAGAGGCTGACAAAAATAAGGAGACATGACCACTGCACACTTTTCAAAGTTTATTTTAGAGTGCTGGTCAGTGACCTATCACAGACTTAGTGTGGGAGTTGGGTGATATGTGTTGGTACCACTGTGTCTCCTGCAGACCCCTGGAAACATAGTTGTCAGCTTTGCCACCTCCTTACCATAGTTCCACTCATGCTCCTGTGGATTGCCTATTGTTGTTCAGGGGTCTGGAGAATGACTTATGGATTGGCCTCATGAGCTATCTCTTCTGTAACTGTAGCTTTCTTGATAATTCTTACATTGGTGGCAACACCTAACAGGAGTGAAGCTATTAAGGCATAAATGCGACCAAAGACCACTCTCAGATATATCACCGATTCATGACTTTGCCTGATTGACCGCATTCTTCTTGGTGCGGGTCCACTGTCTATACTTCCTCCTTTACCTCTCAATTCACAGAATGGTGGATCCCAGCCCACATGGCAATGGCAGTTCCTGTTATTGTTGCAAATCCCCCTTCGATGGCATTTCTCAGGGAAACAGTTGTAATTTATTTCACCTATAGTAGCATTACAGGCAGAATTCTCACAGAACTTTCCGGGACCACAAGGAGTACCAGGTCTCACATGACCAACATCAGTTGTTCCTGTGGAGCGATGTGTGTCCAGTCCCCAACACCAGACACCTGAGATCTTAGACTGATGGAAGCCCACATGTTCTTGCAACCGAGGGAGATGAGTGACATTGGTACACTGCAGCCTTCCACACTTGACATCTTGGTCCCCACAACGAATAAATTGTCTGGCTGAAAACTCTCTTTTACAGTGTCCAAATCGGTGGCCTTTTTTATTAATTTGGTAGCAGACATCTGGCCCTCCCACAGTGTTTGCACCAAAGATTTCTTTGCAGTGCACAGTACGGTCCGTGCAGTTCCCATGATAGCAGTAGCCTTCTTCAGTGCATGGGGTTCCATCTTGCATGTAGAAATTATCAGGACACTGAGAGGATCCCCCTTTGCAATACTCTGGAAGGTCACAGATATTTCGGATTGGTCTACAGAGCGTCCCAACAGCAGAGAAGGTGCAGTTTGTACAACATAGTCCTTTATCACAAAGAAATGTACTTTCAAGTTTGCAGTTGTTACTACAGCAAGGGTTGCTGGCACACTGCTTGATGGAGCCACAGTCACACTGCTCCCTCTCCTCTACTATAGAGTTTCCACAGCGTATATGTGTCAGACTTGTATTAAAGAATATCACCTCTTCATTGAATAGGCAATGCTTGTTAACATTCAGAATGTTTTGTAAGTGTGCAAAAGAACAGTTACTAAAAGAATCTGTCAACACAGGATATCTGTACATGATGCAACTGGACCTCCTCTGGCAAGTGCACTCATGATTATCAAAATACAGACCAATGGATCTCCCACAGTATTGGGAAGTTATCACAGCTAACAATAAATAATGTCTTCCCAGGTGACCAACCATATGTAAGCATCGAGGAGAGCATAAACCATAAGCTGCAGGTTCATTTTGATAGTCTTGTGGTCCTTCTTTAACCACAATGAAGGATGAACTAGGGTTTATGATCCTGAACAAGAAGGTCTCATGAAATCTGTGGTATTCACCAGATGGCAATCTATAATCATTCATGTTGACTGGATCTCTTACATCAAATATAAGAACTGCAGTAAGATGGAACTTTATATCAAGACCTTTATATATTGAGTTCATTAAACTAACCATATCTATCAGAAACTTTGCACAGGTTGTTACATTATTATATAAACGATACATTGAATTGGAACTTTGAGCAAATCCTTTGAGCATGGATTTATGGGAAGCAAAGATCCTGTTACTGACCCTGGAGCCTGGAATGGCAATTTCTTGAGAGAACAGGGAGTCCATATCCTCCCTATATTCCAGTTTATAAGTAGGTCCTGTGGCATGGGGGTCTGCCACTATCTGAGAAACAATGTGTTCAAACCTTTGGGAATTGCTGAGGGGTTTGATTTCATAGGCAAGGTCATCCAACTTCATGATACCTTCAAGACCCCCATAGCAGGTGTCCACGGTGACCATGGAAAGAGGGATCTCCTCCAGGTAGCCGAGGTAGTAACAGTCTGGAGGGATGAAGGGGTAGTCCATCTGCAAGGCTCCTTGGTCATCCTGAGTCATCATCAGCAGATGTCTGGACCAAAACAGTTTCTTGCGCCGCATGTGGATAACATATCTCTTGCCCCCAAAATGTAGGCTATAGGACAGCCAGCCTGGCATCTGAACGCTTTTGCCGTGGTGCAGCTCCTTCCTGGGAATGACCACCTCAGAGGAGATGTAGCGCCATGAGGGACGGCCTTCAGAACCCTGGGCAGGAGCCAGCCCTGCCTGGAATGCAAGCAGCAAGAGGAGTACCCTCATGGTTACTTGACCTTCTGCCAGCCTCAGGCCCCTGCTCAGGGATATCTGTCAGTGAGAATGGATCAAGGGAAAATCCTTCGTGAGGGTCAAGTATAGAGCATCTGAGAGCACAGAGGGCTGCCTCAGGCTGCCAGCACCCTACACATGGGGACTACCTACGGGGATGAGGTCACAGTCATAGGGTGTGGCTGTAAGTGTGCCCGCACATCAGTTCAGCTGGGGTGGATGTACAAGAAGTGGGTGGCCCATATGCATGAGTGCTTACATGGACATGGGAAGTGTGTTGAACCCAGAAGCACACCGTTTTCATCACATTCAATTTTCATCACATTCAATTCCTACAGTTATTTCAATATGATACACAGTTATAATGCAATTAACTCCTTTACCAGTTCTATATCCCATGATACTGCTGGGTCACTTTCTGTGGAATACCCCCATCCTTCACTATGGAGACTACTCCTTCCTACTCTGTTGGCATGTGGAGGTAGACATTGCAAATTTTACCTTATACGTCTTGAAAATAATGGCTTTTAATGTTACCTGTCTTATTCTGGTTTGCCATTCAGTGGCAAGTCAATTGATTGCCTATTGGTTTTTATTTTGAAGCTTCCTTTGAGCTTACTGAGTAAAATATTCCTTAGCACTCTACGTCATGATAGGTGAGTTACAAGTTTGTATATTTTTCTTTTTCTCACATGAGCTGGTGAGAACAGAAATTACTGCTGACCACATGTGAGACTGAAGGTTTCTTGCCTTTAATTCTCTAATGTGGTTCTTTCCTGTAATTCGGCAGCACATGTGGTTCCCTTCACAGCTGAAGATTCAGGGGTACTGAGGAAACTTTTGTAGGTGGAATCATGAAGCCTGGGTATGAACAGGAAGTGTTGTAAAACACTCTGCTCCCTTCTTTGATCATCTACCCTAAACCCACTTTAAAATCCCCTGAGTCAGATATCTGGGAATAAACCTAACTGAACAGGTAAAGGTTCTGCACTCGAGGGACTACGGAACACTCATGAAAGAAATTGAAGAGGACAAAAAAAGGTGGAAAGCATTCCATGCTCATGGATAGGAAGAATAAACATTGTTCAAATGTCTATACTAAACGTATTTGTGGGGAAAATATTTACTTAATCAATTTACTCTATACTATCCAGAGCAGTCTATATTTTCAATGTCATCACAATCAAAATTCCACCGGTTTTTTCTTTTTTTCCTCCAAATATGTTTATTTTATTTTTCAGTGTTACAAGATTGATTGTTCATGCACCACAGCCAATGCTCCATGCAATACGTGCCCTTCTCAATACCCACCACCAGGCTTGCCCAACTCCCCCCCACCCCTCCAAAACCCTCAGTTTGTTGCTCTGAATCCACAGACTCTCATGGTTCATTGCGCACTTTGATAGCCCCCATTCACCCCTCCCTTCCTTCTCACAATGCCCTCCATGATTTTCTTTATACTCCACATGCAAGTGAGACCATAAGATAATTGCCTCTCTCCGCTTGGCTTATTTCACTCCGCATAATCTCTTCTAGTCCTGTTCATGTTGATACAAAAGTTGGATATTCATCCTTTCTGATGGGGGCATAATATTCCATTGTATAAATGGACCACATCTTCCTTATCCACTCATCTGTTGAAGGGCATTTTGGTTCTTTCCACAGCTTGGCTATTGTGGCCATTGTTTCTATGAACATTGGGGTACATGTGGCCCTTCTTTGTACTGCATCTGCTTCTTTGGGGTAAATACCGAGTAGTGCAATTGCAGCGTCATAGGGTAGCTCTATTTTTAATTTCGTGAGGAATCTTGATACTGTTTTCCAAAGTGGCTGCACCAACTTGCATTCCCACTAACAGTGGAGGAGGGTTCCCCTTTCTCCACATCCTCTCCAACATTTGTTGTTTACCGTCTTGTTGATTTTGGCGATTCTAACCAGTGTAAGGTGGTATCTCAGTGTGGTTTTGATTTGAATCTCTCTGATGGCTAAAGATGATGAACATTTTTTCATGTGTCTGTTAGCCATTTGTATGTCTTCTTTGGAGAAGTGATGTGATTATCTGTTTTGTGAGTGTTGAGTTTGAGGAATTCTTTGTAGATCTTAGATATCAGACCTCTGTCTGCAGTGTCATTTGCGAATATCTTCTCCCATTGAGTGGGCTCTCTATTCTGTTCCACTGGTCTATGTGTCTGTTTTTATGCCAGTTGAGTGATTTAGAAGAGATATTTATAATCTATAGAAACAAGGACTTCACAGGCAACCTGATGTCAATAAAAACTTATCTTTCAATAATCACTCTAAACGTGAACAGCCTAAATGCTACCATAAAATAGCACAGGGTTGCAGAATGGGTCAAATGACAGGGCCTATCCATATGCTGTCTACAAGAGACACATTTAGAAACAAAAGATACATCCAGACTGAAAGTGAAAGGATGGAGAACCATCTTTCATGCCAAGAGGCCTCAAAAGAAAGCTGGGGTAGCGATTCTTGTATCAGATAAATTAGATTTTCAGCTAAAGACTGTAGTCAAAGATACAGAAGGACACCACATCATTCTTAAAGGGTGTATCCTCCAAGAAGATTTAACAATTATCAACATTTATGCCCTCAATATAGGAGCAGCCAACTACATGGGTCAACTGTTAATCAAAACAAAGAGTCATATTGATATGAATACAATAATAGTAGGAGATCTTAACACACCACTCTCAGTAACAGATCATCTAAACAGAAAATCAATTAAGAAACAAGAGCGTTGAGAGACACATTGGACCACATGGACCTCATAGATATATACAGAACATTCCATCCTAAAACCATAGAAAACTCATTCTTCCCGAGCGCACATGGAACTTTCTCCAGAATAGATCACATACTGGGTCACAAATCAGGACTCAACCAATACCAAAAGTTTGAGATGATTACCTGCATATTCTCAGACCACAATGCTTTGAAACTGTAACTCAACCATAAGAAAGAGTTTGGAAGGAATTCAATTTAATTTAATTTTTTCTATGTTCCAAGATTCATCGTTCATACACCGCACCCAGTGCTCCATGCAATACATGCCCTCCTCAGTACCCACTACCAGGCTCATCCAACCCTGCAACCCCCTCCCCTCCAAAACCCTTTATTTGAAATTTTATTTTAATTGACATTTATAATTATACTTATTTTTTTCTCCTCATGCAATATAGGTATATCATAGAGTATTTTTTTTTAATTTTTTTATTAACATATAATGTATTATTTACCCCAGGGTACAGGCCTGTGAATCATCAGGCTTACACATTTCACAGCATTTGCCATAGCACATACCCTCCCCAATGTCCATATCCCTATCCTCCCCCACCTCCCAGCAACCCTTAGTTTGTTTTGTGAGTTTAGGAGTCTCTTATGGTTTGTCTCCTTCCCCATCCCATCTTGTTTCATTTCTCTTC
>CM052798.1:0-28978 GCA_028533885.1 Nasua narica
GGGTAAAGAAGGTGTGGTATATATATATATATATATATATATAGGAATCCTACGCAGCCATCAAAAAATGAAATCTTGCCATTTGCAATGATATGGATGGAACTAGAGGGTATTATGCTAAGCAAAATAGGTCAACCAGAGAAAGACAATTATCATATGATCTCATCTATATGAGGAATTTGAGAAACAAGACAGGATCATAGGAGAAGGGAGGGGAAATGAAACAAGACTAAACCAGAGAGGGAAGCAAACCATAAGAGACTCTTAATCTCAGGAAACAAACTGAGGGTTGCTGGAAAGGAGGGGGGTGGGAGGGATGGGGTGGCTGGGTGATGGACGTTGGAGAGGGTACATGCTATGGTGAGCACTGTGAATTGTGTAAGACTGATGAACCACAGACCTGTACCCCTGAAACAAATAATACATTGTATGTTAATAAAAGATGAAATTTAAAAAATAAAAATAAAATAAAATAGTGTATCCTTTTCCAGTAATTTCTTTTTTTCAATCTCCTCTCTGCCTTTGAAATCCTTCCCTTCCCTGCAGCTCAAAGGGGCTCCTTTCTTTTTGCTAAATGGGATGCTGCCTGTTTTATGAATTGTTCAATGAAGCCAACGGGATTGGGATCTTTTAAATTATTTGCTTGCATTTTTATTAACAATTACATAGTTTTTTTTATAAGTGGGATTGAATAGAACTCTCCTGTAAGAATTCCAAATAATAGATGTAGATACTCAACCATTCATCAAGGAAATGGAGCTAACTCTCCTCTCCTAAAGTGTGGGCTCAGAGCAATGTCTTCCTGCTCATGGGAAAGAGTAACTTCATGGTGGGGAAGCCTGACCATCACTGCTTCAGCTAGGTAACCATTAACACAGACAGTGCTAAGTGTTCCCTTGTTATAAAGTAATGGCAAAGAACTTTACCTCCCTTATCTGCTTCCTCAAAACCCATAACCCCAGTGTAATGAGGAAAACAGGTAAATCCCAATGTGGGACTTTCTACAAAATGCCTGAAAAGTCCTCCTCAACACTGCCAAAGTCATTGAAATGAAGCAAATCTGAGAAACTGTCACAGCCAAGAAAAACCTAACAAGACATGATGAGCATATGTCATATGTGCCCTGCATGGGATCCTGGAGCAAGAAAGGTAGAACAGAGGAAACCTGAATAAAATATGGACTTTAGCTAAAAATAACATATCAGTATTTGTTCATTAATTGTGACAATTTTGTAGAAAACTAGAAAAAGAGGAGAAGTTAGGGGCACCTGGGTGGCTCAGTCAGTTAAATCTCTACCTTTGACTCAGGTCATGATCCCAGGGCCCTGGGATCAACCCCATGCCAGGCTCTCTGCTCAGCAGGAGCCTGCTTCTCCCTCTCCCTGCCGCTCCCCCTGCTTGTGCATCTTTCTCTCTCTCTCCCTCTCTCCCTCTCTCTCTATCTCTCAAATAAATAAATAAAATCTTTAAGAAAAAAGAGGAGAAATTAAAGGTCAAATAAGAGAAACCTATTGCATCAGACTAGAAACCTAGAGAAAATGGGTTATTTCTCAGTAAAGATACACATTAACAAAACAGACCCTAAAATAATAAAAAAAAAAAAAAAAAACCAAGCAGACCAATTAGCCATCCAGGGACCCCTTCCTCCTGCTCAAACAGAGAGAGGTTCACCTCTCTCTGTTATGGGGTTTTCCTCTCCTGGGAGAGAGAAGGAACAGGGACAGAACTGTTCTGGAACTCCCGAGACCTGACCCCACCCACTGACTTTGTCTCCCCCAACCACGATCCTCCCAGTGAGGACACCGTGCACAGTCTCAGGGATTGTAGGTTCTGATGTAACAGCTAGGACTTTCTGGCTCACAGGAGACTGGACACATTGAAATAAAATAAATTAATACTTGCAAGAAGCAAGTTTAAGAGTGGGTTTGGACCTGGCAGCTCCAGGGGCTCACACTCTCACAGGGTGAGCTGGACCCTCTCCGACCCTCCATCCTGCTAAGTGCTCTGGGAAGGCCCCATTCACAGGCACATTCTCTCTCACTGCATCTGGGGCGTCCCACAACTCCAAGCTGACACCCACTCACCTCCATTCTACTGAGAAGGGTTTCTCTTTCTCTTGGGTTCCATGAAAAGTCATGGCTTTAAGTGTGTTTGGCCTGGCTTGGGTCACACTCTCATCCCTGAAGCCATCAGGGCACCCAGAGCACCCAGCACAGGATTGGGTAGACTTGGATCATACGTCCATCTTCAAGGTGGGTGGAATGTGAGGTCTGCCCTCTGGAACTGTTTGGATGGGAGGCAAGTAAGATGTGGTTCCCAAAGGGAAGCTGAGGTGCTGGACTTGGACGTGAGAAGAGACGCTGGGCTGGGAAAGCAGCAGATTCCACATCACTGGTGGGGACTGCACAGCTGTGGAATCTGAAGCCCAGAAAAGGAAGGGGTTAACCCAGGGTCAGGGACTGCAGCCACCCATCCAGTGCTCTTCCTGTCCTCCCACGATGGCAAGACGCTCTTCCAACTGCTGAAAAAGCAACTTTGCTGTTGGTGGGAAACTCAAGGCTCCTGCCGTGGGCATTGGGTCCTTGTGTCTCAGAGATGGGAAGGCACACAGACCTCACTGGTGTCCCTGGGAGAAGGGAGCCCAGGAGTCACACATTAATCACATCATTAATTACCCATCCCCAAAGAACACACTGGCTCATCTTCCAGTCTCTTTTCGCTCCTTTACAAAGAGCAGAGACCAAAGGTGTGGATGGTAAGGAAATTATTGCTCAGTGAAGCAATGGGAGGGTCAAGGATTATTCCACAATAAAGAAGCCACATGTGGCAGGCTTTCTGGGTCACACACGTGGCTCCCCAAGACTGCCCACTGGGAGACACAGTTGCTCCCATATCCTTGATTTTTTAACAAGTATGTATATCAAAGGGTTATATTATAACCAGAGGCCAACAGACTATAGGGCCAGTGCACTATATGGCTGTTGTGGCCAGGGGGGTTATTGGGGGTTATGACCTCTCTTGGCAGGCAGCAGTCTGTGAGGAATGAGGCGCTTGTCTCAACCACACAGATGCCGGGAATGGAAACATCCCAAGGGGCTGTCTTACACTGCCCATGGACCTATTAAATCACAAGGAGGACAGTCACCTCAATAATTGGCCATCGGATTTGTCAAGACCCAGGCTGCCCTAAGTCTGAGGACCAGAGATGCCTGCCAGGATGGTCAGAGGCCAACAGCTGTCCTATCGATGACCGTTTACTGATGATCACCTGAATGAGATGAAGGATCCAGCCAGTGCCAGGAGGGCCTCACCAGCCTGAAAGAAGGCTGCCACTGCACCCAATCCTATATAAATCCACACATGTCTACTGACTGCCCTCATGGGTCAGGGCCGTGGCAGACTGGGGCCAGCAACACCCAGTAGGGAGCATGGAAGGGCCTTGCACAAGCTCTAAGGCCCTCCAGAACCCATGACTGGGCTTGAGTTGTATTTGAAATAGTCAGTGACCAGGAAGACATTTTATTCTTTTCCTGTTAGAGACCAGGACTTAGGGGCAGAAAAGAAACACTCCAGCTCACCCCCTGGATGCATGTGTGACCCTGGGCAAGTCTTGTCCATCCCAGAGAGCCAGAGAGATAAAAGAGGGGGAAGAGAGCCAATTGTGCTTATACCTAACCCCAAACCTGACCCTGACCCTGATTTTGACTCAGAGCCAGACCCTGGCTCAGTTACTGACCCTGACCTAGACCTCTGACCCTGATCTCAAGTCTGGCCCTGACCACAACCCATGACCCTAACCCTACCCACCTAACCCTAACCCTAACCCTAACCCTAACCCCAGGGAGAGAGATGTGACAGCTCTACTTACTATCACAGAGGTTATGAAGGCTCTAACTATCAAATTTTTATAGGTTGCCACAGAGACAAGTAATCACACACAAAAAAATTCCCTTTGTGCAACATCTTTCTTGTGAAAGGCCTTCTTTATAAGGCTATTTTGAAGACCCTTCAAAATGCATGATTAAGACAAATCGTGTTAACACAGAAACCACTGTACCCTTGGTATATACATATCCGCAGGTTGGCATGGGTGTGGCCAGGAGGAAGGCACTGCTGGGTGTGGAGACCGATGACACATTCTTCTGGACTGCAGTCTGTCAGCACTTGGTGGGATTGAGCACACTTCTCCCACAGCATGGCCCTCCCACCCCAGGTCAGTCTGGGGGCTGTAGGAGGGTGGCTGGGAGGGAGCTCACTGCAGCTTTGTGGGGGGAGGTAGAAGCACCCTCTGGTGCATGATGGGGGTGATGGTCTAATGAACAGGGGTCAATACTAGAACAGTCCTAAGCAAGGGGCGTGAGCACAGATCTATAGCTGGGTAATACAAACATAAATGAGAAGCACATATACACAAACCTCACTGCATGAAATACCAAGGCACATGCATAACTAGAGGCACATCGACTCAGGTGTCCAAGAGGCTTGGGGGGACATTAGAGAGGGTAGGAAATGGAGTGGGAAATAAAATAAAAACCAGCAGGAGGATGGCATGTTCAAAGAATTGTGAAAGAAAGGGGAAGAGATGGGACAGTCTTTATGCCCACAGTTCAGGCTTCTCCTGACAGAATCGGAACATCCCACAGCCCCCGGTCCAGGTGCCTTGCAGCCACAGCGCACAGTCGTGGGGCGCCAAATCTGCTCTCCAGTCTAGCCATGCCACCCACAGCCCGCCTCATTCCACACCACAAGTCTGACTGTGCAGCCCCCTGAGGCTGCTGCTGCTTGAGGACGTGAGTTTGGGGGTCTCGTTTGCTTATTGTCTTATTTATTTATTTATACTTGACACACAATGTCACCATGGTTTCAGGCGGACCATGTAGAGATCGGACAATCCCCACGAGGACATGAGCTTGGATGCCAAGGACCCAGCCACGTGGTCAGATGGCAGGATCAACAGGTGCGTTCCGGCTGCAGAGGGAGCAGCTGCTTGTCACTGGTCCTGGGGCAGGACCCGGTGAAGCTGGGCCATTCTTGGCAGTGCATTCGAAAGCGCTCCTGGGTGGCTCGCAGATGACATGTGTGGAGAGTGAGGCAGCCGGCAATGGGGAGTAAGATCTGCATTTCCCTCTTGATGAGCTGAGGAGCTGCTGGCCCGGCCCGCAGAAACTGGGCATGCTGACACAGCACCTCCCAGCGGGAAGACCTGGAGTGCCATCTGGGACACGTTAAGTTCTAGATGCCCTTTAAGGACTCTCACAGCACTGAGAATTCTGCTGTAGAAAGAGCCAATTGGATAGTGTTTTTTTCTGAAGCCAAGAGAAGTATTTAACTCTTTGTGGCGAGAGCTTTTTGGGACTTCCAAACCCCACTGTGCCGTGATGCAGTCCCCGACCACTTAAGCCCAGCCTTAGCACATCCATACTTACATAGAAAACAACTGGCCCGTATTGTCCTGCACTTACAGGACTGGAGCCTCCTGGGGGTTACCACAACCCTCCAAGTGCAAAAGGGGCCTTTGCTTGCTGCAGCACATCCTGAGGGACCAAAGTGCACAATGACACATGGCATAAGGAGGACAAATGTACCGGGAGGATGCTGTCATCTGTGTGAACCAATATGGCCCTTTTCAGGGCAGAAGCAGAGAACATTTAGTCAAGGGATGTGGACCCCAAGCAAGTCAAAGATACTGGAGGGTAGTACTGCCCAGTGGAGCCCCCAACCCCCATGCAAGATCTTCCTAGACCAGGACATCATGAACTTCTCAGAGCATCAGACAGTTCGTACAAAAAGGAGACATTTCCCCACCAAGAAGGGAGAAGCAACCACTGAGAAGCAACCACTAGGTATGAGATAGGGAAGCTCGGAGATGTGGTTGAGAGAGACTTCTGCCATTTCCAGAAGGGTCACAAGAGAAAGTTGTGTTACTGAGTCCAGGCTGGGACCTACATAGCCTGAGATGGTATCTGAGTGCCAGATCTATTAATGATGGGGCAGGTGGCTGGGATCTCCAAGGAGAGTCCCAGCTGGAGGGTTACTGAGATAGCACAGAGATGCCCACTGAGGCCTCAGTTACGACCGAGGCCATCCAGAGAGAGGGCACCTAGTACAGGACACAAACATGCCTGAGAGAGAAGGGCCTCCAAGGAGCAGCAGCCAGAGAGTAAACTGAAGGTCAAGGGGAGAAGACATTTCAGGAAGCAACTGGTGGTCTCGCGATCAAAGGCAAAATCCAAGCGGCTGGTAGAAAAAACGTACAACTTACATCAGAAATAAAGGGCTAGGGGCGCCTGGGTGGTTCAGTGGGTTAAAGCCTCTGCCTTCGGCTCAGGTCATGATCTCAGGGTCCTGGGACCGAGCCCCGCGTCGGGCTCTCTGCTCCACAGAGCCTGTTTCACATCGGGCTCTCGGCTCAGCAGAGAGCCTGCTTCCCCCTCTCTCTGCCGGCCTCTCTGCCTACTTGTGATCTCTCTCTCTGTCAAAAAAATAAATAAAATATTTAAAGAAAGAAAGAAAGAAAGAAAGAAAGAAAGAAAGAAAGAAAGAAAGAAAGAAAGAAAGAAAGGGCTAATCTTTCTGATATATAAAGAGCTTTTAAAAACCAAGGAAGGCAGGGGGCCTGGGTGGCTCAGTCGTTGAGCATCTGCCTTCCGCTCAGGTTATGATCCCAGGTCCCGGGATCGAGTTCCGCATCGGGCTCCCTGCTCAGGGGAAAGCCTGCTTCTTCTTCTCCCTCTGCCCCTCCCCCCTGCTTGTGTTCCCTCTCTCACTGTGTCTCTCTCTGTCAAATAAATAAATAAAATCTTTAAAAAGAAAAAAAAAACAAGAAAGGCTACCTGGGCGGCGCAGTTGGTTGAGTGTCTGACTCTTGGTTTCGGTTGGGGTCATGATCTCAGGTCCTGGGATCCAGCCCCTGTCAGACTCCACACTCAACAAAGAGTCTGCTTGAGAAGCTCTCGTCCTCTCTTTCTGCCCCTCCTCCCAACGCACACGTGTTTTCTCTCTCTCTCTCTCTCTCAAATAAATAAATAAATATTTTTTAAGCAATCACGAAGAGCCGCTGCGGGCTGCTCCAGCCGGTGCTTTGCTCAGGCACCTTTGTGCTTTTGGCCAACAGGCTCTGGAGTCCACCCAAATGCCCTGGGAGCCGGCGGGTGGTGGCCCCCACCGGGACCCTCCCACGGGCCCAGGGGGACAAAAGTGGCTCTAAATCCAGCACAGGCCCATTGAAGCCAGTTAAAGGATTTAATAGGAAGCACAGAAGCAGAGAGTGCCGAATGGCAAGTCGTAGTTGGTACATATTCAATGACTGGGGCAGGATTCCCTTCTCCCACTGCTGCTGAGACAGTAGAGATTAGTCAAATTCAGTAAGAAATGGAATACACCAAAGGTGTTAGTCAGCAAATGAGGGTCCCAGAGAAATTAAAGATAGCACCACCAAATGCTGCCCTGGAGCAAGGATTCCAAAGAAGGCATTGCAAATGCCAGTGTCATTATGCAGGTTCCAGAAAGGACTATTATAGCAGGAGATAATGAAGACATTCCATTTTCAAGACCCGCCGATCTTGACCTTATTCGGTCAACTCCCTTTAACCCTCTGGCACTAAGAACACCACCTCGTGTACTTACACTAAGTGAAAGACCACTCGGTTTTCTGGATTTAGAAAGACCTCCTCCGACCCCTCAAGATGAAGAAATCCGTGCAGTTGGCAGGCTACAAAGAGAGCACTCTAGGAGTGAGCATGCTGTTCAGCAAACGGTACCTCTGCTCAGAGCAGACTCGGTGCTCCGCGCATCACACGCAGATACACCAACTGAAGGAACTTCGGACGCCATGACTGTTGTTGACGCAGCTTCGTTAAGACGACAGATAATCAAGTTAAATAGATGTCTACAGCTCGTAGAAGAGGAGAACAAAGAGCACGCTGAAAGAGAAATGGTTGTGTTCAGTTACCATAGCATTCTGGCTGCTTAGTAGCTAGTTCTGGTTTCGCCCCTAGAGGTAACTTCAGCTCTCCAAAATATGGTCTCAATAGCTGGAAATATAAGTAATTTGCAATCGGAGGGGGAGATGAACCATGAGAGACTGGACTCTGAGCAACAAACTGAGGGTTTTGGAGGGGCGGGGGTGGGGGGTTGGGCGAGCCTGGTGGTGGGTATTGAGGAGGGCACGTATTGCATGGAGCACAATGGTGCATCGACAATTAATCTTGTAACATTGAAAAAATAAAAGTATTTGGGGGGAAAAGTAATTTACAAAAAAAAACGTAAAAATAGGGCGACTGAGTGGCTCAGTTGGTGAAGCGTCTGCCTTTGGCTCGAGTCATGATCTCATGGTCCCAGGATCGAGCCCTGCAGGGAGCTCACTGCTCAGTGGGTAGCCTGTTTCTCCCTCTGCCTGCTGCTCCCCATACTTGTGCTCTCTCTCTCTCCCTCTCTCAAATAAAGAACTAAAATCTTTTTTAAAAACACATGTAAATAGACAAAAGACATGAACAGACTTAGTCACAGAAAAGACAGAGCAAATAGCCCTTGAATATTTAACAAGATGCTCAATTTCACTCACAATAAGATAAATGCAGATTGCATCACACTGACTCCTCATGACTTATTTCTCACTTACCAAAGTGACAAAAAGTCCAAAATGTTGACAAAATGCTCCATGGGTGATGCTATGGAAGAACAGGCCCTCTGTGCATGTTGGCAACGCAAAATAGTAGGTTACCAAAGAGAAGGTTCTGGCTGCATCCAGCAAAGTTACAGATACATCTGCCCTTTGACAATCCCACTACTAGAAATCTGACCTGAAGGTTTGCCTCTATGAGTAAAAATAACATGTGCATAAGCTTTTCACTTGAAGCAATATTTATTTGTAAAGGCAAAATGTTAGAAACAACCCAAATGCCTATCAATAGGAAACTGGTCGAATACAGTAGTTATATCCACACACCACGACACTAGACACCATAGCAAGAAAGAGGCGTGACCCTCTGTGGGAAAGTGAAGGGATCCCGGAGGTAGGAGCAAAGTACAGAGCGGGCCACACGGCGGGCTACCTTTTCTGAGAAGGGGGGCGGGAATAAGAAAGTACGCATAGGCGTTTGCTTCCAAAATAAGGGCCCACCAGCACTGCCTGCAGAGGGCAGGTAGGACAGCGCAGGGACATGGATGGAAGCAAGACACCCATGAATTCCTCTTTTCTTTAAACCACATAAACAACTACAATACTGAACAAAATAGGAGCAACCACTTTGAGGCCAAGCAGGGCAGTAATCCCTGAGAAGGGAATAAAATAGTGAGCCCTAAAATCACCTTGACTTTCTTTCTGTTCCTTATCTCCGCTTGGGCCTCCCTTGTTCTGAACACTCAGAAAAGACAACCAGCAACACAATTTACCCTTCTCCTGGCGACAGCCATGTGTAATTACAACAGACCCCTCCAACGAGACCAAAGCTAGTCACACCACAGCCCGTCCGGAGAGGTCAGGACGATTACGGACCAGGGCCCTCCTTGCATCTTTTTTTTTTTTTAAAGATTTTATTTATTTATTTGACAGAGAGAGAGATCACAAGTAGGCAGAGAGGCAGGCAGAGAGAGAGAGGGGGAAGCAGACTCCCGCTGAGCAGAGAGCCCGATGCGGGGCTGATCCCAGGACCCCGAGATCATGACCTGAGCTGAAGGCAGAGGCTTTAACCCACTGAGCCACCCAGGTGCCCCTATTCCCTGCACCCTTGCCAAGAAATCTGAAGTGCCTAGCAGATTTAATAATAATAAAAAAAAAAACTACGGAGTCTCTCAAATCTGAGAGGCCAGGATACAAAATATCAAACTGAGATGGTCAGAAATAGACTCATGCAGCAGTAAAGCCAGTTTAAAAACAATGACAACAGAATCAAAACTATAAAAATCTGTCTGCTCGGGGCGCCTGGGTGGCTCAGTTGGTTGAGCGACTGCCTTCGGCTCGGGTCATGATCCCGGAGTCCCGGGATCGAGTCCCATATCGGACTCCCGGCTCTGCGGGAAGTCTGCTTCTCCCTCTGACCTTCTCTCCTCTCATTCTCAGTCTCTCTCTCTAATAAAATAAATAAATAAATAATCTTTATAAAAAAAAAATCTGTCTGCTCAAGAAAATAATATGTAAACAAAAATATGCAAAATCAACAACAGTTTCGTCTAAGAGAGACCTCAGAGAGAGTTGATGCCAATCACCTCTTGTGGAAAAGTGTGGCCCTCAGGGGCCCTCACAGATCAGAACCCTGAATTTGGTTCCCATCACAGAACACTTTGGTTCTGTTTTACTAGTCAGGGGGTGCCATGATCAAAATGCCTGTGCCCCCCCAAATTCACATGTGGGAACCCTAATGCCCGATGTGATAATGCGGCAGATGGAGCTCTGGAGGTGACTGGGTCACGAGGGTGACCGTCCCTCGTGACCGGGATTAGCGCTCCGGGATTAGTGCTTAGCACGCCACAGGCTTCCTCACCCTCCCGCCACGTGAGGACAGCAGTGAGAAGGCGCTCGCGTGAACCGGAGAACGCGCCCTCATCCAACTAGGCTAGAAACCTGATCGCAGACTGCCAGCCTCAAGAACCGGGAGCGGAAACTGCTGTTGTTCGTAAGCTGGTCTGTGGTCCTTTGTTAGAGCGACAGGGGCTCAACATGAGAGCCACAGGACACGCCTCGTCTGTCTTCGTCTGTTTGTTCTCTCTCTCTCTCTCTCTCTCCTTCTTTCTTTTTCGGAGTTCTATATCATTTTATCCTATTGTTTAGCTTCACTGAATTATAATTGGCAAAAATTGTATCATTAAGGGTACGAATGTGCCTCTTGCTTCTCCGCTCGTATGTTGGCTCTAAGCCCTCCCTGCAGACTTGCAGTCTGCCCCAAGGCCCACCTGCTGCCGACCAGAGGGAGCGGAACCAGGAAGCCAGCTCTGAGCTCTCCCGGAGACCTGGGCAGCGGGCTGACCAGAGGAGGGATGTTTGGGGCCTGGTATTTGCAGGCTGCTCCCTCTGAGGGTCTTGAGTCCTTGTGTGTCTGCCGCTGGGTAGAAATCCATGGGGAAAGGGCGACATAGGGGTCGATGCGTCGGTCCTCCAGGCTCCCAGTTGCTCCAAGCACTGACTGCAGCCAGGCCCTGTGCAGGGCCCTGTAGCTGCATTATTTACTGTCATCGTCACAGAAACCTTCAAACTAAATATAGCCAATCCTATTTCCTCCTCAAGTGAACCAGCTGAGGCTCAGAGAGGTCAGCTGACTTGCCTGAAGCCACACATCTCCCACATGGCAGAGCTAGATTCTTACCTAGGTGGGCCTCCTGTCCTGGCTGCTTTCCTAGCTAGAGCCTTCTACCTGCTGACTGAGTAGTTGCTTCGAAAGCTATTTATATCGCGAGGACTCCCAGATTTGTCCCTACAGGCTGTACTTCCCCAAATTCCAGTCTCATATACAAATGCCTACTCAACATTTGTATTGAGTGTCCAATAGGCTTCCTGAGCGTAAGCTATCCAAACCTCAGTTCCTGATGCTTCCTAACAGCCAGCCTTTCCCAGGCTTCCTGAGCTCAGGAAATGACTGCACCATCTTCCTGGTTGTTCAGGCCAAAAGTCTTTATGTCACACCCTTCGTCCAACTTCTCGGCACCATGTGTGGGCCCCACCTGAAAACCGGCTCCAGAAAGTGACAACTCCTCGTGAGCCCCATTGCTAACGTTACGGGCAGGAGAGTCCGGGTTGTGTGAATGGAGGTTTTAGTTCTTGGATCCCCCCACAAAAGATTTACATGAGGATTTACGCTCAAATAAACACAGCCAGAAGGAAGGGAGCAAGCACAAAGCAGTTTATTAAAGACAGAACACTCTCGGGCACCTGGGTGACTCAGTTGGTTAAGCGTCTGCCTTCGGCTCTGATCATGATCTCCGGGTCCTGGGATCGAGGCCCCCATTGGGGGGGCGGGGGTCCCTGCTCAGCGGGGAGTCTGCTCCTCCCTCTCCCTCTCCTTCGATGCTCTCCCTCTCTCTCTCTCTCTCTCTCAAATAAATAAATAAAATCTTAAAAAAAAAAAAAAGAAGGACAGTACACTCCCAAGAAGGGAGAGTGAGCAGGCAGAGAGGTGGTGACCACACCGGGTTAGGGGCGTCTTGTCTTTGTATGTTTGCAGAGGTTATGGGTCATAGCCAGGGCGGTCTCTGACTGAGGTGGTTTCCAATCACCCAAGGGACTCCTACCAGTTGGGAGGGGGAGTTTTTAGCCCACAGGTTCTTGCTAGAGCCATCTTTCCCCAAGGGGGAGGTAGAAACCGCCATGTAAATATATGATAATGAAGCTATAGGTTGCCCTGGAGCAGAGGTTAAAGGGGAGAGTGCCCAGTTCTGCCCCTTTGGCTTTTGGCCCATCAACCCCCCCACCCCCGGGGTGCTGGAAGCCACAAAGTCAGGATGTTGTGCCCTCAGCCTTCCAAGGTCTCGTCTACTTATCAACACCTTTGCCTCCAGCTCCTGTCTACCGAACTGCCTGCTCGGTTACTACCACCTGGCCAAAACCAGTTTCACCTCTCACCTGGCTGGTAGCAGGTGAATTACTAAAATCATTAGTAATGAGACTTATTAAATTGTGCATGCATCTGTCTCTCTACTAGGCACTAGTCTTAAAAATTCCCCTTCATTAACTCTGTACAAATAAAATTCGGCTGAGTAAATCTGACGACCTAATTGGCTTTATTAAATGATTTGTGAATCAGGGAGCACCCCATCTACCAAGGAGAGGAGAGTTTCCCTGAGTTAAACATAGGAAAGGTTTTTAAAGGCAGAGAGGGAGAAGGAAAAAGGATATTAGCAAAGAACCCTTTATTTTAGGCAAGGTCACGAGCCTAAGGGGAACAGAAGCATCACTCAGACAATTTCCTAATGCTGACCAACCATGTTGACTGGATAAAGGTGACATTCCTGGGGCGCCTGGGTGGCTCAGTGGGTTAAAGCCTCTGCCTTCGGCTCAGGTCATGATCTTAGGGTCCTGGGATCGAGCCCCACATGGGGTTCTTTGCTCAGCAGGAAGCCTGCTTCCCCCCTCTCTCTCTGCCTGCCTCTCTGCCTACTTGTGATCTCTCTCTGTCAAATAAATAAATAAAATCTTTAAATAAAAAAAAAGGTGACATTCCTGGGGACTTGAAACTGCAGTTATGTTAGGTAATAAGTCTTGGTTTATTGACTTGGGACCTGGGTGGATACTATTATTATACTCAGTTTTAGATGGGGAGACTGAGTCATAGAGGTGTTAACTGAGTTGCCCAAGGTCACGCAGAGAGAAGTCGTGTTAAATAACAAAAATTCAACAGAGTAAATAGTAAAGCTGTATTGGGTTTATTAAATGATTCATGAATGGAGCTTCATTCCATTTAGCAAATAGAGGGGGTATACAAAATGGAAGGTGTTTTGTTTTTCTTTTTTTAAAGATTTTATTCATTTATTGGACAGAGAGAGACAGTGAGAGAGGGAACACAAGCAGAACGAGAGGGAGAAGGAGAAGCAGGCTTCCCGCTGAGCAGGGAGCCCGATGGCGGCCTGGATCGCAGCACCCCAGGATCGTCACCCGAGCCAAAAGCAGACACTTAACAACTGAGCCACCCAGGCGCCCCAAAGTGGAAGATTTTTACAGAAAGAAGGTGGCCCGAGAAACTTACCAGCCAAAGCAACAGACTGTTCCGGGCCACTTTCTCTTGGGGAAGAAGCAAAGGTATGATGCAGATTACCTCATCTTTCTTTGGAGGATGGAGAGGGCCCACTCAGGGTTGCTGGTTGAAAACTCCCTGACTGCCGGGTTGAGACTCCATTTCTGAGCGGTCGCCCTCTTCAGCCCTTGACCCTCTACAGGCCGTTTTACATGCAATAACCAGAGTCTTCTCAATTGGAACTACATCACATTTGGGACATAGCCGGTTGAATGCCTGTTATCTGCCTATATAGCTTAGTACACAGCTGTTGCTTAAATGCTATTGAACCAATGAATGAAATAGTGCGCGCAGGCCCTCCGTGCGGTGGTGTCCACGTAGAGGGGGGTGACACGCCGCCCGTAATTCAGGTGACACCTAACGTAAACGTTCCCACACCTGAAGGTGCACAGGTAATGAGGCACCTCCCAAGGGCGCCTGGCCCACCTCGGGAGGGAGGGAGTCCAAAGACTTTCCCCCAAACCAAGCGAAGAAGGCGGAAACCTGTTTCGCGAGTGGGTACACCGCTGGCAAAAGCCAAACAGCCAAAAAGTAGAGGCCCGACTTGGTTCCCCAGGGCCCCGCAAAAAAAGACGGAGCGGCATGGACTACACCTCCCAGAAGGCTCAGTGCCACCTCGGAAAGGACTCGAACGACGCAGGAGGCGCGACGTACTCTGGGATTTGCAGTCCGGGGACCGGCGAGTCTGAGCGGCTCCTGGGACAAAGGAAGCGGATTCTCCCCCTCGGGCGGGTCCCCCCAGCTAGCAGGGGGTTCTCAGAGCTGGTCACCGGGATGGTGGAGCGGCCGCGGGTTGCGGGAAAGGCGTTCAACAGGTATTTATCGTGTTCCTTGTAAGCCTTCGTCATAAACAGCAGAGGAGAGCCCAGCGCTCCGGCAGCTGGCGCTGCGCGGAGGCGGAGTGACAAATGGAAAGAGGAGAGAAGGCGGGCAGAGGGCGGTCCTCGGGGTGGGGTGGCCGCTCCCGGCCCCTCCCGGACGCCCCGGGGCAGAGGCGAGGCACCGGCGAGGGGGCGGGCGCGGCGGCCGGGGCTGAGCGGACGGAGTCGCCGAGGGCGGCCGAGCTGACCGGCGGGCGCACGAAGTCACGGTCACACTGCGGCTGGGGCCAGAACAGCCGGGCCCAGGGCGGCGGCAGTGGACACAGGGGTCAGATTCCGGTAGAGGGTGCGGGGTGCGGCTAGAGGAAGAGTCCGCGGGGAGGCCGGAAGTTGGCCCGGCGTAACACTCGATTCCAGGACGCGGAGGTGCAAACCGAGCAGGTGTTAGCGTTAGGGTTAGGGTAAGAGGTTAGGGTGAGAGGTTAGGGTTAGGGTTAGGGTTAGAGGGTTAGGGTTAGGGTTAGGGTAAGAGGTTAGGGTGAGAGGTTAGGGTTAGGGTTAGAGGTTAGGGTTAGGGTGATGGAGGCATGGGCACATGTAGGGGGTGCTGTATATACTGTGTGTGTAACCCTGCAGGTGGGGCTAGGTCCTTGTGGACTGAGTGTTGTGGAGCAAAGGTGTGTGAGAAGGGTTGCGTGTATGTGTGGGTAGTGATGCCCCTTATTATCAGCCATGTAGAATACTGTGTCTTTGTGTGCAAGGTCACTAAGCGGTCTGCATGTGTGTCACTGAGCTGTTTGCTGCTGGGCAGGTAATTTTATTGTCTCAGAATGTCAGGCTGGGGATGCCTTCTTTGCCCAGGAAAGAGCTCATTCTTTGCATGCTCCCCTGAGTTAGGGTCTGCCCATGTGCGCTGGCCTTGGAGCCGTCTGTGTTTCATCCTTGAGGCGAGGATTGTCGTGTTGGCTGTAACACCCGGTTCACCCACAATCCCTCGAATGTGACATAGTACCTGGGGTTCCATGGGGTGCACCTGGAGGAGCACTTGGGTCTCCCCTGGCCCAGGGTCTAAGCTACCGCAGGGCAAAGCCTCAGGGGCTCCTGCAGACAGGTCTTCTGCTCACCCTCAGGGTCTCATCCTGACTGATAGAGGCTGCGTGGGCCTGATGGCGGTGCCCGGCTGCCTGCTCTCCCCGGAGAACCGTGCTCCCCTGTACTCCCCATCAGAAGTGAGCGGGCCTCCCCGAGGAGAGAGGATTGGGTTAGTGGGAGCAGTCAGTGGCCACCCCTTCTCCCCTATGTCTCGGAAGTCAGCCAGGACCCCCCTTTGAAAGGCATCGCCGCTGGTTTACAGGAAGGGGTGTGCATGTGGTGGGCGCCCGGTTTTTACGGGCTGCCGAGTGTTACTCCCCATATTCGTTTGCCGGGCTGCCATCACAAGTACCGCAGATTGTGTGGCTTCAAAACAGAAATTATTTTCTCACAGTTCGAGAAGCTAGGAGTCTGTTTCTGTTATTCAAGTCACCCAGCCTATAGTGTTCGCTTATGGCAGCCCAAGCCACTAAGAACACAAGTTCCACTTGGAACACTGGCTAACCAGGAGTCACATTTACCCTTTGGGCCTCAGAGCACTGGAGTCCCCACCCCCACTGGGAGACCCCAAGCCCCCTCTCAAGAAGGTTCAGCAGGGATGCTGTCTAGATGGCAGTCCTGCCTGTAAGGGAGGAGAGGTAGGGGGACAAGTGACCCCTGCGGAGAGGCTATCTGAGCACATTGTGGGGGCAGTTTCTCTTGGGACAGGCCAAGCCTGGGTGTCTCCAGCCTCCAGATGTGGGGCTGGAGATGGAACCTCAGGAAGGCCAGTGGGGGCAGGGTCAGTGAGGCCACGTGTGGGCTGTGCAGCACAGCGTCCTGAGGGGCGCCCCTCCATGGACTCGTCCTCAGAAGCCCTATCACACTTGCCCACGGGCCTCTCCCTGTCAGGTCCATCGGTACACTGGACACTTATTCAAAAGCAAGGGGCTCTAACTTGAAGAGAAAGGAGGGAGCAAGAGATGAGACTCAGGTGGGGTGTGACCCTCTGGCCGCAGTCCCCCACCCCAGTAGGAGAAGCATGGCCATGATTTGGTGAGGTTGTAGCTTCCACTGTCTGGAAAAGCAGACAGATGTCCTGCCAACCCCAGCAGATGAGCAGGGGTACTTCGTCTGTTTTCAACAGAAGCCAGGCTAAAGCCACTGCCAGCTAATGCCCCTGAGTCCCAAGTCCTCTTCTCCTTCTCTGGGCCCTTAACACCCCCCAGGTCGGAGCTTCTAAAGCCCCCTTTCATTTTCTTCCCAACAGCCCTCCTGGAGGTGAGTCATTGAGAGAAGGGAAAGGAGGAGGGATTGAAAAGTGGAAGGAGAGTGTAATGCCCCCCCAGGCGACACTCCCAACGAGAGGACAGCAGGTAAGGAAAAGCCCAGGTGAGGAGGGTACCATGGGGATAGGGGTACCATGGGGGTAGGGTACCATGGGGGTAGGGGTACCATGGGGATAGGGTACCATGGGGGTAGGGGTACCATGGGGGTAGGGATACCATGGGGGTAGCGGTACCATGGGGTAGGGGTACCATGGGTGTAGGGGTACCATGGGTTCTATGGGGGTAGGGCATGCCACAGCTGGGACAGCTGAGGCAGGTACACTGCAGACAGCTCCCAGGGCAGCCAGGACTCCTTGGGCCTGTCCTGCTGGAATCTGGGGACATGGCTACCTCAGGCACCTCCACCTCCATGGTGCAGTGTGCTAGTTGTAGACTCAGCCGTGAGTTTGGCCTAATAGACTGTGTACCTCATTGACTTTGGGGGCACAGTTGGAGCTCAGATACTTCACCTGTATAAGGAAAGGAATGTAGTTTTTTCCAAAGGAGGAAAGGTGATTTTGGTGGCAGAGGAATCCAGGGAGAGCAGAGAGGGGACGTGGAAACAATGAGAGAGTGGTCTGGCATTTACAGAGCATACAACAGTCTTGGAGGGTGAAAAACAGAAGGAGCTGCTTTGTGGAACCTTTAGAGGCTCTGGGTGCAGCAGGGGTCATCAGTTCTAGCAGATGTAAGCCCCTTGTGACTCTGGCCCTGATCAACACACCTGGGGCAGCCATCAGGCCTGCCACACTGTCAAGATATTGATGGGAATGTGAATTAGAGAGGGGTCCCAGGGAATCTCCAGGGACATCTGAGAACTTGCAGTGGGTGGGACTCAGCTGGGATAGACTCCCTACCTGCTAACTCTCCTCCACAAGGTCAATCTGTTTGATTTCTACCTTCAAGCATTTCAATACAACAGACTTCTTCTGGTGGCTATGGTGGGAGAGTCCAGTGCCTTTCCTGCAGCCGGCTTCATGCCTTCCTTTTCTGGAAAAGTGGCTTCCATTCCCTCACCTCTCCCACCTCTCAACACTGCCGTCAGGATCTCGTGTGATGATTAGCCGCCTTCATGCAGCTGGTCCCAGACAATTCTCCTCCCTGACTTCTGGGCAAGGGTCCCAACCTTTGCTGACAATACAATCCTTGTAGGATACTCTTCCAAATGTCCCTCTGGCTTTCCTCCTCTGCCCAGGGGCCACTGCCCACACAGGGAAAACGTCTCTGGCTACCTTCAGAGCTTTGAAAACACACACACACACACACACACACACATCCTGCCGGGGAATACACCCATGGCTTCAACCACTTGTACTTTCAATTTGCTCACACTGACCCCCCAAATATGCATCTATGCACCAGACTCATGTTCTAAACTCCAAACACACATATTCAAACTTCCCACTCAACATCTCTGCTTGGATGCCCCACAGAAAACAGAACGGACTGCTTTTCATGCACATCCTCTCCCTGTAATAAACTGTAACCATGAGCATAGTAGCTTCTCTCAGTCTGTGAGGGCTTCCAGCAAATCATGGAACCTGGGGTGTTCTTGGGCCCCAAGCTGCAGTCTCGAGCCACACTGTTCACTTTCACCTTCCCTACTCAGAACCCATCCTCCCTCCCCCAGTC
This sequence comes from Nasua narica, assembly GCA_028533885.1. Classification (NCBI taxonomy): domain Eukaryota; kingdom Metazoa; phylum Chordata; class Mammalia; order Carnivora; family Procyonidae; genus Nasua; species Nasua narica. The sequence goes on from CM052798.1 coordinate 18,574, forward strand.
CAGTGAAATTCTCCCCCTGCCATTTCTCTCCTTTCACTCTCTATGCTCCAGCCACACCAACTTTCTCTGTCTCTGAAACATATCAAGCTGGTTCTGATTCAGGGTCTCTTCTGCCAACCCCCTGCCACCTTCCAATGGCTGGCTCTTCATCATCAAAGCTCAACTCAAACGTCACTTCCTCACAAAGCCTTTTTTGACCTTACAACCTAAATCATTCCCCCTCCCCAGACCTCTTTCTGTCAAGCCATTGGTCAGGGTTAAGATCTCATCTGAAGGCTTGAACCGAAGAACTTCTCTTCCAAACTCAGTCTTGTGGTTGTGATAAGGTCTGGTCCCTTGTCACGTGGGCCTCTTCATGGGCTTGCCTCACAACATGGTAACCAGCTTGCTCAGGGTGAGCGTGGGGCCAAGATGGAAGCTATAGTTTTTTTTTTTTTTTTATTGAGGTATAATTGGCATAAAACACTATCTTAGTTTCAGGCATACAATGTAATGATTTCATATTTGTGTGTGTTGTGAAATGATCACCACAAATTAACACCTGTCACCATATATAGTTGCAATTTTTTCTTGTGATGAGAACTTTTAAGATCTACTCTCTTGGGGCACCTGGGTAGCTCAGTAGGTTAAAGCCTCTGCCTTTAGCTTAGGTCATGATGAACTCAGGGTCCTGGGATCAAGCCCCGCATTGGGCTCTCTACTCGGCAGGGAGGCTGCTTCCTCCTCTCTCTCTGCCTGCCTCTCTGCCTACTTGTAATCTCTTTCTCTGTGTCAAATAAATAAATAAAATCTTTTTTAAAAATCTACTCTCTTGAATCTACTCTCTCAAATATGCAATACTGTATTATTAACTATAGCCATCATGCTATATATTACATCCCCATGGCTTACTTATTTTAAAACTGGAAATTTGTACCTTTTCACTCTTCACTCATTTCATCTCCCACACCCTCCACCTCTGACAACCACACCAATCTGTTCTCTCTATCTATGAGCTCAGGAGTTTTCTGTTTTGTTTTCTTTTGTTTTCAGATATCAAATATAAGTGAGATCATACAGGATTTGTCTTTGCCTGACTTACTTCACTTAGCATAATTCCCTCAAGGTCCATCCGTGTTGTTGCACACGGCAAGACTTCATCTGTTTCTGTGGCTGAGTAGTAGCCCATTCTGTGTGTGTGTGTGTGTGTGTGTGTGTGTGTGTATGTGTGTGTGTGTGTGTGTGTGTGATCTCCCATATCCTCTTTATCTATTTTTCTTTCTGAGGTTGTTTTCATGTCTTGGCTATTGTAAATAATGTTGCAGTGAACATGGGGGGGGGTGCATATATTTTTTTCAAATTAGTGTTTCTACTTTCTTTGGAAGAATACCCAGAAGTAGAATTTCTGGATCATGTGGTATTTCTATTTTTAACTTTTTGAGGAACATCCATACTTTTTTCCACAGTTGGTTGCACCATTTTCCATTCTCACAACAATGTATAAATGTTCCCCTTTCTCTACATTGTAACCAACACTTATCATGTATGAGGTCATATTTCATTTTGATTTGCATTTCCCTGATGATGAGTGATGTTGAGCATCTTTTCATGTGTCTGTTGGCCATCTGTATGTCTTCTTTGGAAAAATCTATTCAGGTCCTCTGCCCATTTTTTTCATTGATTTTTTTGTGTTTGCTATTGATTTACATGAGTTCTTCATATATTTTGGATATTAACCCCTTATCAGATATATGATTTGTAAATAATCTCTCCAACTCCATAGGTTGCCTTTTCATTATGCTGTTGGTTTGCTTGGCTGTGCAGAAGTTGTCCAGCTTATTTATTTTTACTTTAGATCCCTTTGCTTCTGTTGTCAAATTTTTAAAAAATCATCACCAAGGCCAATGTGAAGAAGCTTTCTGTCTATAGCTTCTTCTTTCTTTATGGTATCAGGTCTTACATTCAAGTCTTTAATCCATACTTAGTTAATTTTTTTGTATGGTGGAAGAAAATGGTCCAGTTTCATTCTTTGCATGTAGCTGTCCGGTTTACCCAACACCATTTATTGCAGAGACTGTCCTTTATCCAATTTATATTCTTGCCTCCTTTGTAGTAAATTGATTGAGCATATATGCATCAATTTAATTCTGGGCTCTCTATTTTTCTCTATTGATTTATGAGGCTATTTTCATTCCAATATCATACTGTTTTGGTTACAATAGTTCTACAATATAGTTTGAAATCAGGGAGCATGATGCCTTCATATTTTTCTATCTCAAGATTTCTTTGGCTATCTAAGGTCTTTTGTGGTCCCATACAAATTTTAGGGTTCTTTGTGCTATTGGGAAAATATCACTGGAATTTTTATAGGAATTGCATGAATCTGTAGGTTGCCTTGGGTAGTAGGGACATTTTAACAATATTAATTCTTGGGGCACCTGGGTGGCTCAGTCACTTAAGTGTCTGCCTTCAGCTTGGATCATGATCTCAGGTTCCTGGGATAGAGCCCCATGTCCAGCTTCCTGCTCAGTGGGGAGTCTGCTTCTCCCTCTCCCTCTGCCCCTTCCCCCACTCATGCTCGCTCTCTCTCTCTCTCTCTCAGATAAATAAATAACATCTTTTTAAAAAAAACAATATTAACTCTTTCAGTCTATAAGCACAAAATATCTCTCCCTTTATTTGCATCTTCTTCAGTTTCTTTCATTATTGTCTTATAGTTTTCACCTTCAAATCCAAAACATATTCCATGAGCATGAAATATCTTTCCATTTGTTTTGTGTCATCCGTAATATCTTTCATCAGTGTTTTTATAGCTTTCAAAGTACAACTCTTTCACCTCCTTGGTTAAATTTATTCCTAGGTATTTTATTCTTTTTGATAGAATTGTAAATGGGATAGTTTTCTTAGTTTCTCTTTCTGATACTTCATTATTAGTGTACAGAAATGCAACAGAATTTTCATATTGATTTTGTATACTGCAACTTAACTGAATTTATTATTTGTTATGACAGTTTCTTAGTAGATTTTCTATATATAATATGTCACCTGCAGACAGTGACAGTTTTACTTCTTTCTTTTCAATTTGGATGTTTTTATTTGTTTTTATTGCCTAATTGTTCTGCATAAGACTTCCAATACTGTGTTGAATAAAAATGATGAGAGTGGGCATCCTTTTCTTGTTCATGATCTTAGAGGAAAAGTTTTCAGCTTTTCGTTGTTTTGTATGATGTTAGCTGTGGGCTTGTCATGTATGGCCTTTATTATGTTGACAGTGCATTCCCTCTACACCCACTTTTTTGAGAGGTGTTTTTTAAATCTTAAATGCATGTTGAAATTTGTCGAATGCTTTTTCTGCACCTATTGGGATGATCATATAATTTTTATCCTTCATTTTGTTAATATATCAGTTGATTGATTTGTGAATATTGAATCCCTGGAATCCCTGGAATAAATCCAGCTTGATAACGGTGTATAATCCTTTTAATGTATTACTGAATTCAGTCTGCCAACATTTTGTTTGGGATTTTTGCATCTATGTTCATCACAGAGTCTGCTTGTCCCTCTCCCTCTGCTCCTCCCCTCATTTTCTCTTTCTCTCTCTCAAATAAATAAAATCTTAAAAAAAAAAGTCTGTTTGGTCTGCTATAAGTTTACCTAGCCCATCTTCCTTTTGGGTTCCATTTGCACAGAATACCTCTGTCCATCCCTTCATTTTCAGAGTGTGTGTGTGGGCGGGTGGGGGGTGGAGTCCTTATGTCTAAAATGAGTCTTGTAGGCAGCATATAGATGGGTCTTGTTTTTTTATACACTTAGTCATGCTATGTCTTTTGATTGGAGAATTTAGTCCATTTATACATAAACTAATTATTTGATAGGTGTGTCTTATTTCCATTTTATTAATTGTTTTGTGGCTATTTTTGTATTTCCTCTCTGTTTCTTTGTTCTCTTGCTCTCTTCCTTTGTTGTTTGATGAATTTCATTAGTGCTATGCTTAGATTCATTTCTCTTTATCTTTTGTGTACTTACTATAGGTTTTTGGGTTGTCATTACCATGAGGCTTACATATAATAGCTTATATTTTAACAGTCTGTTTTAACTTGATAGCAACTTGAGTTCGAATGCATTCTAAAGCTCTACACTTTTAGGGACGCATGTGTGGCTCAGTCAGTTAAGCATCTGACTCTTGGTTTGGGCTCAGGCATTGATCTCATGGGTCATGGGATCAAGCCCCAAGTCAGGCTCTGTGCTCAGCAGGAAATCTGCTTCAAAGATTCTCTCCCTCGGGACCTCCTCTCTCTCTCTCTCTCTCTCTCTCTCTCTCTCTCGCTCAATCTCTCTCTCTCTCTCTCTCTTTCTCTCTCCTCTCTCAAATAAATTCTTAGATTTTATTTACTTGACAGAGGGAGCACAAAAGAGTAAAGCAAGGTGAGCAGCAGAGGAAGAAGCAGGCTCCCCACTGAGCAGGGATCTCAATGCAGGACTCAATCCCAGGACCCTGGGATCATGACTTCAGTTGGAGGCAGACGCTTAACCGACTGAGCCACCTAGGTGCCCCAATACATAAATCTTTTTAAAAAATAAAGCTCCACATTTTAACTCTCCCACATGCAGAGTTTATGTTTTTGATGTCACATTTCACCTCTTTTTATCTTCTTATTAGTGTCCCCTAATTGTTGCAGTTATAGCTATTTTTATCACTTTTGTTTTATAAGCGATTAATCCACTATCTTTACTCTATGTTTCCAGTGAGATTTATTTCTTGTCACTTTCTCTCTTTCTTCTAGGAGTCATATAACATGCATGTTAGTGCACTTGATATTGTCCTAGAAGTCCCTCAAGCTAGCTTTACATTTTTTTTCTGCACTAATTTTCTTTTTGCTGCTCTGATTGTGTGAGTTCCACTGTCCTGTCTTTTTTTCCCCCTAAGAGAGGGAGGGGGAGGGACAGAGGGAGGGAGAGAGAGAATCTTAAGCAGACTCCATACCCAACACCAAGCCCAGAGCAGGGCTCAATCTCATGACCCTGAAATCATGGCCTAAGCCAAAATCAAGAGTCAGATGCTTAACCGACTGAGCCACCCAGGTGCCCCACCACTGCTCTGTCTTTAAATTCACTGATCCTTTCTTCTGCTTTATCTGGTCTGTCATTGAACCTCTCTAGTGTATTTTTCAGTTATTATAGTCTTCACTTCCATGACTTCTATTTGACAGTTTCTCTCTTTTTTGAGGTTCTCACTGTGTTCATCCTTTCTGCTTGCCAAAATATTTTCATAACCTCATCTCAGAAGTGATGCTCCATCACTTCTGCCATTACGCAGAGCATGGGCACCATGAGGGGGACACTGGGGCAGTTTAGAGGCTTTCACAGGCTCTCGTCTTCCTTCACGCTCTACTCTAAGTCCTGCCTCTGAGCTGCCCCTAGCATCTATTCACACTGGGCACTTAGGAGCTGAGAATAAATGAACACCCCACATCTACACACTTCTGCGCAATATGTTCATCTCCCTCCTCTAGAATGTTTCCCCCATTCCCACATACAGCTCGCCAATTCAGCTTCAAGACCCTCATCAGAGACCCCAGGGCCTGTCATTGGAAAGGAGTCCAGAGGTTAATGCTCTTTGAACCCTAGCTCAGCCTCCTCATGAGGCCCTGCATCATTTTAGGTTAATTTATGTAAATCAATACTATTGTGAAAGATAATTCATAAAAGTTGGATCGTTAGCTACAAAACATTTCTAGGGGTGCCTGGGTGGCTCAGTCAGTTAAGCAACCAACTCTTAGTTTTGGCTCAGGTCATGATCTTAGGGTTGTGAGATCAAGCCCCACATCAGACTCCCAGCTCAGCATGGGGTCTGCTTGTCCCTCTTCTTCTGCTCCTTCCCCCACTCTCTCTCTCTCTCTCTCATATAAATAAAAATAAAATCAAAAAGAAGAAAGAAAGGGGGCACCTGGGTGGCTCAGTGGGTTAAAGCCTCTGCCTTCGGCTCAGGTCATGGTCTCGGGGTCCTGGGATCGAGCCCTGCATCGGGCGGTCATGGTCTCAGGGTCCTGGGATCGAGCCCTGCATCAGGCTCTCTGCTCGGCGGGGAGCCTGCTTCCCCCTCTCTCTCTGCCTGCCTCTCCGCCTGCTTGTGATCTCTCTCTCTCTCTCTCTCTGTCAAATAAATAAATAAAATGTTTTTAAACAAGAAAGAAAGAAAGGAAGGAAGGAAGGAAGGAAGGAAGGAAGGAAGGAAGGAAGGAAGGAAGAAAGAGAAAGAAAGAAAGAGAAAGAAAGAAAGAAAAACATTTCTAAAATGTTCTAAATGCCAAAAACAAGGCCAAATATGAGGCTTGTGCATGGGGACATGGGAGAGAGTCCAAGCCAGAGAGAGATCCAAGGAGAGGGACGTTGCAAGGCCTTTCCTCTGCTGGCACGGAAAGAAAGGACACTAGATGGGGCAGCAACAAGCCACAGACATCATCACCAGTGCAAGATCACCGCGCAAGAAAGAGTTTGGATCTGGGGTAGGGGGACCTGGAATCCAGCCCAAACGACGTGTCTCTCAACAAGACAGATGTGGCTCTGGGCTAAAGCCGTGTAGCCCGAGCCCCCTCCATCAGTGCAATGCTCCCCCAAGCAGTAAGAATGACTGGATCGCACGCAGCCGCCGGGCCTCATGGCTGAACACTGTACCAGCCACACAGGACGAAGCAAATCCCAGTGGCCCCAGACCCCGGTCTTACGGTTTTGCGATTTGAAACGAGGCCTTCTACCCCTCAGCACTTCCTGTGCTGTGTCAGCAGACTCTTCTCCACAGCCCCAGGAAGAGCAAGCAGCAGAAGGCTGTTGGGCCTACACTGGGTCACTACTTCTCTAGAGCCAGAGCCTTGAAAATATGCGTGTGGAGGCCCCTTCCCACCCTCAAACCTGTGAGGTCCAAAGAGGCCCCTGCCCCCCAGAGTTTAGTGAGGCTCCAGGGCCACCTGATAGGCCTTCCCATCGCCCAAGAAACCAGGGCCCCTGGGGCTCGGGGGTGCTGGGCCCATGTGCCTGCTCGCGGTGGGCTGAGGGGCTGCCCGCTCCCACCCTCCTCGCATCCGTGTGCTGTCCTTAGATACCACAGGCGCTTGCCTACTGTCCCTGAGAGGGCGCCGTCCCCATCCACAGTCCTGCTTTCCCAGGGTGAACCCTGATGTGGGTCGTCCGCGAAGGAGCACAGCGCAGCCACGAGGAGGCGCTGCTCCCCTTGAAATGCTGGTGTAGCCTTCCCTGGATTTCCCGCTCACTGCTGAAGGTCCCCAAACAAACTCGTGAAGGTAAGCAAAAAAGAAGCTGGGGGGGGGGGATTTTTTTTTTTAAAGATTTTATTTATTTATTTGAGAGACAGAGAAAGTGAGAGAGAGCATGAGAGGAGAGAAGGAGCAGACTCCCCGTGGAGCTTGGAGCCCGGTGGGGGACTCGATCCCGGAACTCGATCCCGGAACTCGATCCCGGAATTCAAGGGTCATGACGTGAGCCGAAGGCAGTTGCTCAACCAACTAAGCCACCCAGGCGCCCCAAGCGGGGGAGGATTATAGCAATGGGCCAGGTTCCCAAAATTCTCGTCTTATTCTAGTCCTCAAATTCACAAAAAGGGGCTCACGTTCCAGAAGGTATCTGCTTATAGAAATTCGGTTCTGACATCTAACCAGAGCCCCCACTCCTGGGTTGCAATTTTCTTGCCACAGTGTGCATGTTTGGCCATTTGAATTCATCTGGGGACCAGCCTAATTCCTAAGACTTATAGGGACAGCAGGGAACAGAGGAAAAGGCAGCTTTGGAATCAGCAAAATTTTCCCCAGTAAGAAGCTGAATGTCCCTGAGCAAGTCACCCACTCTCTGTGAGGCTATTTTGTCATAGAGATAATAGTGCCTCCCAGAACGGTTGTTAGAGCCATCGGAGGCAATATGTACAGTTCTAACCGCATCACCAGGCAGCTTGGCCCTCTCCCATCCTACCGGTAAGTCACTGCCCCCTGAAACCACCTTTCAGCTGAGAAAACAAATACATAAATAAACCAGGTACCACTCCACATCCATGAGAAGAGAGATAATTAAAACAATTTGGTGGTTCCTCAAAAACTTAAACACGGTTAAACACGGTTAAAAAACAAGTTAAATTGCCGTGTGATCCAGCAATTCTACTCCTAGGCATCTACCCCCCAAAACCTGAAAACTGGTCCTCGAATACATACATACACACGTACGTTCACTCTCCGCAATGGCCAACCCAAGTACCCATCGACTGATGAATGGATAAACCCACTGTGGTAGATCCACGCAACAGAAATGGGATGGAGGGAGGGGAGGAAGGTGCAGGAAGGGGAAGGAAGGGGACATTAGTCCTGAGCAGGAGGTAGGGTCCTGTTCAGCTTCCTCCCCTGTGACTTCGGCCAAGTCCTCAGCCTCCCTGGACCTCCATTTCCTCATCGACAACCTGGGCAACACAGTGATTGTTGGCTTCATGATTTGAAGGAGCAGCACGGTCCCTGCCACACTCATAACACTAGTAAAAATAGCCATCGTTATTGGTATGTCATTCCTGCTATCCCTGTGACGTTGGGAGCAAGGACAGGAAAGCAGACCTGGCTGCAGAGAACCTGGGGTGATGGGGCGGGGATGGGGATGGGACCAGGGAATGAGCAGTGGTCTCCTTAGTGGATGGGGCGGTGGCACTGACCACAGATAGGGCCGGAGGACCCAGCTGGGCTGGTCCCGTACCTGCAGCTTGCTGAACTGCCCACCAGGATCTCTGGGCCGCATAACCGGGCCCCAGGGGCACTCCAAGCTCCGAAGGCCAGACTCAGGTCCGCCACGGCCGCCGCAGCTCGGCGCCAAGCACCCAGGCTGAATCACCGGGGGATCCCGCAGCCCGACCGGGAGGGGGACGGAAAGGGAAGGGTTAAGCTACCCGCGCGCCGGGTTGGGGGTTGGAAGGGGGAGCTGCCGCCGCCGGCGAGTCGTCGCGATTGGCTCGGCCGCAGGACCCGGGGGCAGCTGCGGGCGGACGGCCGCCCAGACTTCCCGGACGAGCCTGGCGCCTCCGCTGCGCCGCCGGCGGCCTCCGGGGACGCGCTACCCGGCTGCCTAGGGACAGCTCTGCTTCTGCGCCAGCCCCCGTCCCTCCCCCCACGTCACCCGCCCCCGCTGGGGGCTGCGGGGACTGTCTTTCTTGGTGCTTGTCAACCGCGGTGACAGCGAGCTTGTCAGCGCGCTCCAACGCGCGCCACTAGGAAGGGAGCCCACCAGCCGGCCAACGTTCTTGCCCCTCCCCGCGGACTCCTGTAGGGTGGAATCGGTCTGTCCTGATGTCCAGTCAGGGGGCAATCGGCCAGGTCCCACGAAGCTGGGGGTAGAAGCCGGTCCTTCGGGAAAAGTCTGGATGCTTTCCTTCCCCTTCCCAGACTCCGGGAGCCTCTCATACCATACAAATAGGGGTGGACTTGTTCCCCGTCCACCCTGTGCCTGCCAGCACCCTCCTGGGGAGCCCTCAGCCACCCCACCATGGCCAGAGACCTTGCTGTGGGGGGCAGGCCAGCACTCTCCCTCTACCACCGCTGGCAGCCATTCGAGCTAGAATCCTAATTGGAGCTGGAAGCGGCTCCAGAAAATCCAAAGCTATAGGCTCCATATGTAAATGACAAGAGTTGATAGCCTTGGCTGTTATTTTAAAAGTGTAGGCATGCTTGTGCTAGGGAGACGGGCACTATAGGGAAGGGTATCAATTCAGAGAAATTCGGTGCAAACAGAAGACAAGGTTAGGACTAAGAGGACAGGGTGCCTGGGGGGCACCGACTGCCTTCGGCTCAGGTGGTGATCCCCCAGTCCAGAGTCTGCTTCTCCCTCTGACCTCTCCCCTCTCATGCTCTCACTCACCATCTCTCTTTAAAAATAAATAAATAACATCTTAAAAAAAAAAAAGACTAAGATGAGGAAAAAGATTATGGAGGTTTTCAGAGACAAATTTTCTCCATGTTCTCTGGACACGAGACACATACCTGCACCCCCGCAGGAGGACCCCGTGGGCTTCAGCCCTGAGCAAGATTTAGGGGAAGTACATCTCCACCTCCTTACTTGGGCCTTGCCTCCTTTTCCTCATGAGGGGCCTGGACCTAGTCTTCATCCTCTGCTGCCCTAACCCCACTTTCCTCCCTAACCCCACTTCGCCCCTAACTGGCTTCCCCCCTAACCCACGTGCCCCGCAACCGGACTTCCTCCCCAACCACACTTCCCCCAACACATTTCCCCCTAATCCCACTTCCCATCTAACCCACTTCCCCCACAACCCCACGTCCCACCCAACACCACTCCCCCAACAAGACTTCCCCCAACCCCACTTCCCCCTGACCCCACTCCCCCCCAACCCCACTTTCCCTCTAACCGCACTTACCCCCTGACCCCACTT
>CM052798.1:35355-135113 GCA_028533885.1 Nasua narica
TCAGGGTCTCGTGCTAGATGGAAGCTCGAGCGCCCACCTCCCCCTCCCCCGGGACTCCCCGGGTGCTGAAGACAGAGGGTGTCGAGGGGAGGCAGGGAGCGGGGCCTGACTGAGCTGGGCCCCTGGGCCTGGGTCAGAACTCCGTCCTCTAGCCTGCCTCAGGGCCATCCACCCGGTCCCAGCGCCAGGGGCTAGCCCAGGGCTTGGTGGGGAGAGAAAGCCCCCACACCTCTGCTCCCTCCTTGCCTTCCCCCTTCTTCCCCAGGGCCCGTCCCCTCACACTGATGGTCCAGCCAGTGGCAGCCCCAGGCCCCGAGCCCCACTCTGTCCGCTTCTCCGGCCGGCCTCCCATCCTCTTTGCCCTTCTCAGGCTGGTCTCTCCTCTGCCGGGCTGGGCTGTCCTCCCGCGGCGTGGGGACTCAGACCATGAGGTTCCTGTGTCAGCGCTGAGGACTGAGCAGCCCGTGGCCCCCTCAGAAGCCCACTTTTAATCCCATTGACCTCTCGTTATGCTACAGTGCATAAATTCAGATTTGGAGAGCTTATGTTCCATCATAAATTGGGCTGGCAGACTTCCGATCAACAAGATAAAGCTGTCTCCTGTGAGGTGGGTGTTTTATTAGTCTTGCCCTCAGCGCTGCAGGCTCTGGGACTGGGGGGAGGGGCTGAGTCCTCCGCTCTGGAACCCTCCCGCGCTGTTCAGGGCAGCCCGATGGGGCCCAGGGATCTGAGGGCTTCCTGTCCTCATGGGCAGGCACCAGGACCCTAGGCACCCCTGGGCCTGGGCTGTAACTGCCCTAGACACCCCCTGTCCCCTACATCGCTTACTCAATCCCCAGGCTGGGTGCTTGAGGGTCAAGACAGAGGCTCAGTGGGCAGCCAGGCACGGGTCCGACTGCACCCCTCCCTCCCCGGTAGACCTTTGAGATCCTGGCCAGAGCCAGAGTAGGGTTCAGGGATGGAGGGCAGCTGGACCTGCCTGGGAACCCTGGGGGCCAAATGGCTGGAGGAGGGGGGCCCAGCAAGAGGGAAGTCAAGCCCCCGCCCCAGAGATGGTCCAGCTGTGCTCGCAGGTGCAGACACAGACCGACATAGGGAGGTCTGGGCAGCTATGCGCCACTCTGGGCTCCTGCCCCTCCCCCAGGACTGGGAGTGAGGTCTGGTGGGGCCTTGCCTGCCCCTCCCTAGAGGTCAGGTCTTTCTTTGAAATCTCGGTCTCTGTCAACACCACCTCCCTCTGCCACTGCCACTAACAGCCCAGCTTCTGTGCCAGCCTATCAGAATCGCTTCTCAGTGAAGTCACCCAAATCAGCATCCCCAAGGGGGCTCCGCCTGGCCCCTCTGAGCACCCTTGTCTGCCCAGGGCCTCAGCAACACAATAAGAAGCCTGTGGGTCCAAGGTACGTGCTGGTGTTCTGGGGGTACAGAGGAACCTGACAGGAAAGGAAGGCAATCCAGGGAGGCTTCTTGGAGCCGGGGTTGCTGCTGCTGTGAGTCTTGAGGATAAGTGGGTGCTAGCAGAACCGACATTGCCACCATGCACAGGCAGCACGGAACCTGGCTCCCCAGTGCTTTCAGAGACCACAAAAACATTTTACTTTTAATATCCCTTGAAACCAGAAAGAAAAAAATAATATAAAAATAATGAATATTGAATAATGAATCTGCCATGGATTATATTCATCTTTATATGGATAGAGTTATGGAACAGAATTTAAAATTTTTCAGTGGAGGGGCGCCTGGGTGGCTAAGTCGTTAAGCATCGGCCTTCGGCTCAGGTCATGATCCCAGGGTCCTGGGATCGAGCCCCACATTGGGCTCTCTGCTCAGGGAGGAGTCTGCTTCTCCCTCTCCCACTCCTCCTGCTTCTGTTCCCTGTCTCGCTGTCTGCCAAATAAATACATAAAATCTTTAAAAAAATAAAAATAAAAATTTTCAGTGGAGGAAAGGACTCCCAAATCCAAAAGTTGCTACAGGAGTGGTAATGGGGCCACGGAATAGTGATGGTAGGGACTGCACTCCTGGGCAAAAACAACAACTCCGCCGTGCTCACACGCTGAAGGAAGACAGGGAAGCAGGGAGTTGAGCCCTGGGGCAGAGGCAAGGCCTGGAGGCCAAGGGTCCTGGACTGTCCCCAAGGAGCCCCTGGAGGGCAAGCTGGCCAGATGTGCCCGTCAGGCACCGAGTGAGTAGGGTCAGAGCCTGGGAGTGTCACAGAAATCCCAGGGCTGAGACGGGCCAGAATAGGTATTTGCAGGAAATGGGTCTAGAAGGGAGCACAGACTGCTTGGCTGATGGGAAGGAGCGTGGTGCGGGCCCTCTGGGGACTGTGAGCAAGGGGGGTGGCAGCGCAGAGTGGGAAAGGGGCTCGGGGGGCTGTGAGGTGGACGCCCAGGGCAGGCTGTAGACTCTTGAGCATCTGGACTGAAGCTAGAGATTCAGGGTCATGGTCTGTAAAGGAAGCCGCAGAAGTACTTGTGAAAGAGAGGGCAAAACCGCCCACTCACCCATCGCCCCCTCATTCACCCATCGGTCGGTCTCCCCACCCAGCCACCTCTCCTCCTATGTTGGAGGGGTGAGGCGGACCGGAGGGCACGGTCTGGGCATGGGACCACGAGGGCAGCTCATCTAACACACAGCAAGGCATCCACTAGAAGCACTAAAAGAAATCCCAATGTGTTGAGGCCAAAACAGGGTATCAAGCAGAAGCTGCAGAGCCTGCCGAGGGCCATGTTCCGGCTGGAAGATGGGAGGAGCCGGCAGGAGTCCTGGCTCTGCTCTCCTCCGGTCCTGCACCACCCTGCCACGTCTCTGAGGCCTCAGGAGCCCAGGAGCCTACACATACCTGCTGGACCTTAGACACACAGTCACTCAGCTGCCAGCATGTGGCCACCTCGGGTTTTGGCAAGGCCACCCGGTCTGGAAGAGGGTCCCTGTCTTCTCCTGGAAGGGTTCTAGAGCCTGCTGACGTCTGTTAGCACCCGCACAGACACAGAGCACCAAGGCTCAGGCCCTTTGTCCTGAGCGGGGCGGGAGGACCTCACATTTGGGGATGCCCGTATTCCGCTACACACAGGTGAAAACCGCCTCCGAGCAGCCCCAGTCTTGCCAGCTGCCTCTTCTGCTCCCACTTCCCCCGGGGCCTCCAAGCATCCTGGCCAGTCTGCAGGCGCGTAGCCCCACAAGGCCAACCTGGGACTTTGGGAGATGCCCGGGAGAAAGTGCCAGGATGTGGCCTTGGACAGAGCCCTGGAAGGGCGACCCTTCCCTGGCCGGAGGTAGGCTCTGCTCAGGGTCTCAGCCCACCCACGGCCCGCCCTGCACCGGGAGCACCGTGCCTGCCCTCGGAAGGTCACAGAGTTCCTGTTCGCCTGGCCCACTGCGCAGGGTCACTCTGTCGTGGAACCACAGACACCAGCGCAGAAGGTGCCCTGGCCCCACGGAGGGCTTGGTCGGCCGCAGGACTAAAGGACCCGCACACCCAGGGGGCGCCGGGGTGGCTCAGTTGGTTGAGCATCTGACTCCTGGTTTTGGCTCAGGTGGATCTCAGGGTGGTGCGACTGGACCCTGCATCGGGCTGCCCACTCAGCAGGGAGTCTGCTTCCCCTCTCCCTCTCTGTCTGCCCCCCCCCACCCAAATAAGTACATCTTTAGAAATAAAACAAATATGGGAAACTTCACACCCGGACAGGCGCTCATAACGATGTCACAGCATTCAGGGCACCCCACAGAGATATCACCAGCTCGACCAGCCCTTGGGGGAATGGGCCCATTGTCAAGGAGGACTGGGCCCTGGATGGGGGCAGGCTAAGCCGCTGGAAAGCCAGCCTGGGCTGGACTCGTGAAACAGTGAAACTCACCGGCCGCCTCAGCTTGCTCCTTCTAAAAACCCTTGATGTGACAAATCGATGCTCTCAGAGTGACTGTGGGTCTCCCTGGTGACCCTGATGGCGATAGCCCCAGTCCCCCCAGCCCTCTCCCCGAGTAGGCAGGCGCAGACTCCCAGTCCTGCTGGGGCAGAGTGGAGGACGCCCTGCCACGAGGCTCGAGAACTTTCTCTCTCAGTCGCTGAGGAAGAGGATGCCCGGGGCCAAACTCTTTTTTTTTTCTTTTTAAAGATTTTATTTATTTATTTATTAGGAAAGAGAGAGAGTGAGAGAGAGCAGGTCAGAGTGAGAAGCGGACTCCCCATGGAGCTGGGAGCCCGATGTGGGACTCGATCCCGGGACTCCGGGACCATGACCTGAGCCGAAGGCAGTTGCTCAACCAACTGCGCCACCCAGGGGCCCTCGGGGCCAAACTCTTAAGAAACTTGTGGGGACAGAGGGTATTCAGAGTCCTGCCTGGACGGAGGCCGAGTGAACAGGTGCTGGGAGAAGAGGTGAGCAGGGACGGGGCTGCCCCAGGCCAAGGAGGCCAAGCTGGGCTGAGCGGGCCCCACCAGGATGGACCCCTGGATGCAGGGGACCTCAGAAAACAAAAGTCCTGCTTGTAGGGAGCTCAAGCTCGGCAGGACGTCCCGCGTGTGAGCGGTGGCTCCCAGGGCCAGTCCGGAGTCGCCGTGCAGCCTGGGAGGCTTTCAGAGCTGGGCCTGGAGACGGCAGCTGTAGCCACCCGCCCTCCTCGCTCTCCACCGCCCGAACCCTCACTGCAGGCTCCCTCTGCCTCCAGGCTTTCTGTACTGAGGGCCCCCGCCTCAGTGTCCCCTCTCCTCCTTCAGCTTCCACCCAGCAGTCCTGGCAGAGAGCCCCCGAGCCCACAACGCCCCATCATGGTCATCATGCTCAACTCCAAGGCCCCCCCACATCCCAGCCCACTCCTCCCCCGACACCCACGCACCCCCCGGGGGCCTGACCGCCACCCTGTGACTGGAGGATGTCACGCCCTAATGTCTCCATCAGGACTGTGGTAGGTTCCGAACGCTCACCGGTCTGCCCAGGCCGAGACAGGTGAGCATGCAAAGAGGGAACATGTGACCAGCCGAGTCGGGACGGACCCTCCAGGGCCTACACCCCCACAGAGAGGGGCACGGTCCCTGAGGCCTTCATGGGGGATCTATGCTGACGTGGTGATCTCTCATAGATCTATGTCGATCTGTGAGCCGACGTGGATGGCGGGGCGGCGGTCACAGGAGGAGGGAAGCACACGGCGAGGACACACGCGAACACGCAGGTGACCCTACACTCTCCGGTCACACCCGGCCCCTGCCAGCACATTCCTGAGACCCAGGGCTGCGAAGGGACCGGAGCCGAGTCTGCGTGCTGCACCCTAGCCCACTCCTCCACTCTGGCCATCTCCCTGACATCTGAAGGAGGGGGTGACCGGAGCTGCAGAGGGCCGCGCCATGAGGGGTGAGGGCCACATGGGGCTTGGGCACCCACACCCGCCCAGCAGGGCCACAGCTGCCTCCGGGGGTCCTCCCAACCCCATTTCCGCCCCAAGCCACGTCCAGGCAGCAGGCCAGCCATGTCCCCAGGGAGAGACAGGAGTGAATCCAGCCCTCGTGCCCATTCACTGAGAGAGATTCTCTTGTCCCTGAGGGCCCTGGAAGACTGTCCCTGCCGGGCACTCGGCCCCACCTTGCAATGAGGCCGCCCCTGGTCCTGCACCCTGGGGCCGGTTGTGGAGCAAGCACGCAGGTGTGCCAGGCCTGCAGCCCTGTCTCACCGGGACCGTGCTCCTCTGGGCCGAAGGGAACCCACAGATTTTGCACCCTTATCTCATTTTCAGACAGAGGAACTAAGGTCCAGAGAAGGGCAGAGAAGACTGGGCCATTCAGTGGCTGGCCAGGAGGACCCGAATCTCAGGCCACTGCTGAGCCAGCCCTCCTTAGCCCCTGTGTCAGCCTAGCCCAGCAGAACCCAGGCCCGAAAGGGCCCACAGCGCCCTGCAGGCTGCTCGGAGGCAGGCGCTGCCCTCCATCCCCAGGGATGCCGGGGGCGGGGGTCTTCATCCCTTCTCAAGACGGGCCAGGCCTGCAGAGCCAGTGGCAGCCGGACTCCCACCCGTGTCGCCAGACCAACAACCTCCCCTGCACAACATTGGTGCACCAGGCGCACCCTGTGTGTTGAGCTCATTTGTGTCACTGTGTGTGTGTCTGAGAAAGTGAGTGTGAGAGAGAGAGCTTCTGGGTAACAGGCAGGGGAGGATCATGTTACCAGCGCTCTGGCAGCGTGGGCCCTGTGGGTGCCCCACGTCTGCACACCCACCGGGGAGCTGAAGGCTGACCCTAGGGCCTATGTCTTTGCTCCTTTAAGTAGCATATGTTAAGGTCAGTGAGCAGACTGGCCTCAGAGACAGCCCCTCTTGTGTCTGACCTGCGGCTGGGAGCCTGAGGGAGCCCCAGCTGATCCACCACTGCCCTTTGACCTCCCCCGTTAACCCTTCCTACAGCAGACCAGACCGTTGCCCCAGCCCTGCCTTCTTAGCTGTGCCGGCTGTGTCTGTGTGGGGCTCAGGCTGCAGGCCTGTGTGTCTGCGGATGCTGGTGCACAGGACTTGGGGGTGTCCCCCACCCTGGCCGTGGTGTGCGTGATATGTATACTGTGTGTGCGCTTTGGGAGCTGCTGCGCGTGTGTGTGTTTGAGAACATACCCATCTGTGGCTGGCTTTGGACGTGTGCACCTCCTCACACACGCACTGTCACCCCAGAGGAGCTCAGGAACGCAAGGTGGAGGATGTGCACCTAAGATCTCAGAGACACACACTGCTTTCCTCTGCGCTCCCAGCCTCACCTCTGGATCCCTCTTCCTGGGGTTCCACCTCTGGTGCTCCATAAACGATTGATTGGTGAAGGAATGGATAAAAAGGGACTCTAAGGGGCACAGTCTGGGAACGGGCCTAGGCAGGCCCTCCAGGATGGGAGAGAGGCTTCTGGCGGGAGGGCCCGTTGTGGAAGAGGTCGGATAGCTGCAGAAGAGGCGGTCAAGGCTGGCCGAGCCTGGGTTGGGGATAGCAGGGTCTGCGGGCCGCCCCCGTGCTCCCCGGGGACGTCTCGGGTCACCGTCTGCACCGCCCGGGGCCGCGCCGCCCCGCGGGTTATTTATGACCCCCTCCTCCTCCCTGGCGGCGGCGGCGGCGGCGGCGGCGGCGGCGGCGGCGGCGGCTCCGGCCTCTGCCCAGCGGCGGAGGGCCCCCAGCGGGGGGACCTCGAGCAGCGATGGCGCCGCCATGGCCGCGAGGGAGACAGGGGCGAGGCTTCTGAGAGCCGGAGGCGGGGCTTTGGCCGCTGATCCCACCTGTGTTCCCCAAAGTGCCACCAGACCTGAATTCCAGGCTGGAGGAGACTCTGGAGCCAAAATTCTGTCCTTCTGACCTCTGGCTCCAGTCAGAAGCGCAGAGGAGCGCGCGGGCTACCAGGTGGCAACCGGGACACAGGTGGACAGGAGGGAGAAAGTGAGCAGACGCTTGTGGAAGGCATATAACGTCCAGGACTAAGGATGCCCGATCCCTGTGGGAAAGTGGCTCTGATCCCATGAGCAGAGAGTTCTATTTCCCATGAAGATGGGGAAACAGGTAGGGGTGGGGGGAGGGGTGAACTGATTAGCCGAAGCCCCCGAAGGGGGTCTCCTGAGAGTCATGGGGTGGCCCTTGGAGGAGAAGGGGTTCTGCAGGGAGCTTGGAACCCAGTCATGGTCTCCTCAGGAAGCCCCCTGACCCTCCAGAGAGAGGCGGAGCCAGTCAGTAGCATGGAGGTTAGGCTGGGTGAGACAGGTTAGTTTAGCCCTGTACCCTGCCAGCTGGATCCCACTTCCGAAAGCCAGAGTTGGGACCTCCTTTGGCCCTCCTTCACCACTGTGGGCCTGTTCAGGATGAAGGAGGCCAGGGGTGAGTCAGGGGTGGTCCTGCAGAAGGGAAGGGAGGCCCCCTCCACAGGCTACATGGTACCTTCTGAGATCCAGAGATAAACTTCCCTAGGCTTCCCTCCCAAACCTCAGTTTAAAGGTCAACGGTTAGGAGGCCTAAGGGTCAGTGATCATGTGCAGGCAAACATGAGAAGAACTAAGTGGACGGGACCGTCTTTGGAAAGCAGTGTCAGGTCAGGGCTGTAGCCAGCTGGCCAGTCTCCCACTGTGCCCTGGTAACCTCTCCACACTGTGTCCCCACCACAGATTAGCGTGATGGCCTCAGCTCTGGGGCAGGAACAGCTTCCTGCCTCCATTAAACATGAAGGCAGCACCCCTGAGACCAAGACACGGGCCACAGGAGCTGAGTGTGCCCCTGGGGTCAGGCACACATGGGCGCCCAGTTTGCACATAGGACAAACAAACTAGGGTCACTTACGTTCACGCCCACACCCACACCCGGCCCCTGAAAGCCCAGCAGGCATATGTGCAAAGAGCAGAGCAGAAAGGGGTGTGGACGATTGGATGCATGGGTTCCCAAACACGCTCCTGGTCACAGCGCAGACCCTGCTCCCCAAGTCGGTCTGGGGGCCGGCCGCTGCCTCACCTGCAGCTGATTTGGCCGTGAGCCTCGGCACCGGAAAGCAGAGCAGCAGCCAACGGTGAGGCTCACGCCCAGCTGGTGCTGGCGCCTGGTCGGAGGTGGGTGAGAGTGGTGTGTCCCTCCCTTCCATCCCTCCCTTGCATAAGCTGTGTGTGTGAGCACGCCTGGGAGCCGGCTCAGCCCCCCAGAGCCTGGTCACACCGATGCCCGCACGAATGCATCTCAGAGGGGTGGAGGTGGGGGTCCAGGTGCTGGGATGGGACCCGAGGCTACTTTTTGGCTTATTCAGAACAACATGTCAGAGAAAGACAAACCTGTCTCGTCAGCTATTAGTCGGTTCTGTTTCTCTTCCTGATGCTTCTACCGCAAGGTTGGCATGCCTGTGTGCAGGGAGAAGGGGGTTCGACACCAAGGGACAAGCCACCCTCGTTCCAGGACTGGGCCAAGGCTAAAGGCGCCAAAGTGGACATAGAGGGCTCCTCTTCCCCAGACTGGCTCATACTAGGGAACAGAAACGTGCTCAAGTGTGCAGTCTCACGGTCCTCAGCCCCTCTCCCTCCCCACATCCTCCACCCCTCACCAACACTGGGTCTAGCCCACCTTCCCGCCCCATATTGTTTGTCCTGTAGTCAGAGCACCTGGATTTAAAACAGCTGCGTTCCTTGACCTCTCCGTATCTCACTTCCTCATCTATAAAATGAGAACAACGAGGACAAGTCATCTTGAGATGATCAAGTGAGTTAAGGCATGTAACGTGCAGAGAAAGGCGGCACTGACAGAATTGTTGTTATTCACAGAACGTGAAACCTCCCCGACACCTGTGCCGAGGCCACACAGCACAAACGCACACCCTCACACCCTTGCAGATGCAGGGACGCCCACCCCCCTACGCCCGATGCTGATGCCCACCACCCACCGCCGCTGTGAAAACAGTCCTACTCCGAACCGCCGGGCCAGCGGGCCGCCCCTAGTCACAGAGCCCTCCTCCGCGCGGAGCCCCGCTCAGGGTCCTGGGCCCGCCCCCTCCCCACTTGCAGTCTGGGCCTCCAGCGGCGCCCAGTGACACCCTCAACAGTGGCGCGGTCGGTGCGCGCAGCTTCTCGCTAGCATACGCCCCTTCCCACACCCTCGCCCACTCGGAAACAGGGCAGGGGTGCAGCCCTGTCCCGCCGCCCCCGCCGTCAGCCGTGTGAGCCCAGTCGGCCGTCACGCACCCCCTGCTGGAGCCCGCGCCCGCCCGCCCGTCGCGCCGGGGCCGTTTAAATGGGCCAAGTTGTGGCGGCGGCGGCGGCGGCGGCGGCGGCGGGAGTCTCTCAAGTCCCTGCCCGGCGGGCGCGCGCCAGTGTACGCGGGTGCGCGGGCGGGGCGGCGGAGCGGCGGGGCGGCGGGGCGGCGGGGCGGCGGGGCGGCGGCCTGGGACCCCCGGGCGGGGCGGGGCGCAGGGCCGGAGACTTCTGGACTCCACTGCCCGGCTGGGCCGTGCTGGCGGACCAGCGAGCGGGGCGCGGGGTCGCCCCAGGGGGCGCGGGCGCAGGTGGCCTGGCGCCCGGTGGAGCCCTGTGGCCCCGGAGCTGCGGCAGATCGATAGGGGATCGATAGCAGCTCCCGCAGCACCATGTCTCGGGCAGCCGAGGCCCCGCCGGCCGGCCGAGAACCGGTCCGAGGTGGCCCCGCGGGCGGCGCGGCTGCAGGTGCCGGGGCGCAGTAGCGGGTAGGGCGGGCGCGCGACCGGGAGGATCCTGGGCCCCCAGCCCTTGAGACCCAACTCCGACCCCGGCCCGAACAAGTTGCGCCGGCAGCGGAGAGCCGGGCTACAGGGCCACCCGCCCGCCATGCCGGCGGTCAAGAAGGAGCTCCCAGGCCGCGAAGACCTGGCCCTGGCACTGGCCACCTTCCATCCGACACTGGCCGCACTACCACTGCCGCCGCTCCCAGGCTACCTGACACCGCTGCCAGCGGCGGCCGCCCTGCCCCCGGCCGCCTCGCTACCCGCCGCGACCGCCGGCTACGAGGCGCTGTTGGCTCCACCACTCCGCTCCCCGCGCGCCTACCTGAGCCTGCACGAGGCCGCCCCGCACCTCCACCTGCCCCGGGACCCTCTGGCCCTCGAGCGCTTCTCGGCCACCGCGGCCGCAGCACCGGATTTCCAGCCGCTGCTGGACAACGGCGAGCCGTGCATCGAGGTGGAGTGCGGCGCCAACCGCGCGCTGCTCTACGTGCGCAAACTCTGCCAAGGCAGCAAGGGTCCGTCCATCCGCCACCGCGGGGAGTGGCTCACACCCAACGAGTTCCAGTTCGTCAGCGGCCGAGAGACGGCCAAGGACTGGAAGCGCAGCATCCGCCACAAAGGTGCGGCCGCGGTGGGGGCGCAGGCCGCTCCGGTCCCTCCTCCCCCCCCCCCCCGCTCCCCAAGGACCCCTGGGTCCGGACCCCCTCATTCTGCCACCTGGGAGACTCCATCTCCGCCCAGAGAGGGCGCTGCGACTCTGGGGCTGCCGCAGGGACACTCCCCCCTCCCCGCCCCCAGCACGGTCGCCTCGGCGGACCCGAGCCCGAGCAGAGCGCGCTCGGCCTCCGCCGTCACCCCAGCCTCAGCCGCGGTGCTCTGGGCTCCCGGCTGCACACGAGCCGGCCCCTCCTCCCACTCGGAAGGTCTTTGCGGGATTCCCGGGCTTTGTGGCCCGGGGAAGTTTACGGGAACTCGGGAGACTGCGGGAGGCCGACTGGGCGGGACCCAACTTCCCTCCGGGGTCGGGGAGCCACTAGGTTCTAGCGGGGGTAGAGGGGCACACAGGCGGCCGAGGTGCGGGTGCGAGTTGCTGGACGGAAGGGGACGGTGTAGGGGTGTCGCAGGCAGGTGGGGGCCGCGGGGGCGCGCATCGGGGAGGGGGCGCGCGCGGAGTTGGAACTCGGCGGGGCTGCGAGCAGCTTGCTTGGAGATTGAGGAGTCTGGCTCCGAGGGCTCGTTGTGCGGGCGCCTGAGCAGGCAAGCGGGGGAAACTCAGTGTGCGCCCGGGGTCGGGGGCGGGGGGGATGGTTTGGGGATCTTTAGAAAGTCAGGGACCCAGTCGCCCAGGCCTTTGGGGTTCGCGGCTCTGCTGTGGCCTCCCTCTTCCCGCTGCGGGCTCAGGCACAGCCTGGGTCCCGGCGGCGCCGCTCACCTGCGCGCAGGCTCGACCTTCCCCGGGCTTGTTCCCCTGGACCCGCCTGGAGAGCGCGGGAGGAGGGGTGCAGGAGGCAGGGAGGAGGCCGCCCTTGGTCAGTGGAGGGCGCTTGCCCGGATCTTGAGTCTCTGGGCTCTGCAGGTCCCCGCGGCCGCGCCGGGGAGGGTGGGGTGGCGGCGGGGCTAGGTAGCGGGTTCGGAAGTTGGATGTTCACACACGTGCCAGGAAGGAGAACCGGCCTTGCAGCTTACTGCGCCCCGAAATTGCGCCCGCCTGCCCCGGCTCCATCTGTGCCCCAGCCGGGCTCTCTCACCGGTCTTGCCTTGGCTCTCCTCACAGGAAAAAGTCTGAAGACGCTTATGTCCAAGGGCATTCTGCAGGTTCACCCTCCCATCTGCGACTGTCCAGGCTGCCGAATATCCTCCCCGGTGGTGAGATGTGGGAGAAGAGTTGGGGCTTTGGGGGTCTTTCTTCTCCCCTGTGGAACTTGTGCGTGTTTTCTAGGATCTGGAGTCCTAACCCTGCCAGTGTGCAGGAGCAAGCCCCCCAAGGGCAAATAGGAAGCCTTTGCTCTGGGTGGGAATCCTGGGGGAGCCCTATCCCCTTTGGATGCAGGGCCTGATTGTTGCCTATGTTGGAGCCTCTCCTTGGGAGCCTTGTAGCTGCTTCTCCTGGGGTCCTGGGGACAGCCTAGGCTGTAAAGGTCTCCTCCCTGGACAGTGCCATCCACGTGTGGCCTGGGGACCCAGACCCCACAGGTCTGGGGGGTGTCACTGTGTCAGCTGGCCCAGCTTGGGAGAGGGGCTGGTCCTAAGGTAACACTTGTCCCGGTTGTGACACTGATGGCTGGCCTGGATGTGCGTTCTGGGGTGGTGAGAGCTTGGCTGTGGGTAACACGTGTCTCTGGGACGCCAAGAGCTAGAGCCCTGCTGGGCAAGGCCCCGGATGTCCAGGAGAGTCTGAGGATGCAACCCAGATGGGGTCAGAATCTGAGCAGTGCGGGCCTTTGGTGGCAGGAACTGGAGTTGGAGGCTGATGTGGGAACCCCAACCCAGTGTAGACACAAATTGGCCCCTCCTCGGCCTAGGGGAGCAGCAGAGATCGGGGTGCTGCACCGGCCCCTGAAGCACTGCCGTCCACATCCTGTGCCCTCCAGGCGGCGAGAGTTGGAGGACTGAAGAGGAAATGGCATCTTGAGAGGCACTGATTTTGAGGTGCTAGGGGAGAGCTGGTTAGGGCCCTGACTCCTGGTGGTGACTGGGCTTGAGCTGCTCTTCCCACCGCCCGTCAGCAGCACCCCCCACAGGAAGGGGTGAGAGAGGACCCAAGACACCCACCCTGAGCCTCTCCCCTTTAGACTGGAAGGAGGAAGGAGGAAGGGACGCTTTGGCGTCCTTGTGGACCCTGGAGGTGGGTAACCTGGGCGGGCTGGGAAGCCCCAGACACAGCTGCGAAGACAGACACCAGATCAGACACACAAGGGAGTTACAGCCATGCGTCGCCTGGGTACAGTCGCCTGCCCGTTCCAGGCCCTGCCCCCCACACCTGTGTGCCACGGGCCGGGTCGGTGGAGGGTGCGCCCACCGGCAGCCCGCCTCCTGCCCACCGGCCCCGGACCTGCCCGCGGCAAGACGCCGAGCTCCCTCTCCGCGTAGCCCACCTTCCCAGCAGCGGTACTGGAGAAGAGTCTTCTGGGCACCCTCAAGGCCAGCCCGGGATGTCTCTTCGTCCGCTCTTGACACCCCCAGAGGGTGTCACAGGAGTGTGGCGTATGGGTGGCCTGAGCCCAGTGTCGACTTCCCCAGGACATTGCTCGGACTGGGGCGGGGTGGAGAGGTCAGGCAGGGATGAGGCCACAGCCTTGGACGGCCTGCCGCTCTGGGGCTCCCAGGTCCCTGCCCTGCATGGGGGATGCCTCAGACCTGGGCCTGCCTCTCCAGAACCGGATCCCCTCCAGGCCCATCCCTGTACCCCTCCCTTAGGAAGGAGCTCCGCAGTCCCCCTTGACTTTCCAGCCCCCACTTTTGCCACATAGAGATTATCTTCCTCCATCCCCCACAGCCAGGCCCAGAGGTACGTACACCCCTCACGGTCACAGACACCCCGGGGGCACAGTGGGGGCATGCATATGGTGCGGGGTCATGCAGCTGGCGAGGTGGCCTTCCTGTACCCACCCTTGCATTCCGGGGCGTCAGTGCCTTCAAATCTGTGTGCTGCTGAGCAGGGGTGAGGGGTTGAGGTGTGCTCCCTGTCCTTGGTCGGGGTCAGGGCTGCCCATCCTGGTCCCTCTTCCTCAGCTCCGCTCCCACACGAGCGCCTCCAAGGGCCACCCCAGGCCAACACAGCGGGTCTGGCCTTGTCCCCAGTGGCGGGCTTACTGCTCTCGTTCTCCTCTCCCCCTCGTTGTCCTACGGATGAGAAGCAGAGGGAAAAGCATTTCCTTTTCTTCTGAAGACAGTAGTTTCATTACAGCAGAAAGGCAGAAGAGGAGGTCCTGGCGCATGGGTCATGGGCCAGAGAAGGGCAGAGCGGAGCGGGACTTCCCAGCTGTGCACAGTTCATGCAGGCCGGGGTCATTCGAAATAGTCCCCTCGGAGCCCCCTGGCCGGCACGGAGGGGCACGGGGGCCAGACGGGCCGTCACACTTGCAGCCTCGCCCACTCTCTCTACTGCTGTTAGAGCACAGGGCCAAGGCCAGGGTCTCAGACGGGGCCACAGAGCAGGCCATTCCGTCTGACAGGCCTCAGACTCCATTGCCCCAGCCCACCCCTGCCGGCCCCAGCGCCGTCCAGTGTACCCCGCTGAGTGTGTTGCAGAGAGGAACACGGCGGGTGTCCCAAGTGGATTCATGAGGGCAAGTATGGGGGAGACTGTGGCTCAGAGAGATGGGGGGCCTGGGGAGGGGGGTCACTGTGGTCCCCAGACCCAGCGAGGAGAGAAGACTAGGGCTCCCTGGCCCTCTTGGGGCCACTGTCCAAATCTGAAGCTGGGGTCTGAAGAGAAAGGCCCTTCCTTGTTCTGGAGGGCGGGACTACGGTGGCTGCACAGCTGTCCTTTAGGTCCAGGATGACATGGGTCCAGGGCAAAGCAAGACCCTCCTTCGCACTTTCCTCCTCAGGCTCCTGGGCATGGTTGTCCTGCCAGCAGGAAAGAGGGTATCCAAGGGTCCCCCGGTGACTGAAAAGATGAGAGAGAATTAGATGGTCCCAAGGTCCTGCCACCTCCCTGAAACAGCAGCCCCTTATTAAAGAAGAAAGTTTCCTGCCCACCAGAAAATAATCAAGAACTCTTCTTCCTCTGGGGCAGCAGGACCTAAAGACCCTGGAGGGAGCCGTGGCTGTGGTGACCTTGTCTAGTGTGTGCACGTGCTCTGAGCAGGGCCAAGAGGGCCAACAGGGCCTGCTTTCTGCTCTGATCCCCCAGCTCACGCCGTGGGGGTGGGGAGAAGTAGGTGCCACGGAAGAAACGAAATCTCTGTCTCTGACCCAGAAGCTGGGCTCCCTCGGGGCCCATGGGACAAAGGGTCTAGGCAGGGAAGGGCTCCCCAGCAAGTGACCCGTGAACCCCAGGCCTGCAGTTTGCAAAGGGTCAGCAGGGTTGGGCCCCAGACTCAGGCTTTGGACCACACCTGGACTGGCCCCTGCGTGCCACCCTCAGAATCGAAAAAGGGCTTGGCGTTGGTCGGGGTTCGGACCGGAGCTTTGTGAGACTGTGCAGCAGACCCGAGCACACAGCGGTAGCTACACGTCGAACACGTGGCAGAGCGCAGACCAGCTGTGTTGTGCCCACGTGGCCCCATGGGGCTCCCTGGAGCTGGGAAAGCGGGGCTCTGCCTCCAAGTGGGCATCCCCACGCTCAGGCTGATAGCCTGGGGAGGGAGCCAGGCTGAGGCACGGAGTGGCCAGGGCCTACAGCCCTTCACTGCGGCCCCTGCGGACCCAGGCCTCACGCCTCTGCTCTTGTCCTCGCCTCTGGCCGCTGGGGCTCCGTGGACCGTCGGGCCCATCCTGCAGGCTAGAAGCGCTGGAGCACAGCCAGCGGTGCCTCTCTGATCTGAGCGGCCACTCTGAGGGCTTCCGTCGCCTGCACCTGCTGAGGGGCGGGCCTGCTCTGCCAGCTTGAGGGTCCTGGCTCGGCCTAACCTTCCTCTCTTCCCTCCCTGCCCAGAACCGGGGACGGCTGGCGGACAAGAGGACAGTTGCCGTCCCTGCTGCACGGGTCCTGAAGACGGAGCTGACCCCCAGCTTCTCGCCCAGTGATGGTGACAGCAATGGGGGTGGCCCAGCCTGTGGGCGGCGGCCAGGCTTGAAACAGGAGGACACCCCACATGTCCGGATCATGAAGAGAAGGTACCTTCCCTGGGGACCAGGGTGGGAGGGCACTCGGGCTCTGGTCAGGACACCAAGACTGGTGTCTCCAGGAGGCTAAAGTCCAGGTCAGGCAGGGTGAGGGCCCCTTGCCCTGGGGACAGGGCCCAGGTTTGGCTCATCATGTCTTAGTACCTGTGGAGGCTGAAGCAGCCTGAAGCCACGAGACCGCAGTGAGAACCCACCCTGTCCCCGTGCGGAGGGAGGGGCTGCCGTGGGTCCACGTGGGGACGGGAGGAGGCTCCAGGGGAGCGTCAGGAGACCCGTGGAGGGACGGCCTGGCACCACCACCACGGCCCGCCCGCCGGCCCGGCAGAGAGAAAGGGGCTGAGCAGCCCCTCCCCGGGAGCAGCTCCTCCTCTCCACCCTAAAGCTCATTCTTCTGGGCAGGCGGCAGCTCTCCTGGTCCCCCACTGTCCCTGCCGGGCTCCCACCGTCTCCTCTCCCGGCGGAGACACCGCGTTCTGTCCACTCACCTCTTCATCCCTCCCTCTATCGTCTGTCCGTCCAGCACACGTCTCTCACCCCCAGAGTTTCCAGGCCTTTTCTCTTCTCACCTAGTCTCTCAACATGTTCCGATTTCTCCTACCTGAAAACGCCCCTCCCTAACTCCCCCTGCCTCCCAGCCCGCATCCCCGCGCTTGAGGTGACACACGCCCAGTCTTCAGCAGCCATCCCTCAGCCTGAGGGCCTTGCTGGGAATGACCTGTAGGTGAGGGGCCGGGCACACAGCAGAGCTGTGTCTTCTCGTGCCGCAGCCCTCCTACCCCCAGTGTGCAGCCGTCCCTTTCAGGAGCCGGTCGGGCTGCCGGCTGCCCCCAGACCACTGCTGCCCGTAGCGGCCCCGGGCCTGGCTCCCCGACCGGCTGCAGCCTGGCCGGAGCCGCTCTAGCAACACGGAACTCGGTTCCGTTGGTGGCCGGTGGGCAGGAGAGGCCGCGGCCCCCACCCGCAGCACAATGTGGCCGCTCTGCTGGGTTCACTGCCCCAAGAAGGAGCGCTGTGGCCGCATCAAGTCTCTCCTCCCAGTTCCTCTGCCTGCTGAGACCAGGAGTCGGCTCCTTCCGCACAGTTCTCTCCCGGTGCGGCCACGGGCTGCTGCGGCTGGTACCAGAGGGCGCTGGAGACGATCCGAGCCAGCGCAGTTCCCCAGGGGCCAGCGCTCCGGGGCGGATGAGGGCCTCGCCATCCACACGCCCTTCTGTTCAGGTACCAGACCCTGGAGGCCACTCTGACCCTCTGCTTCTCCCCTTACAGAGTCCACACCCACTGGGACGTGAACATCTCCTTCCGAGAGACGTCCTGCAGGTAGGAGCCGGCCCAGGCTGATCCCCCCACACCGTGCGTGGGCCGGACGGCGCCTCGTTGCTCCATTTCCCCGGGGTCAGCTTCCAAATCTCTCCAGCCTCTCGCCCTTCCTCCCCTCCTTACTCTGCCGTGTCCGTCTGTTGGTGCCCTGATAGCAGCGCAGGAGTGGGTCCTGGGCAGCCCCCGCCATGGGACTGGCCGTTCTAGCCGGTCCGCCCAAAGAGGAGGCCGTGACCTCTCCCTCCCGCTCTCCCAGAGACCCACCAGGAGATGAGAACGGTGATGTGGGCACGGGGTCTCCTAGGTGCAGAGACAGTCACTAGGGACAGAGTGGGCGAAGATGTGGAAGAACAAGGGGGTGGGGGGCAGCGGCGGGTCTGGCCCAGTCAAATGCTAAAGGACTTGGGGTGCCGAGCTTGGGGGACGGGGTGCCCCAGGCAATGGGGGGCCGGCCGAAGTCCTTGAGCAGAGGGGTTGACAGTGTGTGCTTTCATGGGGCCTTTCTGGAAGCCCTGCCCGGGAGGTTGGAGGTTTGCTCCAGTCGGCCGTGGTTCAGGCTGTGGAAGCACAATGGGGGGCAGGGGGCTGCGGAACCAAGGGGATAAAAATGAGGGGCCTGATGAGGGGGTTGGGGGGCATTGGGGAGACCCAAGTTCTAGACTCCCGACGAGCCAAGGACAGTCAGTCTGTGGCCGGAGCCCAGGTTGTGGTTTCTGGTCCGCGGGATCGAGTCTTACCACAGGGAGGGCAGAGGAGGGCCCCAGCCGAGGAGGCAGCGGGCACCCAGCACAGCCAAACCTGAGGGGCCCACCCCCCAAGGTGGGAGCTCGTCCTCCCCACTCCCGGCCTGGCTCTGTGCCATATATGTTCATATATGTTATTATTTCCATCTCTGAAGATACCTGGGTCTTAGAGCCAAATTACAATGAAAACATCTTTAAATTTATTTCCACCTCATTTTGAAGTCGCCTGCTCAACTGATCATTTTTATGAACCGCTATGGACATTGATGACATTTTATGGGCCTTTCGCTTGGGAAGCTACAGAATGACTTTGTCAGCGAAGCTCCTAGCAAACCCCAGGGAGGCCCCTCCACTCCTAGAATGACCCCTCCTGCCTCCTGCAGCCCCGTCCTCAGCCACCCCTCCTTGTAAAGTGAGAGAAGGTCCCAGGAGTCCAGACGGAGGGGGCTCCTGGTAAGGGGCCAAGTCCAAGTGCACATCGGCTCCTTTGGTCCCGCACAGGCCTTAGGGGCGGCTGGGAAGATGCTCTGGAGTTTACCAGAGAGGAGACTGTGGTTTGGGGGCGGGACTTCCGGCCTACCTGCCCCCCCCACCTGCGGAGGGGGCACCTCAACGTCGGGCCAAGGAGGGCTGCAGCCAGCGGACAGCCTGGCTCGTCTCCCCCTGGCCCCTTTTGGCCCTCTCCCGTGTCCCTCATCCTAGTCTGCTGTCTGCTCAGGCCCTGTGCATTTAGCCCTCTGCTGCGCCCGTCCTTTCTATCTCTGCGTTCACCCGTTAAGGAGTGCCGTCGTGTCTCACTCTCTATTTGTCCCTCCCCTCCGTCCACCGGTCTCCACCTGTCCGTCCCCGCATCTGGCCCACTGGCCTGCTCGCAGCTCCTGCGGTGGCGCCCGAGCAGCTCAGGCCCCTGGCAGGAGACGTGGCCCCTGCCCTCCCGAGGCCCCTGAGCGGGCTGGGATGTGGGCGAACACTGGGCAGTATGACAGTCGGCTGAGGGGCCTGGAGGAGCCCAGGGTGCCCCTCGGGGGGAGGGGGCCGGAGGGCCAGACCCTTCCCCCTCAACCCCCGACACACAGCCTGCTCCAGGCAGCCCTTCTGCCACTCAGGCTCTCCCCGCCACCCCCTGGCACACAGCCCCACCCCGCAGTGCCCCGGAGAGCCTCTCGGGTCCCTCGAGAACTTGGTCCCTCACGCACGGCCGGGGGGCAGATGGCGTTTCTGGGGCTGCGGGAGCCTCAGACTTGGGACACCAAATGCAGAGTTTATGTGTTTTCAGCCTGGTGTTTCTTTATATAAAATCCGGCATAATTTGTTCAGTGAGTGGCCAGAGCGTGTGTTCCAGAAGCCAGGCTGTCTTGGGGCCCCTGGGGCGAACCCCCAAGGCAGAGAGCAGGGGTGTGGTGGGCGACGGTGTCCTGATTCCCTCCAGGCCTCCCCCGGGTGCCTGACTGGCCGCTGAGGGACAGAGCTGACGGCCGGGGCGCTGGTGGTGAGGTAGGGGCACCGTCCCAGGTCCCCGTGGGGGCGAGGAACAAACTGACGGGGCCTCTCCTCACCTCCTCAGTCTCCGGGGAGTTGATCTGCTTCCTGTGGGAGTCCTGGGGACACCAGAATTGGATCCCCTCAGAAGAGAACTCGGAGGCAGCCTCTAGCCACCCCTACCCCCTCCCTAGTGCTGAGGACAGCGCTTCCCTCCTCAACACCCTCGCATTGATGAGGATGATAGAGGGATGAGAATTGCTGCCAATTAATCCCATAAAGTACTTACTCCCACCCCACCTGCCCTCCTCTTTGCATGGGGGGGGTGCCTTCTCTCCTCCTGGGAGAGGGGGTGGAGGCGGGGAGAGAACCCGCATCTGGGTCTCCCAGAAGGCGCTAGAGCCCAGCCCTGGAGTCTTTGGGGCTGAAACTGATCTGCTTAGGGGCCAGCCTGGATTAGCCTGCTCCAGCCGCCCAGGCCAGGGGGGCTGGGGGCTATTTAATGAGGTTTAGGATCGGTTCCCGGGTCACTCCGCGGAGGGCCCCTTGCAGCGGCCCAGCTGGAAGGCTGTGCTATTACAGGTGGGCCAGGGAGCAGGGGGACTGGGGAGGGCGCGGTGTCCAGGGCCCTCCCTGCCCCTCCTCTCTTCTGTCTGGACTTCCTGCTGCCCCAGGCTGCCTGCGTGGTGGCTGGTGACCCTCCTCTATGCCAGGAGCACATGGGTAGGGGCCGTTTCCCCACACAGCCCCGCTGACATTTGCTCGGCGGTGTGGGCTTGAGCCGCTTGAGCGGAAAGAGAAACGAGGGAACCAAAGGGTTAAACACACGTGTACTCCAGGGAGGCTGAGGTTCTGAGCTGGGAAAGCGCAGTGCACACCAGGGGTGCGTGTCCGCGTGTGCGTGTGCGAGCACGCCCTTGCAGCCCTTGCGGGTGTGTGCGCGTGTCCCCGTGTGTGCTCCCATGTCCCGGCTGCAGGGCTCCGGTCTGAGCCTTGGTTTCTTTGTTCGAAGAAAGTGAGGGTCTGGGGGTGGCTGCAGCCCTTCGTTGAAAGAGCACCTGCAGCTTCGTGCGGCTGGCCCGGCAGGAGATGCTGGAGGTGCGGGTGACACAGCGTCCTCTCCTGTCACCGTCCCTCACGAGCAGACTCCCCCTCGTCGGGCGACTGCCCCGGTCACTGTGCGGGCAGCACGGGGAGACTGAGCTGGGCTGCTGGGCTCTGCACGCGCCCTCCCTGGAAGCCATGGCGGGGCCTGCACCGCTCCCGGTGACCCTGGGTGGGACCTGCCTCGGTCACACCGCTACGTGTTTGCCTGGGGACCTGCCATGGGGACGCCTGCCTGTGTGCTCTCGTGACCACACACAGGCGGGTGCAGACTGTGGCCCCACACAGGCCCACGCCTGAGCTCAGTCAGGCATGTGCTGGGCCCGGGGCGGGGCCCACAGCCTTTTGGGGTCTCACCTTCGCTGTCTCGCTTTGCCGCAGCCAGGACAGCGACCTGCCCGCCCTCATATCCAGCGTCCACCGCAGCCGCCACCTCGTAATGCCCGAGCATCAGAGCCGCTGTGAATTCCAGAGAGCTAGTGCGGAGCTAGGCCTGGGAGCCGCAGGTGAGGAGCTGGGGCAGAGGCCGCGGCTGCCGGGGCGGCAGCAGCCGAGCCTGAGGACGGCCTGCCCTGCTGCCCTGCCCCCGGCTCCGCTTGGCAGCTCTGGAGGCCGCCACCGCCGTCCCCCCCCCCCCCCAGCCTTGGCTGGCAGCCAGGGAGGCTGCGGAGGCGGGAGGTGGCAAGGCCGGCTGTCCCCTGGGGCTCCATGTGATGGTAATTGTGTTAATCCCAGCCAGCCGGGCAGACAGGAGGCCAAGGCAGTGGCCCCACCGTGGCTCCTTCTGGGGTGGGCTTGGCGGGGTCAAGGCCACTGCCACCCCTTTCCCGTAGGAGCAGGGAGGACAGTCGGGGACATGCAGGCAGGCCTCACACAGGCTCAGAAATGCACATCCTGAATGCTCCCTTGCAGGCAGGGACGTGCTCTGCGTGGGTCAGCGCCCACTGACCCCAGGGAGCACAGGCTCCTAGAGGGAAGGGGCCCACGGCCTCAGAGATGGGGGGCTGGTACCTGGACCTCTGTGGAGGTGGGGCGGGAGAGTGCCATCCCAGGAGCTCCAGGGAGCATCCTAGAGGGTCATCTCAGAGGGACGGCTCCTGGAGGCAGCAGGAGCTCAGGACGAGGTGGGCAGCTGGGAGGTCCAGGCCCTCCCCAGAGGAGCAGGCTGGAGGGGACTCAGCCTGGCGGCCTTGCAGCCGAGGATGGGACATGGCTGAGCTGAGACTGAAAGAGGCAAGGTCCAAGTTGCTGGCGGGCCCCTCGCAGCCCTATGGCCCCGGGGCAGGCAAGTCTCCAGCAGTGGCTCCCAGAAAAGCTGGGCAGGAGATGGTCGTCCCCATTAGTGCCCCCAGGCGCGCCTGTGTCTGGGAAGGCCTTTGTGGGGCAGGCTGAGGGGCTGCTTCTGGAGCCCTGGGAGGCGGCTGATAAAATCTAATTGCCCCATCGATCGGGCGGAGCCACGGGAGCCGCCCCCCCCCCCCATTGAGATATTCTGAGGCAGGCCCTCCCCCCCTGCCCACACAGGGGACCTCACACGGGCACAAGTGTGCACGCGTGCAAGCAGGCAGGAGCGCCCCGCTCCCTGCTAGGGCTGCGTGCGTGGGGCCGTGGTGCGGCCCAGGTGCCCAGTGCACACTCTGCGTCGGGGTGTCCCCCTCTCATTTAGGCTGCGGTGCGGGGAGGGCGTGCAGGCACACTAGGGGTCACGGGGGCACTGCGTCCCCCGCTGGCTTCCCCTTGTTCCTGTCGGCCCTTGGGTGGGGACATTTGCCTGCTATCACCTCCTTTTGCTTCCCCAGGAGCCACCTGTCCGTCCCTATTCCCCAGGAATGGACCCTGGACAGGAAGGGCCCTGGAGGACTGTAAGGGGCTCAGCCTGGGTCCATGCTGAAGTCTTACGACTGTGTACACATATCTGTGAGTGCACGTGGCCCTCATCAGGGACTCGTGAAGCCCCAGATCGCCACGTCACTGCAGCCGCGGGCTGGGTCTCGCTGAGGGTCCTCTTCTACCCTCCAGCAGCAGCCCCCCCAGACAGAGGGGGCCCACCCCCCACCCCCGCCCTGCAGGAAGGCGAGGGGGAGTTTCCACTGCGGAGGATGGGAATGGGACTCCGGGGAGAGAGAGTGCTGGATAGGATGCGTGCAGGAAGAGGCAAGGGCAGCAGGTGTGGACCTAGCCCAAAGCCCCCTCCAGGGATGGGGGATGGCGTGGCTTTCCTCCCAGCTGGGCCCTGATGCCCCAGAGCTGTTGGGGGCCAGCTTTGGCTTCCTCAAGGCGCCCTCATGCTGGCTGTGCCCCTCTCTGTCCTGCCAGGTCACTGAGGAAGGGGCCCTTCCGCCAAGCAGGGAGGACCTCATTCCTCTTGGGGCCAGGCCTGGGGTTGGGCTGCCGAGGTGGCAGCGAGGTGGCTGAGATCGATAAGTCATTAGCACCGTTCTGTCAGCTCTAAAGTGGAGATTGATCGGCCTCTCACTGCTGCCGCACTTCCCCGGCCTGATAAAAATGACAGATTACGGGAATAAGAGAAAGGAATTAGGCTCGGGAAGCCTGCGTTGCTGAGGTGTCACAGCGGGCCGGGCTCACAGAGGGGGTCCCCTCACCCCACCCACCCAGGCGGCCTCCTCAGGTTGGAGAGGGGACGAGAGCATGGGCTCTGGCCCGGGGGGCCAGGACATCTGCCGGACTGTTCATCAGACACCCCATCCCAGGCCTTGAGCTGGTCAGGGGCTGGGACGGAGAGGGCCTGATCTGGGGAGACAGACCGGTATAATTTGGAGGGAGGACCTGAGAGGCCTTCAGAGAGGGGTGGCCTGGCCCCCTTGCCCCCCACTACTGTGGCCAGGCTGTGCACAAGATGATGCTGTTCAGGGGTGCCCTCAAGAGCTCAGGCCCGGGGGGCAGGTGGGCAGGTATGTGACGGGCGAGGCCATGGCGCTGGCTCGGGCCTGCTGAGGGCAGCAAGGACTGGGACCTAGGTGGAGGTGCCCAGGAGTGGGTGTGGCAGGCGCGCCTGACCTTGGGGGCTTCAAGGTGTCCTTGGGGCCTGCCTAGCGACCCCCCTGAGTGGACAGAGGCTAGGGTCCTCGCCCCTGGGAGGGAAGGTGACTTCGAGGCTGAACCAAAGTCTTCGGCTCCTCTTCGGCAGAATGATCGGGAGGACCCGAGAATTTGCCTGGGAGACTAGTCTGGCTAGGCAGGGGCAGCAGGCGCCAGGGGACTCCTGTGTTGCCACCTGACTCGGCTACCCCAGATCTCCTGTCCCGTGCACACATATCCCAAAGTCCAGGATCAGAACTGTCCCTTGACCTGTCCAAACCCTGGCAACATGTCCTCTGGCTGAAGGCCTGTGACCCTGGACTGGAAAAAGCTTTGGCTTGGCCGGAATCCAAGGGCACCCGGGCCGGGAGGGATTAGGTTCTGGGCTGAGCTGGGGCTGAGGCCTGGGCTGGGTCCCTCTCTGCCCCTGGACCTCCCAGCCTCCATGGCCGCCAAGCCTACAGACGCGTGATGGGACTCACTCCATCCTCCCCACCAGGTGACCTGTTGGGCAAGAGGCTAGGCCGCTCCCCCCACAGCAGCGGTGACTGCCCCTTGGAGAAGAAGGCACGAAGCAAGTCGCCCCAAGGTGGGAGCTCCACCTGGAGGTGGAGGGACAGGTCACAGAGGAGGGAGGGGAGAACTCAGACCCCGTGCAGGGCAGGATTGGCCCAGCAGCAGGTTCTATGAGGGGAGGTCGCGCCTCTCATGTGGCAGCGTCTGAGGGAGAACCCCCTCACCTTCTGCTCCCCCCACACAGAGACTCTGCTGCTGCCAGAACTAGGGCCAGGCATGGCCCCCGAGGACCACTACCGCCGGCTTGTGTCTGCCCTGAGTGAGGCCAGCACCTTTGAGGACCCTCAGCGTCTCTACCACCTGGGCCTCCCCAGCCACGGTAAGTGCCCCTACCCTAGAGCACCATCCCCTTCCCGGGGTCTCCCGTGCGTGCTGGGCTCCTGCTGTCCCCGGAGGCCTCTGCTCAGCCTAGAAAGGCCCTGGGGTCTGTGGCCACTGACAGCAGGACTGGGTCTGCATGCGGATCTGTAGGCCCCTCAGCCCCATTAGCCCCTTGGAGGTGGGCACCGAGGGGTGACTCTCCTGCCCCCTCTGCCCAGGCAGCCACTTGTTTGGGTAGTCTGGGGGACCCTGCCTCCTGCCATCTCCCTAGACTCTCCAGCAGAGCCAGCCCTCCCTTGTGCCATGCAAGCAGGGTCATTTCACAGAGGAGGAAACGGAGTCTGGGATGAGCCCCAGTGAGAGCGGAGGGTGGGGACTGAGCCAGGCCCACCTCCCCCTCTACGCAGCTTCTCCTGGTCCCCTGGTCTGTTTGCTGCAGTCTTTCCGACTGCAGCTGCCCTCAGGGTGGTGAGTGGGACCTTGCTGGGCACCTCCCCTGGGGGCAGCCTGGGTCTCTACGTGGGTGGGGGCGCAGGAAGGCGGGGAGGGGGAGGTTAGGGTGTGGCTATGGCAGGACCTGGCTACGGGTACTCAGGAGTGCCCCATCAGGAGGCACAGTCCCTGCCCCAGCCAGCCCCCACCCTGCGCTCTGCCTGTCCCTCCTGCCTCTCCTGGACATACTTCACCCACCCACCACCCAGCACCCTGGCCGGCTGCACCCTAGCCTGGCAGACTCCAGCCCACGCTGCTGCCCCCAGCTTGGCTTTTGCGGCTGGAGGCGGGTGAGGCGTGCTGGGAAAGGGGGCAGGATTTCTTCTCCTTACACAAGGCACTGTCCCCCAGGGCAGTCAGGCACCGAAAGCCTGAATAATTCACCAAATGTTAATAATTTAAAAATCTTCCTTTTTAATTGCTTTGCCTTCCCTGCCTGGGGCCCGCTCGGCTGGCCCGCGCGGGGGAGGGGGCGCCGGCCACCGGGGAGCAGCGCGGCGAGCCGGGCTGTCAATCATGGCCCTGCGCCGCCGCCCCCGCCGCGGAGCCGACCGTAAATAACCGCGGCCGCCGGGCGGGCGCGGGGGCGAGGGGCCCCGCTGGGATCGATGCAGGCGGCCGCGCCGGCTGGGCTCTGCGGGCTGGCACCCGGCCCGGGCAGGACCCACCTCCGCTTTTCGGGTAATTAATTTACAAACAGGCGGCGGCGGTGTCGGAGGAGCCTGCACAAATGGGGCGCTGCGGGGGGGACTCGGAGGCCCGGCCCAGGGCCGGACGCAGGGACTCGGGTGGGGAGCAGAGGGCTAGGCGCCTTGAACGTGCACTGCGTGTGACCCAGAAGGGGGTCACCGGGGCATTGTCAGTACAGGGTTGGAAACCCATTCCCACGCCTCCAGGAGCAGGCCTGCGCTCTCACTCTTGGGTCTTTGGACAACCCCATCCCTCAAGGCTCCTGCAGCCTTGCTCTCCATAACCTCGGAACTCCTGCCGGGACCAACACTCACGCGCCACAGAAGCCCCTGCCTTCGGAGCCTTTCCCTCCCTCCCACTGCATTTTGCTTACTGAAATCCCCAAATCCCTTTCAAATGCTTACCCCACTCCCAGCACCGTACAAAGCTAGTTGCACTGTAAGGACTTGAGTCTCAACCCCTGTCCTGTGCCTCCGGTTCCTCTTCCTGTCCCCATGACCCACCAGCAAGGTCACTGTCAGCATGTGTTGTCATTGGCTTCTTGGTGTCCTTCACTCGGCAGGGTTGGGGTAGAGAGAGACCTGGGGTGGCCTGGCCCCTGGGTCACCACTGACCACCCCCCACTCCCAGATCTCCTGAGGGTCCGGCAGGAGGTGGCAACAGCGGCTGTCAGGAGCCCCAGTGGCCTGGAAGTCCACCTGCCCTCATCCACGGCCGGTCAGCGTCGAAAGCAGGGCCTGGCTCAGCACCGAGAGGGCACCGTGCCAACGGGCACCCCATCCTTCTCAGAGAGGTACTGGGGTGCCCGCATCAGAGAGCCCCCATCTTCTCTTTGCTCCTTTCTTGGACACAAGCTGGGTGGGCCTATCGGAAACCTGGTACGTGGCCTCTGCAGGTAACGTCCACAGCCTGCCTCGCCTTACCTCGTCACGTGCCTGCAGTCACGCACACTCTTCTCCTGCATGGCGGCCACACGCGGCCGTGTGGCTGGAGTGTGAGTGTGCGGGGCAGGGTGCTGGCGCTAGGTTCATGGTCTGCAGAGAGGTGCTGGCACCTGCTGAGCTGGTCAGAGCCCCAGAGCCCCCCTGGAGTAGCAGGTGGGGGGGTGACCGCCCCTCTGGACAGGGTGTTAAGGGTGACTGCTGTTTCTGTTGAGCAACTGTGGGACTCGCTGAATCCAGGTGCCCCAGAGACAGCTGAGGTCTTTGCTCCCCCAACAGGTAGGTGAGGGGCTGGAGGCAGACTGGGGAGTCCGTGGAGAGCGGGGTGCGGAGGGGAGTGCAGAAGAGGGGAGCAGGGCGAGGTCTAGAAGCCCTGAAGTCGGAGAGCTGGGGCAGGGAGCAAACACACACCAGCAGCAGCAATGCCCGCCCTCCCTCCGCCACCGCGCGCGCGGGCGCCCCCGCTGGTCCACCTGCAGGGGCCAAGGGGTGAGCGAGCTACGGGGTGGTAAGGGCTGGGCGGCTCTCCGCGGTCTCCAGCCGGGCGCCAGGGTACGCCCCCCCCAACAACGCCGCGCGCCCCCAGCCCTCCTCCCCCGAGCGCTATTTGCAGCTGCCTCCCCCGCCTCCAGGATTGCAGCTAATTGTGCCCCCCAGCCCCCAGCCGCCCAGGGTCCACCGCAGGCGGGGAGGCGGGGGCCCGGCGCGCCCTGCGCGGTAATTACCGCTGCAGTCGCCGCCGCCCGCCGGGTCAGCGCCTCCGCGCCGCCGCCGAGATTAATTGGCGCCGCCAGCCGGGGGCGGGGGCGGCGCACGACCCGGAGTCGTAACTAGCAGCCGCATCGACCGCCCGCGGGGCCGGCAATTAGTAGAGGCGGCGGCCGGAGGGGAGGTGGGGGGAGGGGAGGGGGGGCGGGGGGCGGGCGCGCGGGGCAGTTCCGGGAACGGAGGAGGGGACCAGGCCGGGGCCTGCGGCGCGCACTGCTTACCTCCCTGTCGTCCACAGGGAGCTGTCGCAGCCACCCCCCTTGCTGTCGCCCCAGAATGCCCCGCACATCGCCCTGGGCCCCCACCTCAGGCCCCCCTTTTTGGGGGTGCCCTCGGCCCTCTGCCAGACCCCAGGTGAGGAGTGGGCGGGGTGTGCGAGCTCTTTGTGTCCTCAGGGGCTGGTGAGCGAGCCTGCCGCGAGGCCGTCGGTGTGGTTGCCTCCGGGTTTGCCAGTGACCGGCCCCGTGTCCCCGAGTGCGCCCGGAGCACCCATCCCCGCCCCGCTGAAGCCAAGGACGGACCAGCTGGGCTTGGGTGGCCCTAGACCACTCGGCCACCTGGCCTCGTGGTCTGTCCCCCTCCCACCAGGTTACGGGTTCCTGCCCCCTGCCCAGGCGGAGATGCTCGCCCGGCAGCAGGAGCTCCTGCGGAAGCAGAACCTTGCCCGGTAAGTGCGGTGGGTGAGGCGGCGATGGCGCCGCTGCCGGGCTGCACGACCCACGCGACTGTCCGCTTCCCCTGGTCCAGGCTGGAGATGTCGGCTGAGCTGCTGCGTCAGAAGGAGCTGGAGAGCGCACACCGGCCGCAGCTGCTGGCGCCCGAAGCTGCCCTGCGCCCTCCCGATGGCGCCGAGGAGCTGCAGCGGCGCGGGGCCATGCTGGTGCTGAGACACAGCTCTGCACCGCTGCTGGCCCTGCCCCCCCAGGGACCCCCGGGCCCCGGCCCGCCCACCCCTCCCCGGGAGCCCGTCCGCCGCGCCCCTCGGAAGGGGGGCCCCAGCCCGGCCTCAGCCCACTCCAGTGAGTCCAAGGAGACCACGGGGGCTGGGCTCTGGGCACAAGATGGCTCTGAGGACGAGCCCCCCAAGGATTCAGAAGGAGAGGA
The DNA here is from genome assembly GCA_028533885.1 of Nasua narica. Taxonomy (NCBI): domain Eukaryota; kingdom Metazoa; phylum Chordata; class Mammalia; order Carnivora; family Procyonidae; genus Nasua; species Nasua narica. Next base: position 63,900 of record CM052798.1, read on the forward strand.
CCCTGAGATGATGGCTGCTGGGGGCCAGGGCCCCAACCTGGGCCTAGCGCCAACTGGAAGGGCCAGCCCTGAGGGGAAGGGGCTTCTCTCAGGGTCCATGCTGCCCCCTCCACTGCCCCTGGGCTTACCCTACACGGTCAGCCCCTACTTCCACACAGGTGGGCACCCCCCGCCTCCGCCCCGCGTTAGGTTCCTCCATGGGGTGGAAGGGAAGCCAGTCCCCACCAGCACCCTGGGATTTAGGGAGGGGGGTCCATGGGGAGAAGGAGAAAAGAATTTTTTTTTTTTAGTCATCAGTCCAACATCTCTGAACAATTTGGGCCAAGCTCAATAGACCTGGATGGGAGGAGAGGAGAGAGCTGGCCACAGTCCTAGTAACACCCCCCCCCCCCAAACCAGGCGCCATGGGGGGACTCTTCATGGATGGGGAGGAGGCCACAGCCCCTGAGGACCTCAGCAAGTGGACAGTGGACGATGTCTGCAGTTTTGTGGGGGGCCTGTCTGGCTGTGGAGAATATGCACGGGTGAGGGGGCGGGGGTGGACACACACCTTCCCAGGATGGATCTGAATTCTCATTCCCCATGCCTCTTCCCATCCCAGATCTCCCCTCCTCAGAACCCCTGTGGGGGGAGGGGAAAGGCTGCTGTTGCATGACCATCCCCCCCCATGGCAGTGCTTCTACCTCCAACGGAAGCACGTGCGCAACACAAAGATTTTTCCTTTCGTTTCCAAGTTTCCCCGGCAAACTACACCAACTGCTGGCAACCCCAGGCACTTGGCCCTCCGAGGGCTGGAGGGACCGGGCAGGGTGGGCAGGCACTGGTCCCAGCACTCAGGCCCTGACATCCCCCCACCCCAGGTATTCAGAGAACAGGGGATCGACGGGGAGACCCTGCCCCTGCTGACCGAGGAGCACCTCCTGACCACCATGGGGCTGAAGCTAGGGCCTGCTCTCAAGATCCGGGCCCAGGTGAGTGCCCGCGCGGGGGTGAGGGGGGCACCAGAGGATGGGGCAGCACAGACTCTTTGTGGGGCCGGCCAGTCCAGCACTCCCCAACCCAGGCCTGTCTCTCCACAGGTGGCCAAGCGTCTAGGCCGAGTCTTCTACATGGCCAGCTTCCCTGTGGCTTTGCCGCTGCAGCCACCACCGCTGCGGGCCCCCGAGCAGGAGCTCACCTCTGGGGAGCAGCCCCTGTCCCCCACAATGGCCCCCTCCCCCTATGGCGGGGGGCACCCCCCAGCTGGCCAAGCCTCACCCAAGCAAGAGAACGGAACTGTGGCTCTGCTCCCAGGGCCTGCACAGCCCCCCCAGCCTCTGTGCTGAACCACCCGGTGAGCCACCCTGTTCCCCAAGTCCTTCAGTGCCAGCAGCTCTGATGCAAAACACCCACCCCGTGGCTTCCTTTCCTTTTGATTTGGATGCAAACACACAAAAGAATTTTTTTAAAGGAAGCTGTGACTTCAGAGGAAAAGAGTTTCCAGCACTTTCTGGGGATGGCAGTAGAGCCAGGTGCAGTCTGGGGACCCACACCTGAGCCCAGGCACAAGGACTCCGCATCCTGGGTACCTGCAGACACACCAAAGAATGACGAAGGACGCAGAGGCGGCCCGTCGTGACACGCCGGCGGTGGCCGGGCCGCCAGCTCTGTCTGGAACTGGGACTGCCTGTCTGCAGCCAGCCATTGGGAGAGGTCGGGGCGGAGTCCCACCCGTCGGCTTCTCTCCCGGGCTTGAGGCCTCCAGCCAACGCTGTGGTGCAGTGGTAGACGCGGGCCCCACAGCCACCGTGCCAGGGGTCTGCACGGGGCTCAGAACTTTCGGGTCTTTTGTGTGGTAAATACAGAACCGCGGGCACCGTCTAGTGCCCGCCCCCTACGGCACAGGTGCCGACCTCCAGGCGCGGGGCAGCCAAGAAGCTACATGCCCGACTGCTTGGTGAGCTGGGAGTCCTGCAGTCCCCACCGGTCCCCAGGCTGGCAGGGGCCCCTCCCCTCAGTCCTCCTCAGAGAGCTGGAGATCCTGCAACTCATCCTCGGGCCCCTGGGCCAGCCGCCACAGCTCCCGGAGGTCCAGGCCCGCCTCTACGTCCGGGCCTCCGCCTACAGGGACAGACCAAGGCTATGTAAGTTCCACTTTATCAGGAAGAAGCCGGCCTTGGAGATTACTCATCACTAATTAATCACAGCCCCAATTAATTTATTGGTGCCGCTGTTACTGGCTGCCAGAACCAGCGCGAACAGAGCGGCTGGCCTGGCATCCCCAAGGAGGGGTGTGGGCCCAGCTTAGAGCTGTCCTCCCACTGATGGCCCTGCCGGCCCGGACGCCCACACCCATGACACCCTCGGACTCCTGCACAGACAGGCTCAAAGGGCCGCAGCACCACCCCTCACCCCCAGCAACCACGTACCTTTTGAATTGCCGGCTTCTTCTTGGCCACTACAGCTGCCGTCCTCCTCGTCCTCCTCCTCTTCCTCCTCTTCCTCTTCCTCCTCCTTCTCCTCCTCTACCCTCTGCCAAGCTCCTGGGGACCCAGGAGAAGAGCCCATGGGAGTGGGCCCGCCAGCAGGTGCACACTGGCGACAGCTAATGGAGGTTGGGCCAGGCTCACAGCCCCACGCTCACCCACCTTTCCCTCAGACCCCCTTTGGGCAGGTAGAGAGAGTTCTTGCGGGACAAGCGCCCAGCAAGTAGGGGGAGCAAGGGAACAAGGCCTGGGAACACGGGTCCCAGTGCCAGGAGGCCCTCACCGCAAAGCAAGCAGAGTGGCGGGAGAAGGGCCCCAGCGAACATGAGCAGAAGGTGGAAGGCGACACCCCCCTTCTGGTTCCGCGAGGTGGCTAAGGAAGCCTTCCAGGTCCACCTTCCCCTTCCCCAAAAGGAGCTCGGGCCCCTACCTCTCTCAGAAAAGCCCGTGGTACTATCGTCCTCGTCACTGTCCAGGTCAAAGAGATCCTTAAATTCCACTCTGTCTTCGTTCTTCCTGTCTCCCACTTTCCGCCGCTTTATCTCTGGCAAGTTCAGGTCTTCCAGCTGGAAGGACCCGGAACCGGAGCAGGAGGTGAGGGTGGTCAGGTAACCGCCACCTGCCCTGCCTCAGCCCCGGGCCCACCCTCCACGAGGCTGAGCCCACGGCCACAGGCTAGGTCACATCACGCATCACACGGCAGGAACCCTGGCCGCAAGAACCCCGTCTCCCGCATTCCCAAAGAAAGGCTTTACCCGAACCCGGTGTCCCGTCCCCTCCTCCATTCCCCTTCACGCTTCGCCTCCCAACCGGTCCTCCATGCAGACTCTGCTTGGCTGCTTTCTCTAGCCAACCCTCGGCCAGCATCCCGCACAACTCCTGGACAGCCGCCCTGCCGGCCAGGAGAGGGGCCCCCACCACACACCGGCCCCGCAGTGCCATCGACGGTGTGGTCACACCCACTGGCTGGAGGCCCGGCTGCAGCCCCTCACCTTTCTGCCTCCAAATCTTCGACCGTCAACCCCGGAAACGACAGCAGACCCACAAGGACGTCAGCGCAGGGGCACAGCCACAAACATGCCCCGCAGCATGAAGCTGTCCCCTCAAGTCACACCATCCCACACCCACCGGCCAGGCCCACTCTCAGAGGCACAGCCCCTCCTGTGCCTCCCCGCCTCGCCTCCTGGTGCCAAGGTCAGTGTAGCCATTCAATGCCCCCAAGCCCCCAGCCAGTCTGGCCTCCAGTGACCTCCGCCTGAAGGTCCCGAGAGAAGCTCCCGATTACCCGGCTCCGCAGGACATCTGCCCCTTCAGAGATGCCATGGAACAGGCTGCCGCTGGAAACAGGCCCCAACCATCCTGCCAGCATCGTCCCTGGGACCGTCCCCTCCCACGAGCCCCACTCTGGTGTCACAGCCAGGGAGCTAGACCTCTGTCTCAGGACAAACCAGGTGGACATGCCCACCCCCACCCCCAGCAAACGTCCCCGGCAGGCACACCCGCTCTTTGCCACTGATCTCCAGCTGGATCTCTCGCTCCCTCAGCTTCCGCCACTGGCTGTAGTATTTGCTGAGAGGGGTCCCTTCCTCTCGGGTCTGCTTCTCCCAGGCATCCTGTGTGGGGAGAGGTTCGGGATCACATCCCACCCTGGGCAAACCTCCAAAGCCCAAGCCAGCACTGACCAGTGCCCTCAGGCAGTGCTGCCCGCCCCCCTCCGGAGCGCCCAACTGACCACTGCGTGCAGGTCAGCCACGGCGAAGGGGGCCCCCTGGCGGCGACGGCGGATGTACTCTGCGTTCTCCTGCACCTTCTCCAGCAGCTGGCGCAGCTGCCGGCAGTAGTTGGCCACCTTGCACTCCCGGAGGAAGGACTTCAGCTGCAGAAGGAGGGGGGCTCGGTCAAGGCCCAGACACAGAGCTGCTCTGCACCCCACAATCTGTCTGGGTCACACATGACCATGGGCAGGGGACGGGGGAGCAGGGAACGTGGCCTCACAGCCCCCGTGCACAGCTCTGGCCGTGGGGAGCCCTGTGCACACACCAGACTGGGGCGGGGAGGGGGGTGCACGACCTCTGGTGCCTGGACCTGTGCGGGCTGGAGGGCAGACGGCCCAGCCCACGGGCCGGCAGAGGCCCAGCGGCGGCGGCAGCGGGGCAGCACCAAGCTGCCCTCCAGCTCAGACCCCACCCTGAGCCTGTCTGTAAATAAAGCCGTCCTGGCACGCGTCCACACCCGCTCGCTGGTGCGCATCTGTGCGTTCTCGGTCCCTCCACTCGGAGACCTGAGCAGCTGTGAGAAGGCCGGTGGCTGCCTAGAATACTTACCGTCGGACTCTACCAGCGGAGTCTGCGAGGCCCTGTTCCAGACTAGGACCCCTGGGACCCGGAGTCCAGAATAAAGGCCTGCCCAGCGCGGCTCTGGCGTGAGCGGCCCACCCCCACTCGCCAACCGGGCCTCCAGCTGCGTGGGCTGCTTCTGCCCACCAGGGCCAGACAGGGCCAGGCAGTGCCACCTGGCCCTTCCCAGGAGAGGCACCTGCCTCTGCGAGACGGGAAACATCTGGGCTGAAAGCACGTGCACTTCCGACAGAGACTAGGCTCTGTTCCTGGCCCTCCCTCTGGTCACTCCGTGAAGGCGGAGCCGAGCCGGTCAAGCAGCTGGTGCGCTACGCGGGGGCAGGCCATCGCGGGCTCCGGGAAAGGGAGGAGAGCCAGACGGCGGGCACACACCTGCAGGACGGCGGGCAGCGCCAGCTCAGGGAACGCGATGCTGTGGGCCTGGCTGTGCAGGGACTCCAGGGTGAGGTCGTACAGCTGCTCCACCAGGCCGTCCTGGGCAACAGGGAAGAAAGGAGAAGGCTGGGGCTAGGAAGACAGGAGCTCAGTGCTCTTCCAGAGCAGTCTGACGGGGCCACTCATTCTCCAGGGTGCCAATCGGAGGACAGGACCCCACGGCCTCCCCAGAAGCCACACACGTGCTCAGTGTGGCTGAGGCCAAGAAACACCGTTACCCCCCCACCCCAAGAGACCCCTGAAGGTCCATGCGAACTCCACAGTCATCTGGCCCGTCACCCTACACGCTGACCTCAGTGCCCCACACCGTCCGACTGGGTCCCCCACTCAAGGCATCCCCCACACCCTCCGCAGGAGGCCAGCCTCACCCGGTATGCCTTCTCCTGCAGGTTGACTTTGGACAGCTTCAGGATCACGGTGAAGTTGATGGGCTTGGAGCTCATGCGCCCCGGCCTCCTATTGAAGTCCACCTGCTGGAAAACCTGTCCCAAGGCCACATCAGCCTGGCCTGCCGTGCCTCATGCCCCAGTGTGGCCCCTGCCCCCGGGTCGGAGACCCACTGGGGAGCCAGGGACAGGCAGCCACGTGCGGTGCCAGCCCCGTGGCCTCCCACACCCCCTGCCATGTAGAGCTCTGGCCTCCGAGGCAATCACTTTACCCCACACGGGGGCTCTGGCCGATGGAAGCAGGACCAAGAGCACACACGGGCTACTGACTCCTTCCTAAAACTAGCCCAAGAAGCTGTAAGAATCAACGTCTGGAGACCAAAGAAAAGTCCTTCCTGCACACAGCCTCGGTCGCCACAACGTTCTCCCCTGGACTGCATCCCCAGGGCCTGGGGCTAACCCCAGGGCTGCGTCCCCCCGGGAGGGTCTCCGATGAAGACCTCATCCTCCAGAGACTACAGGCTGCATCCATCGGCCTCCGCCTCTTGGAGAAGCCCACCCTGGGTCCAAAGGCTGAAGGCTGCGGGGTGCCCCCCGCACAGAGGTGATCCAGGGTGCTGTCCTGAAGGGCACGGGTGGCTGACACAGAAGACGCCACAGAGCTGGGGACGACGGTTCCCAGCTGACCTCAACACAACTCCAGATGAAAAGCACCCATGACTGTGGCAATAACAAAGTGTTTCCCCAAGGGAACGCTACCCTTTCTCGAACCTGACTCAGCCTGAGCTGAGTGTGTGGGGGAGGGAGCTGCTCTCAGTACCCCTCCCGCCCCCCCGTCCCCAGGAAGGGAAGGGCAGAAACTGCCTCCTGACTTGTTTTCTCTGGACAGGAGAGACCCGCACCCCTGGGCATGGCGCACGGAGGCCCTCAGTCCGTACAAGGGCCACGAAAGGCAGAAATCAGAAAGGGAACCCTCCAGGGCTCCCTTCTCTCTCCTACTTGGTGAGGAGACACAGAACACAGCCCTGGGGCACGCAGCCACTGCGCTGACACACTAATCTGGTGCGTCTCGAGGCGGGTGGCACTAAGCATATGGTGGGTCAGGGCCTAACCCCCAGTGGGCTTCTGGGCTTCAGGCGAACCACCTTTCCGGACCTGAGCGACACGCACGTGCAGGCGCACACGCGCACGTGTGCACGCACAGATGTGCGCACACACACAAACGCACATGTGAGCGTGCGGGAAAAGAAATGCAGCTTTGGAATCAGACCGAGGCCTCCGGTCTCCTGCTCACTGCAGCAGGCCAGACAGGCCCAAGCGCGTCCCAGACCAGCAGCCTCAGGCCGGCCCTGCAGAGCAGTGGTCTGTGTCCTCCCGACCACTCTCGCCGACCGACACGCGCCCCACCGACACACGCCCCAGCTTGGGAGCGCAGCAAGGCTCCGCACAGAGCAATGCCGTCCCAGAACCTGCTCTGCACACGGGAAAACCAGCACTGTACAAGGCCCGTATCTCAGAAGAGACGGTCCAGAGAGAGGCACCAGACCGCCCTCCCCACCCCCAGGGGCGGGCGCCCTCTCACCTCCAGTATGAAGGGCAGCACGGGGATGAAGGTGCCGGTGCTCTCCGAGAGCAGCGTCAGAGCACGCGCACAGTGCATGCGCAGGGGATAGAAGCGGGCGGTGGGGACCAGCCTGCATGAGGAAGCAGGGGTGAGCCGAGCCTCAGAGACCCCACAAACCAGCCTCCCCATCCTGGCCCGGCTGCCCATGACCCATTCCCACCCATGGGGTTCTAGCCTCATTTCTGTCGGGGTAGGTGGCCCCACCTGCCGCCTCCAGACGGAACACGGCAGAACAAAAGGCCCTGACTGAAATCCTGGTCTCGAGGACCTGCCTCCTCTCGCAATTATCAGGGTGACGGAACACCCCAGATGACTTCTGACTTAATTTCAGTTTAATGCGGGACTGCACCATGCTTCCAAGGCTCCCGCTTCAGGAGCTCAAGGGCGACCCCTCCTGGCCAACAACGGCAGCCACCTGGCCGCGAGCAGCTCCTCCGCTCTCCGCCCCCACAGACAACGCAGGAGTCACAATAGCACACAGCCCGCCTCTGTCCAAGAATCAAACTCCTTCCAAGGCCACAGAGCCCTTCCCCAGGATCACCCAGAACGCGCGAGGCTGGGACACTTGGCCACAGACCGCGCCACCCCCAGTCCTTGCTCAGGCGCTGCCCAGTAACAGACCCGGGGTCCAGGGATGGCCCAGACCCTCCTGGAGCAGCAGCTCCTCCTGGCCCTCCAGGATGCCTCCCCATGGAGCCGCGAGCCCAACCCCCACAACAGCCCGCGGAACGCTGCCTCCCTCAGCCCTCAGGGCGACCCCACCCGGCCCGGACTCACTTGATGCAGCCGATCACCACCTGGGTTAGGGGGTAGACCAAGGGCCGGAGGGCCTCCCGGGTGCAGAGGGTGCTGAGCGCGCGGCACCACAGCCAGAGGCAGTGCACGAACTGCCAGTTGTACACGGACTGGTAGGTCTCCTGCGCACAGAGGGAGGGCTGTCTCCAGCTCAGCGCGGGGGTCCTGGCGAGCCCCGCTCTTCCTCACCCACCAGGGGCATGGGATCTCAGCCCACCTGCCACCTATGCCCGAAGCCGCCACCAGCAAGGACCCTGATCCCAGCCAGACGCTGGGCTGTCCCTCCCGAGAGGCTGAGGCTCCCAGGAGCCCCCAGGCCCTCAGCTGGGTTGGGCTGGGCCACCCCGCCACACAAGTACGCCCACACACCTTCTTGCGCGTGGTCATGGCGTTGCGCAGGTGGATGGCGAGCTGGCGGATGTAGAGGAAGGCGTGCTGGTAGGCGATGCCAGTGTCCAGGGCGAGCAGCTCGGTGAGGGTCCGCTGCATGAAGCTGATGAAGGGCAAGGTGCTGGGAGAGGTGAACTTGCAGTTCCTCACGTACGTGATGTACATTTGCTGCCAGAAAAGACCCCAGCCGGAGCCACCTGAGCTCCCAGGGCCCTAGGTACCCACCACCCAGCTCTGAGCCACCGCCAGACGCCTGGGCCTTTCCCTCAGAGCTGCTGCCTCGCCAGGAGCCACAGGCTGGCCGTGTCTGCTGCAGACCCCTCCCCCCCATGGCGCCTGCTCCTGGGGCCCTGCTGCCGCTCAGCCTCCCCGTGGGGCAGCCGCCAACCTCACACAAAGTCTGCAGTGCCGAGCGGAGGGGCACTACAGGTGGCGGGGGGGATGCCAAGGAAGCCACCGCGTGAGTAACTGCAGAAGAGGCAAGGACCCCGCAGAGGGACTGGGAAGCAGGGAGGCAGAAGAGCCCCAGCTAGGTGCCAGGCCTGTGCGGGGGCTTCTAGAGGGACCCATGTGGGACAGGCCATCCCAGCTTGAGGCTGGGCAGCCCAGTCCCCGTCCCTCTCCACACCCAACGTCCTCATCCACGGAGGGAGAGTGCTGTACAGAATCGCCTGTGTGGAGCCCCAGGGGTCCAAGAGCTCCCACCCCTATCACGGCCCCAACTTCTCAGGGAGGGAACTGTGATGGCGGCACCGTGATCAGCCCAGAGCCCAAAGGCCAACAAGGGGCTCCAACCACAAAGGCAGCTCCCCAGCCATCAGGCCTCAACACTCTCAACCCAGACCCTGACGCACACACTTGGGGGCACTAGAGGCAGGAGCCCTGGGCCCGCACTACCTTGAGGACCGGACTCAGGAAGACGTCCTTCTTATGCCGGCAGACCCTGATGAGGACCAGGAAGGCCAGGACACGCACTGTCTCCTCCCCTGTGCTCCACAGGGCCACCATCCTCTGCAGAAGGCAAGATGTCACAGCCCGCCCCAGCCTCCCCAAGCCCAGCCGAAGGACCCCGTGGTCACTGCCGGGAGACAGCCCTTCCCAAAGCACCTACAAGAGAACCACTCCAAACTCAGCTCGGGAGTAACAAAAACGTAAAACCCCGTGAAGGCAGTTCCACGACACCCGTATCCAGAAACGCACATGAGAAGACAACAAAAGTACGTCTTACTTCGTTTCTTATCAGAAACAGCAGAAAGCCCCCAGCTCACGTGACTAGCCTTGCAACCCCAGGAGCAGAGAGCTCACGGACACAGAACCCCAGCAGCGGTAGGGTGGGGACGGGCAGCGACGCGCCACCGCCCCCACGCCAGCACGGGGAGCAGCCAGCTCACCTTGAGCAGCAGGCGGCACTGCTTGGGGAAGGTCAAGTAGTATGGCACCGAGCTGCTGATGTGCCGGAGCATGGCCGCCGCCACCGTCGCCTCGGCCACGCAGGCCACCAGCTGGGGAAGCACAAGAGCGCCGTAAGGCCCCAAACCCACTCCCGTCTGGGAAATAAGGACGGACTGGCCCACAGGACGTGGCCAGGCCCCGTAGAACACGGCAGGCCCTCGCCCCACTGGAACCGCACCTGTATAACTGAGCTCAGGTAAACCTTGATGTCCAGCCGGAGCTTCCCCCACAGCGGGCTGCTGGCCGGGTGCAGCACCCTGCAGAGAGACCAAACCCACAGCCATCTGAGTGAACCCCCCCACTGCACACTTTCTCCCCAAACCCGCCACCCGTCCTGGTAACTGCTCTCCCAGTGCGGCAGCCCCCTTCACGCAGGAGTCCACGCCTGGCCAGTGCCAGCACCACCCACCTGCCCATCAGCTTCCCTGCCCCCTTCCGACAGGGCCACTGCCACAAAGCCACACCCTCCTGATCACGAGACCCGCCCTGGCAACTTCCACCAGACCCAGACACTCCTGTCTCCAGGTCTGCCACCGCCCCGTGCCTCCCTTTCAGGTGGTAAAGCAGGACCCTTTCCTTGAGCCTTCTCTGTTCCTCTGGAAGGTATCTGGGGGTACTCGTGCCCTTACTACCTCCTAGTCATGTGGCTGCATGACCCTCCCAGGCAAATGTGCCTCCCCTTTTGCCAAAGGTCTGCTGCTCTTCTCCCCTCTGAAGACTTTTCACAACCTCCTCCACTCGATCTACCTCCAACACGGAACTTAAGGTTCTGAAACTCAGTTTTGAAGAGGCACCCGCCTATGGGCACACACACATCCCCAAGCAAACAGCAAAGGAGTGGACAAGATATTCATTTAAAAGAAAGAAAAAGAGATCAAAAAAGAGAGAATCCTGACCTAGAAAACTAGTGGTATAAAGCCAAGCACACACCCTGGGCCCCCTAAAAAATTCTGGGTAGAGAACATACATTCTTAGCAGAAAAGAGAAAGAAGAAAGGAAAAAGCCACCCAACTGGCCCCAAGTGCCTCTCCCAGGAACCCTGCAAAGGGCCTAGCTCTATCTTCAACATCCCTCTGTCCTGGTTGGGTCTAGAGAGGACCCCTAGATAACAAGGCCCCTGCCTTCCCTAATGCAGGGGCCTGACCACACCTCCCTACCTCCCCTCTTCCCTTTCACCTGCTACTGTCCTTTGGGACTTTTCCAAACAGCAACTTCTGGAGACAGCCAAAGAGATCTCGAATACAGAAGGTGACCAGGGCGTTGAACACTGCAATGAGGGGACCACAGACGCCATTCACAGGACAGAACATGGAACAGAGCCTGTACCCCACGTCCCCTCACCCCAGCTCACCAGCACTGTCCGTGACCTGGAACTTGCTGGCTTCGGCACCTTCTTGGTCTCCTCGGGTGGTGGCCACAGCAGCTCGGAAAGCCTGCACAACTTCGTGGAACAGCTTTGGAGTAAGGTGATGCTAAAGGGGTTAAGAGGACGCAAAATGTTGGGGGGGAAATCAGCTGTGTCGGACAGAGCATGAGGCGACCAGAGCTCCAGAAACCTGCTGAGAGAGAGAGGCGCCCCTTGCCCACGTTCTGAGACGTAGAGCAGAGGTGGAAGCACTGTTATGGAGACACAGGCAGAGAACAAAGAAAGGAGTCCAGAATGTTCCTGGAAGGGAAGGGAGCCAGGCTGAGGGTCCCAGATCTGGACGGTGACCTATGACGGGTGGTATCTAGAACTCTCCCTTCTGTCCCTGCCTCTTCCTGCAGAAACCAATGCAAAACCCTGGGAAGAAGGGCTGTGGCCCCACCGACTGACAAAGGCCCAGAGACTGTGTCCTGCCCCCAGTGGATTTCAGGCAACAGGGTACCTGAGAAGCTGAGGGGAAGAAAGCAGGAAGAGCCCCTAGAATCTCTGACCGAAGGACAGAATGCAATCCTGGAGCCTCTTAGCATCAAGAAAGAAGCGGGTGAGATTCTTTGGTGCTAAGTAGGACTCCAGTGCCAGTGCTCAGAGAAGGGCTCCTCCCACCTACCTCCTCCCAACTGCACAGATCCAAGTCACTGAAACGAGGCCACGGCGGACTCCTAAAGCAGGGGGTGGTGGCATCCAACTGCCCCCCCATCCCACGTCTCACCTTTGCTGCCTGCTTCCATCTTTCAACCATGGCAAGGGTCACGGGAGCAGAATCCCTCTTCCTCCCCTTCGGTCCTCGGGGGGTCCCCCCCTCATCCGCATCTTCCTCCTCCACGCTGGCTTCCTGCATCAGACAGAAGGCCAGGCTAGAGCAGGGTGCAGAGGCCGTAAGTGTGCCCCTGCCCCCGCCCAGTTCGGCCGAGGCCCTCACGTCCAGCGTGTCGGGCAGAGAGTGGAGCTGCTCCTCTTCATCCTCAGTGAGGTCTGAATCACTGAAGTCCAGCAGGCTCTGGTCGTTCTCCTGCAGGAACTCGTAGAACTCGGGGTCTTTGTCCTTCAACCGAGAGAGCTGGTCCTTGTGCTCAGATGCTCGACCTTTATGCCGGCTGAGAAGGTGGGGGTCACCAAGTACAACGGACAGGCACAGCCCACAGGGGTGGGGGAAGTGGGATGAGGCTTCCTGTGCTCCACACTGTAAGCTTGCCAGCCTCCACAGAGAAGCTACAGGGCCTCCCTCCACAACCGCCACCGACAACCAACGCAGGGCAACTTCCGGGGTTAAGTTTTCAGCAGATCCCCCTCTCCCTTAATCTCCAGATTCACAAATCCAACAGCCTCTCTAGATGCTCTTCAACACCCACATTTCAAACCCAACGCCTACAACTCGGAACTTGTGATTCTCCCAAACTGCTCTGCCGGCACTCAGCTCCGTCTCCGGTGTCAGTAACCCTACCTTCGCAGGCACTCCGGTGAACGACAACCTCTCTATCTCTCAGACCCAGCATGCAAAGTGCCACGAGCTCTCATCAGCAAAACCCCTCCGAAGCCCCTCACGCCTCCTCTCAAACCAGAACCCTCTCTCAACTCTCCCAACTACCAGAGCGGTCTCTCCCTATCTCCGTACCCACCACGACGAAACCATTCTCAACAGAGCAACCCAAGGGACCCTTTGGGTTACGCGTCCCATGACATTACTTCACAGCTCAAAACCCTGAGGTAAGCTCCCATTTTACCGGCAGGTCTTATAAACGGCCCGCGGGGTCTGACCCATCACCGTTTCTCCAGGTTCCCCTACTGCTTTCCCTGTCACTCCTCCTTAGACACTCACCAGCGTAAGACCTGCCCCCACTTCGGGAGCTCAGCTGTTCCCAATACCTGAGACCCCACGGCATTCTTCCCCTGTCTGCGCGGCTCCTCCCTCAGGTCTCCGTGCCATTACCACCTCCTCAAAGGTCCTTCTCCGCCCAACAGCAACAGGAACCTTGCAGCGTGCTCCCCATTCATCTGACCCCTTGCGTTTTCCTCTACGGTTTACCACACTTCTCTTTTCTCACCCAACCATACACCTGGTTCACCTGGGCTGCGTGAGCTCTTCTAGGCCAGAAAAGGGCCCTTTCGTTATGCACCCGTGTATGCCCACCCCCTAAAATACGGTTTGTCCGGGGCCTGGGGGCTCAGTCAGTTAAGCGTCTGCCTTGGGGATCGTGATCCCAGGGTTCTGGGATGGAGCCCCGCATCCGGCTCCCTGCTCAGCGGGAAGCCTGCTTCTCCCTCTCTCTCTCCTCTTATGTTCCCTCTCCCGCTCTCTCTCTGTAAAATAAATAAAATCTTCCTTAAAAGATAAAGATGTAGAAATGTAAGTGAATAAGATGAGGCTCGTCACAGCAAGCCTTCAGCAAACACTGCAAGAAGGAATGAAGCACAAGGGTCTGGGGGCGGCGTCGGACGTCCCTGGGCCTCTGTCCCGAGGCCCCAGCATCCGGGTGATGGGCCAGGACAGTGAAAACGGTTTGGCTTTACAGACTCCCCACGGGGGGCGTTCCCCTCACCTGGACGAGGGGCTCCCGCCTGGCCCATCCAGTCTCCGGTCGGCTCCACACACCGCCCGCGTCTCGGCGTCTGGGGCTCCTTCGGACTCCGATTCAGACTCCGAATCAAAGCCCGAAGCCAAGAACTCGTCCACTGTCAGTTCTGCCAGGCGCCTGCGGGTTACGGCGTCCGAGTCAGGACTCCCCGCCGGCCCGGTCTGCCCCAGCCCTCCAGCACCAGGAACTCCGACATGCTCCAGGAAGCACCCACCGGAGGGCCCAACCGGTCCTCGGACCCTCAACTTACCGCTTGCCACCCCGCGCCGCCGCCATTGCTGCTGCCAGCAGCGTGCGCCCCACTTCCGGCCCCAGCATGCAGTCCGTTACCCGCACTTCCTCTGGGCCGGCCCCGCCCTCGGCCCCGCCCCGCCGCGCCCCACTGGTGGCTCTAAGTTTCTCCAACGGTGGCTCCGGTGGCATCCAGGCGGGAGGGCAGGTTCACGTCCTCCCCGCTCCGGGCTCCCAGGGAGGCAGGCCGGATGCGGGCTAATGGTGCGGGCCTGATTCAGACACGGCTCCCGCGCACATCAGTGAGTGTCGGGCTGTGCATCTCAGAAACCGGGCAGGACCGCAGAGGGTGGAACGCTGACCTGCTGCTCACAAATCACCTATCCGAGGGAAGACGAGGCCCGGGACCTGGGGCACCCGCCCCCCCCCCCCCCCCCCCCCCCCCCCCCCCCCCCCCCCCCCCCCCCCCCCCCCCCCCCCCCCCCCCCCGCTGCCACAGCCTCCCCAGTGCTCCTGAAGCGCGTGTGCCCGGGAGGCTGTCAATGCACAAACGCCGGACAAAATGCATCCCGGTGAAAACATTTGACAGACAGGACTTCTATGCAAAGAGCTCTTACAAATCAATAATAAAGAGCCCAGCTTAGCAGTAAAGGCAGGCTAGCCAAGTAGGCAATGCCATAGGTGGGCAATTCACCAAAAAAATGACGCTCTGATGGCCAGGCCTGTCTCGCCTGGATCAAATGAGGGTCAGAATGAGGAGAGTCACTTCTACTCCACTGGACAGTCCACAGCAGGGGTGGGGGGCGGTGGACAGACCCCCGAGCCATTACTGAAGCCTCTTTAGTCAAATCTTCCCCAAAGTACTGCACCTGATACTTGGGTCCACCCAGTTCTCTGCTGGGAATTTGCCTAAATCCACAATGTGGGACTGGGCAGGAATGGCCACTTTTCCTTTGCCCTGTCTGCGGGAAGGGCGGGTGCAGAGGCCCAGAGGCTGGAAGGCTGCCTTGCTAGAAGAAAGGAGGTGGGAAAACCAGGTTATGCCTTCCTATCCCCACCCCCTACCAAGGGCACGGGTTTGTGGGCCTGGGACACCAGATCCTACAGCCTTCTTGGGCGCAGGAGTGGCTCCTGGCAGGTCCCCCAGGCCCTGCGCCCCGGCCCCACCGACCCCTTCCCCCGCAGCTAGCGCCCAGTTCAAGGCCTGGTACTTGTAGGGGTTCATGGAGCGAACCCAGAGAAGGCCAGCCAGGCAAACTGGCCTGCCTGGGGTCACAAAGCGGGCAAGCAGAATGTGGTACCGAGCTGCCTCGGGCCCCAGGGGCAGCAGGGCCTTCCAAGCTGCGGGCCCAGGGCGCTTACGGGGGCGGGGCTTCTTAAATGAATTGGCGGGGATGGATGGTCCGGGAGGCTTCTCCGAGGTAGGCGGCGGGCGGGGCCCCGGGGGCTTCCTGGAGGAGAAAGCGGGCGGGGCGCCCAGACATTGACTGGGAAGATTGGAGTGCTGCGTTCAGTCCCCGAAGACGCGGGCAGCGCGGGAGGCGGAGCGGGCGGCGCCGAGAAACAGCGGCTGCGGGCGGGCGGCGGGAGCGAGGGACGCTGAGCCGGTCGCCACCGCCTAGCAGCCCTCCAGCAGTCAGTACGTCCGTTCGTCCGTGCGTTCTCCGCGGGTCGCGGCGGGTCCGGCAGCCGAGCCCATGCAGCCGCGCAGTGAGCGCCCGGCTGGCAGGACGCAAAGCCCGGAGCACGGCAGCCCGGGCCCCGGGCCGGAGGCGCCGCCGCCGCCACCGCCGCCGCAGCCGCCGGCGTAAGTGGGCCGAGAAGCTGGGGACCGTAAGCCAGACCGGGGGCTGAGTGGGTCCGGGGAGGAGACGAGGAGGGGCGTGCGCCCACCCTGGCTGGCTGCCGGGAGGAGGCGGCCGCGGCGCCCCGCAGGCTCGGCCCGCCCATGGAGCACACAACTCCCTCTCTGTTTATCGCGCACACTGCGACGTGGGACAGGGCGTCCAGAGGTGGCTGCGTTCCTCTCCCGCCGCCCTTGAATTCCGGCTGCGCCGCTTAGACTTGGGCGACTTGTCTGCAGGATGGAGGAAGGGGGGGCGGGTGGAGCCGCCCGGCAGGGTCAGGTGAGGTTAGACCTGCTGGTGGGCGTGGGGGCGGTCTTCAGAGCTGTCCTGAAGCATTAGCCAGTTGCGCTTGGTGCACACCCTGTGTGCCCAGCCCGTGCTGAGGACACTGGAGTCTCATGGGGAGCGGGAAGGGTGGCCAGTGACGGACAGAGGAGCACCTGGTCCCAACGAGGGCAAAGGGAACCTGGTTCTTAGGGGTTACGGGTAGAGAGGTGCTATTCCATGAAGACACCTGGGCAGAGGGGAGTATGGTGCCAGGAGGGGTCCTGGCAGAGGCAGCTGGCATCAGGGGTGTGACTGGACCTCGTGGGAGGAGCAGGTGTGGAGCAGTTCAAGGAGGCTCCCTGTAAGTGACGGAGAAGAGTTGGGGGGGGTCCCTGATGGAAGCCAGGTAGGGACTGTCAGGGAGAGGGGCGGCCTCCTAGGTGCCCTGGCTCTGCCTGCGGTTTCCGGGGTGGGTGAGCAGCTCCCTGCAGCGAGCCTCTGACCTGGCCCTGGCCCTGCCCGTCTGCAGCCCCGAGGCAGAGCGCACGCGCCCGCGGCAGGCCCGGCCCACAGCCCCGATGGAGGGTGCAATGCAGCTGCTGAGCCGTGAGGGCCACACCGTGTCCCACAACTCCAAACGGCACTACCACGATGCCTTCGTGGCCATGAGCCGCATGCGGCAGCGTGGCCTCCTATGTGACATCGTCCTGCACGTGGCGGCCAAGGAGATCCGAGCACACAAGGTGGTGCTGGCCTCCTGCAGCCCCTACTTCCACGCCATGTTCACAAGCAAGTACCCCCACATGCAGTCTGGGCGCTCGGGGGGCTCTGCAGATCTCCCCGGGCAGAGACCGGCCTGACCCGCTGTCCCCACAGATGAGATGAGTGAGAGCCGCCAGACACACGTGACACTGCATGACATTGACCCTCAGGCCTTGGACCAGCTGGTGCAATTTGCGTACACGGCTGAGATTGTGGTGGGCGAAGGCAACGTGCAGGTGAGGCTGCCTGGTCTCACGTCTCACGTCTCTGCTGGGCCCTGTGCCTCAGCCCCCGGTGTTCCCTGGGGCCTCTCCCTCAGTTCCTCATGGCCCCTTTCCCTGTCCCTGCTCCCCTGGCTCCCTCTCTCGTCGCCCCACAGACGCTGCTCCCAGCTGCCAGCCTCCTGCAGCTGAATGGCGTCCGCGACGCCTGCTGCAAGTTCCTGCTGAGTCAGCTCGACCCCTCCAACTGTCTGGGCATCCGGGGCTTTGCTGACACGCACTCGTGCAGCGACCTGCTCAAGGCCGCACACAGGTACGTGCTGCAGCACTTCGTGGATGTGGCCAAGACCGAGGAGTTCATGCTGTTGCCACTAAAGCAGGTAACGTGCCCGCTGGGGCACCGCCTCAACCCTGACCCAGTCCCTAGACCCTGGCCTCCAGCGCCAGCCCCAGGACTCCTGGCTCCCTTCATCTTGGCCCTTCAGACCTGGCCCTTTGCCCCCCAACCCTTATTTCCAGCCTCTGACCCACATTCCAGCCATTCCTCTACCCATCCCTTGCCCTCTCCCCACCCCACCCCCACCGCACCGCCTTCTTCTGACCCACCGAGACCTTCAACTTTTGACTTCCGATCCCATCCTGTTCTGACCGCATCCCTGCCTACAGCCTGCAGGCCTTGGTTCTACGTCCCTGGGATCCTTCTGGGCCTGGGCCCCCGGGAGCCGAGTCTATGGTTCCTGACCCTGCTTGGTCCCTTCTCATAGGAACACGGGGCTCCCCATTGGACTCTCCCTCCCGGGCACCTTCAGGGCTCCATGGGCCCCCAAGATCCTCCCTAGATCTCAGGTCCGAGGGTCCCCACCCCCAGGTGCTGGAACTGGTCTCTAGCGACAGCCTGAACGTGCCTTCAGAGGAGGACGTCTACCGTGCCGTCCTGGGCTGGGTCAAACATGACGTGGACGCTCGGAGACAGCATGTCCCAAGGGTGAGGCCAGCGCCTAGGGGCCCACACACAGTGGCTGAGGGCCCGGGTGCCCCTGGGCTCTGCCGTGTCCAGAGACCCCCTCACAGGAGTGATGCAGAGACGGGTTTCAAGAAGGGGCCAGCATGTCTGAGGGGGAGCTCTTCCCTGGGGTCTGCCACCTGACTGTGGCGCCCCTGCCTCCCAGCTGATGAAGTGTGTGCGCCTGCCCCTGCTAAGCCGGGACTTCCTGCTGGGCCACGTGGACGCCGAGAGCCTGGTGAGGCACCACCCTGACTGCAAGGACCTGCTTATCGAGGCCCTCAAATTCCACCTGCTGCCCGAGCAGAGGGGCGTTCTGGGCACCAGCCGTACGCGGCCCCGGCGCTGTGAGGGCGCCGGCCCTGTGCTCTTTGCCGTGGGTATGTTCACCCGCCATGTCCCCTCGGGTCCGGGCCCCTCCCTGACAGGCCCTCCCATCCCTGACCTGTGCTTCAGTCCCTGCGCCCAGCGCGAGCCTACCTCCTACAACGCTGTTCACACCCTGTACCCACCGCACACCTGCTCCTCTGTGCACCTGCAGAGGACCCCGTGTGACCGCTCACCGATCCCCATCCCCACCCACCTTGGAGCCCCCATACTCTTGACCTTGAGCTGCGCTAGAGGTCCCCCGGCCATTGCCTCCCTGGGTCCCTTGTCCTGCCCCGTCACCACCCCATTCCTAGGTGGCGGGAGCCTGTTCGCCATCCACGGGGACTGTGAAGCATACGACACACGCGCCGACCGCTGGCACGTGGTGGCCTCCATGTCTACGCGCCGGGCCCGGGTGGGCGTGGCGGCAGTTGGGAACCGGCTATATGCTGTGGGTGGGTAAGTATGGAGGCTGGTTTTGGGTCAGGGGCTTAGCATGTGCCCACTGGGCCAGTCCTGACCGGCAGCGGACCCCTCCCCTAGTTACGATGGGACTTCAGACCTGGCCACCGTAGAGTCGTACGACCCTGTGACCAACACCTGGCAGCCCGAGGTGTCCATGGGCACGAGGCGCAGCTGCCTCGGTGTGGCTGCCCTGCACGGGCTCCTGTACGCAGCTGGCGGCTACGATGGGGCCTCCTGCCTCAACAGGTAGTGGCCGGGGTCAGGGCCGGGTGGCCTCTTGGGGTTGGTTCGGCTGCAGGTGTGGCTGCATCAGGACTGCAGAGATCATGCCTGAGGGGAGCAAAGAGGGATCCAACCTGACTCAAGTCACCAGGGCACCCTGGGCCTCTTCATCTGCACCAGCCCAGCTGCCCCTTCTTTTCCTCAAGTTCCTCCCCCAGCCCAGGGGCTGGGCACCACGAGGACCATGCAGACAACCAGCTAGGGGCCCCTGTCCCCACCCAGAGGGCCTGCTGCTTGCTCCAGTGGGATTCTGGGGTCAGTCTCTGTGACTGCCCAGAATGGGATTTTAATCATTCCATGGGGGAGGGCAGGTCCTGGGACCAGGGCAGCCTTTCTGCCACTGCTCAAGGTCAGCTGCAGGCCTGGTGTCCACAGTGCTGAGCGCTATGACCCTCTGACGGGAACATGGACATCCATCGCTGCCATGAGCACCCGGAGGCGATACGTGCGTGTGGCCATGCTTGGTGGGTGACAGGGCCTGCTCTGTGTAGTGTCCACCCCACCCCACCTGCCCCCACCCTGGGGACCCCACACATAGCAGACACACCACAGGCATGTTGACTCTCTGCAGATGGGAACCTGTACGCTGTAGGTGGTTACGACAGTTCCTCACACCTGGCGACTGTGGAGAAGTATGAGCCCCAGGTAGGAAACGTACCCCAATCGCATGAATTTCCCAAGAGTGACTTGAGGTCATCGCTCTGGTCACCCACATCACCCAGATGATCAGCCCTCTAGGTTCCACCCGGTCCCACAGATACCCTATCCTGGAGTAGGGTTCCTGCACTGTGGAGGAGGAGGGAGGCTGGCGATGGGTCTGCCCCCAGCTGGTCCCCTCAACCGCAGGTAAACGCATGGACTCCCGTGGCCTCCATGTTGAGCCGACGAAGCTCAGCAGGGGTGGCGGTGCTGGAGGGGGCCCTCTACGTGGCCGGTGGCAACGATGGCACCAGCTGCCTCAACTCTGTGGAGAGATACAGCCCTAAGGCCGGTGCCTGGGAGAGTGTGGCACCCATGAACATCCGAAGGTGCGCCGGCCCCTCCCCCACAGGCCCGGAGTGTCCCCCTGTCACCACCGCCCACCAGAGACTGGCATATCTGCCTTAAGGTCTCCTGCTTGCCTGGTGTGTCCACGCCTCCTATCCGTGTATATGTACCGCCCAGTTCCCCGGGTCCTGCCCAGGTCCAGGGCCCGCCTAGTTACCCAGGTCCCGCCCACCTCCAGGCCCCGCCCAGCTCGCCCGGGGCCCGCCTCGCTCCCTGCGTCCCGCCCACCTCCCGGGCCCACCCCGCTTCCCGGGTCCCGCCCACCTCCGGGCCCCGCCCAGCTCCCCCGGGTCCCGCCCCGCTCTCTGCGTCCCGCACACCTCCCGGGCCCGCCCCGCTTCCCGGGTCCCGCCCCGCTCTCTGCGTCCCGCCCACCTCCCGGGCCCACCCCGCTTCCCGGGTCCCGCCCACCCCCGGGCCCCGCCCAGCTCCCCCGGGGCCCGCCTCGCTCCCTGAGTCCCCCCCACCTCCCGGGCCCGCCCAGCTCCCCCGGGTCCCGCCCCGCTCCCTGCGTCCCGCACACCTCCCGGGCCCGCCCCGCTCCCCGGGTCCCGCCCACCTCCAGGCCCCGCCCAGCTCCCCCGGGGCCCGCCTAGCTCCCTGAGTCCCCCCCACCTCCCGGGCCCGCCCAGCTCCCCCGGGTCCCGCCCCGCTCTCTGCGTCCCGCACACCTCCCGGGCCCGCCCCGCTCCCCGGGTCCCGCCCACCTCCGGGCCCCGCCCAGCTCCCCCGGGTCCTGCCTCGCTCCCTGCGTCCCTCCCACGTCCAGGGCCCGCCCAGCTCCCCCGGGTCCCGCCCCGCTCCCTGCGTCCCGCCCACCTCCAGGGCCCGCCCAGGGCCCCGCCCCCGGAGGCTCCTCCCATTGCCCCCGTCCCGGGAGGCTCTTGTAGTTCTGCCCCGGTGGCTCGCCTCCCCACATCACCCCTCCCCACACCACCCCCAGGAGTACGCATGACCTGGTGGCCATGGACGGCTGGCTGTATGCCGTGGGGGGTAACGATGGCAGCTCCAGCCTCAATTCCATCGAGAAGTACAACCCGAGGACCAACAAGTGGGTGGCCACATCCTGCATGTTCACGCGGCGCAGCAGCGTGGGCGTGGCAGTGCTCGAGCTGCTCAACTTCCCACCGCCCTCCTCGCCCACGCTGTCCGTGTCGTCCACCAGCCTCTGACCCGCGGCGCGGACTGCACAGAGGCCCGGCCCCGTGGCCTCTCACATGCCTTAAGCCCCACAGGGCGCCCCAGCGCCTAGTGTGTCGGGGGCGGGGTGCTCGACCCCCACCAGGAAAGTCATGCCCCGTCTGTCCTTGTCTCTGCGTCGAGGCCATCCACTTCTGTGTTCATTTCCTGGTGTGTGTTTGTGTGTGTCCCGTTTATTTACTTACTGGTTTATTTATTTATTATTTATTGATCCATGAGCAGCGCAGCACCTACTAGTTTACACGTTTCCCCTTGAAGTGTCCTGAGTCTCTGGGACCAAGCTGCCTTCCCAGGTGTCCTGCCCCACTGGGGGCACCAAGGAGTGATGGGGGTGGACACTTGCATTGCGCGTGGGTCAGAGGTGAACTCAGACTCCAGAGCTGGAGGGACCAAGGGGGCAGGTGCAGAGCAGCAGCCAGGGTTAGTGGGGGCGCGCGGTTTCTGAGCAGGTGCAGACCCTTCCAGCCTGGGCTTTGCACGCCACCCTACCTTGCCCAGCCAGGCACGCTCCCAGGAGGGGCATGACGCAAGCCTCCTTCTCATGGGCATGGTCTCTTCTGGATCCTGCCCTGAGCTGGGCGCAGTGTGCCACAGACCCCAACAGCAATATGAGCCAACTTGAACAATAAACATGTTTCTCGGGCTCTGCGGGCTTGAGGCTGAGTGTACATCTCCACCCTTTGGGGTCCTATCTGGGGTGACCAGGAGGGCCTGGGGACAGGTGTGCCACTGGGCTGAGGCTCTGCTTTGGCATCTGGGGCCTTCGAGGCAGCAGCATCACGCGGGGGGGGGGGGGTCAGGGATGTGATGTCATGCATGCGCACCCAACCAGAAGGGGTCACAGTCAGCTTGGCCCCGAGAGGCCCTCGAAGTCCCATCTCCTTCTAGGCTCTGCGGAGAGGGGGTGCACGGTACTAACGCTGCCTCATCGTGATGGCTCTGGGTGCATCCAGGAGGTTTGTGGCCTCCGTGGACTTCGGCCTGGGGTGAGGTTTGGGCTGAAGCAGGAGAGGTTAGGGGAGGGTCGTGGCTTCACCTGCCTCAAAGTCACAAACTCCTGTTTCGACAACTGAGAACAAGCACACACCCCCTTACAGTCAATGGTGACTCAGAACGTGGCCTTTAGGTGGAAACAGGATGTGTGCTCTCCACGGGGAGGGGTGGTATTGGGGGGAGGGAGCCCTGGGCTCCCAGAGCCCTGACCCAGGCAGCCCTAGCCTGAGTGTGCGCAGGCTAAGTACTTTCAAACCAGGCTTCCGAGGCTGCTCCCATACCGACTGGAGGTTGAGATGGGTGCTCTCGGCGGGACCGGGGAGGAGAGTCCTCCCTCCACCCCCCCACTCCAGCCGGGCCTGCCTGTGTGGAGGACGCGGGTCAGAGAACTGCAAGCCTTGGGCCCAGGGGAGGGCCAGGGCTGGTCCCTCCCAGAGAGGCTCCACCCTCATCCGGCCCTTAGGCAGCGGGGGAGACCTCCCAGAGCTCCGCCTGGGAGGCGGGACAGGAGGCTCAGTACAGAGGGACCCAGACCTGTCGACCTGCTCCACTCGGGCCGTCACCACTGCCACCCATGGGGAACAGCCACTGCGTCCCTCAGGCCCCTAGGAGGCTCCGGGCCTCCTTCTCCAGGAAGCCCTCGCTGAAAGGAAATAGGTGAGGGGTGTGGGGGGGGGGGCGGGTGGAGCACAGCCTTGGTTCCCAGGTCACAGGGGTGTCCCTCAGTCTGCCCCGGGGGCCAGGCTGTGAGCCCCCCTTCCCTTGTCCCCAGAGAGAATGGCACAAGGAAGCTGGCTGGCCTGTTTGGCACCGAGGCGGCTCCTGACCTGGACGCCACCGCCGCCGACAGGATCTTCTGCTACATCCCCGGGACGGTGAGCAGGCGGGTGGGCGTATCCCAGCTCCCAGGGTGCCTCGTGGTGGTCTCTGTGGGGCTGCGGTTCCGGTCCTCGCGTCTGGGAGCTCTGGGCCTTCTCCCATCAGCCCCGGGGGGGAACCAGACCCAGAACGGGTTGAGGACAGAGACACCGCCCCGCCCCGGGGAGCTCACCTGGCCGAGTGAAACTGAGACACTGAGTCAGTGGGGTGAGGGAGCACAGGGCAGGGGCGGGCCGCAGGCGGGGCCTCCAGGCGTCTCTGCCCCTCCAGAGGGGGCAGCGTGGCCAGGCTCTCCTCCCAGAGCCTCACCTGCGGTGTCTGCCCAGGCCCCCGCCCCGGACTTGGGTGCGGGACAGCAGGTCCGGGCATGTTCGAGGCGGACCAGCACGTGTCGCTGCACGGACACAGGTGTCGTGTTGGTGTGGCTGCCGTCACTCTGCGAGAGTAAGGGGCTTCACGTGCACACCGAGCCAGCCTCTCACCTACTCCAGGCCTCAGTTTCTCCCAGGAGGTGTCTCGGCACCCACCCCTGCCTCATTGCACAGCAGCCCGCCGTGACTCCCCCCTACCAAGGACACACAGCAAGGACGTGGCTTCCACACGCTAGGCCACCTCTGAGCTGACTACTGCCCCTCTCACCCTGTCCAGCTCCCAAGGGGCTAAGGGTTAGCTGAGCGGAGAGAGACACCCAGCCCTCTTCCCTCACCTGGATAGCATCGGGTATGGTGGGGAGCTCTGCTATGTGCAAAAGCCCCAGAATGCGAGGGAAATGATACCCCAGAGTCTTACTGCAGGCCAAAGAAGGGGGAACATCTGTCGCTCTGGGTCAGGGCCTCCACCCTGCACTCTTCTCCTCACACTGTTCCTTTGAGGCCCAGCAACTGGTGGGGGCTTTCAGAGCCCACGTTTCCAAGTTGTCCCCATCAGGCTGGGAAGCCCAGGCCTGTCCTTTCCTGCTCCCTGAGGTCCCAGGGCTCCATGCAGGCAAGTGCAGCCTTGAGAAACCATGCCGCCTCGGAGAAGTGGACAGGGCCCTTCTGTCCAGGGTCGGGCTGGGCTGCGATAGAGTTCCTCCATGTGACTGCATCTCAGACCTCAACTCTGTTCAAGCGCAGGACACATCATGTGTCCCTGGTGGAATCACGTGAGATGCGCGGCCCTGGCGGTCCTCGCTTGCCCGAACATAGTAGCAGGAGAGGGGAGCGGGCCTGTTGGGCCTGGCGGTGGGGCTGGGGGAGGAGCCACCTCTTCGGCCCTGCCCTGTGGGGCTTCTGCACCCTGCCAAGGCTCTGAGCAGACTCCTCCCTAGGCCCTAAGGCTGAGCCTGGGCCACAGGGACAGCTGCGTGGCCCTTCCTGTTCGTGGCCTATTTTTCATGGGTCCCATCCCCATGTTGTTCCCCACGCTGGGTGTGGGTACAGGAGGCCCCACCCAGAGGCAGGTAGGCCTCACATTCCTGGGCTTGCCGAAGGGGCAGCTTAGCGTGGCCAGGGCTCCAAAGCCTCCAGGGCAGCCCCTGCCAGCACCCAAATGGAGCATGGCCCCTCCCCAACTCACCCCTGAGCCCCTAGACCTCAGCCCTTCTAGCCAGGGTGTCAGGTCAGTGCCCATCCCAATCTGACTTCCAATCGGGTGATGAAGCCCCTGGTCGGAGAGGGTTCTCTGTGCAGTAGACTGGCTAAGTGCTTGTGCCCCGACACTCCCTCCCATCAGCAGACAAGCGGGGAACCCCCAGCACATCTCAGGCCTGGCCTACTTCTGGGGATACGGCAGTGGGCAAAACAGGCAAAGACCCTGCTCTCTTGGTGTCCCCATCCCCATGACAGAACCCGGACATCAGGCAGGCGAAAGACACTGGAAGCCCAGATGTGGCTACTGTGGAGAAGAGGAAAGGAGGAGAGGTGTGCAGAGGGGTCGGTGAGGACCCTCACCGTGTGAGGGCACCAGACGGGACCTCACGGAGAAGGGGATACCTGCGCCAGGTCCTGACGGGGGGGGATAGCAAGTATTCGTGTCAGCCTGGGCCTGATGTGGGAGAAGAGGACTGGGGGAGGGGGCAGATGGAAGAGGACCCCGAGGGCCAGTGCCGGGACCTCGGCCTTCTCTGCGGCTGAGTCCCGGGCCCGCTGCAGCGCGCGGACACGGTAGGCACGGATGGGCGAGGGTTGCTGGGACGCCCCCTTTCCAGCTCCCCATGAACGGACGTGCTGCTAGCTGAGAATGGGACCCCCGGAACCCAGTAGTAAACACTTAGAGCCAACACTAGAGGCCTAGGGGAGTTTTGAGCATCGGCTCCCCAGCCACCCGACAACCGCTCGGACCCACGAGTCTGGGGAGGCCGAATAATCAAAACGAAGGTGCACAGGTTAGGAAATATCAAAAATAAGGGTCGAATGTCCACGGAGTACAGACCTCACAGGCCCTACACCGGACCGCGGGTCGTCGTCACGCGTGTTTGCTGCGTCTCTTCCATGCTAATGGGCCGTGAGCGTGCGTGGGGCCTCTGCACCTGTGTGTGGTGGTGCGTGTGTGTTCCCGCCCCCGCCTGCGTGACGCTAACCGCGCCGCGGGCGTGGGTGGGGCGGCGCCCTCCCCTGACCTCTGCTCCCCACAGGACCTGCGGGGCCCGGAGAGCCAGCCCGAAAACCTGGAGCAGCCGTTCCTGAGGGTGTTCAGGAAGGGGCGGCGGAGGGTGCCGGTGAGAAACCTGGGCGAGGTCGTGCACTACGCCAAGGTCCAGCTCCGATTCCAGCACAGCCAGGTGGGGCCAGGCCGGGCCGAGCCGGGGGCTCCGGTACCAGTCTGGGGCCTGTCCCCCAGCCCCTCAGACCAGCAGCCCTGCTCTCCCCCAGGACGTCAGCGACTGCTATCTGGAGCTGTTCCCCTCCTACCTCTACTTTCAGGCCCACGGTTCCAAGGGACTCACCTTCCAGGTGAGAGGAAATAGGCAAAGGGCAGCGGCCAGGGCTTGGGGGAGGGGAGGCGGGTAGCCAAGTCCCCCCAGGGGTTCCCAAGCCCTTCCCTCCCTCCATGTGCTCCGGCAGGGGCTGTTACCACTGACGGAGCTGAGAGTCAGCCGGCTCGAGGGGTCCGGAGACCATGCCTTCCAGATCACAGGTGCGAGGGGGGCACGAGTGGGCCTGGTCCCCAGGAGGGGCCTCTAGCTGGGGCTTCTCAGTGACCTTGGCCTCTGGCTGAGCTTCAGAACCCTGGAGGGACCCCGAGCGCCCTGGGGGGCACGTGCGCGTTTGCCAAGCCGGGGTGCGGGACAGCAGGCAGGGGGCGTCCAGAGCTGCGAATGCAGCCCTGTTCGAGGCCACTGGAGGCCCCTCCTGTCCCAAGCCCTGCGGTGCCCTTGGGTGGGGGCCTTCCCTGTGGGCTGCCGGCCCAGCCCACTCCCCGCCTCTACCCCAGGCCCGCTGCCCGCTCCCCTTCATGTGCTCTGCCCCAGCCGGGCTGAGCTGGGCCACTGGCTCTACCACCTGGAGAAGCAGACAGCCCTCGTGGGAGGGCTGCAGCGCTGCCACTCGGCGCCCCCGCAGGTCAGTGCTGGGGACCCCCAGGCCGCGTTCCTCTCCCCTCTGTGCCCGCGCCCTCTGCTGCACCTGACCCCCTTCACCAGGGCCCCGCCGAGGACGAGCTGCCCTGGGATCTGCAGCACAGGCTGGCCCGGCTCCGGGCTGCGTCAGGGTTCCAGACAGGGGGCAGTGCTGTCTGCGCCTCGAGGGTCCAGCTGCAGCATCTGCCCTCGCAGGTGCGTGGCCGGGGATGGTGCCCAGTGGGGGAAGGAGGTGGAGGCTGAGGGGTGAGAGGAGATGGAGGGGTGAGGAGACGGTGGGGGCGGTGAGAACATAGGGGCACAGGGCTGAGGACATGGAGGCCCGGGGTGGGTAGGAAGAGATGGGGGAGGGCGCAAAGATGGGGAGGGGTGGGGAGAGAG
Source organism: Nasua narica (assembly GCA_028533885.1). NCBI lineage: Eukaryota > Metazoa > Chordata > Mammalia > Carnivora > Procyonidae > Nasua > Nasua narica. The sequence continues at coordinate 91,309 of CM052798.1, forward strand.
AGTGGGGAGCGGGAGATTAGGGAGGGGTTCAGGAGGCAAGTGGGGGCCAGGCCCTTGAATACACGGGTCCAGCCCCCACTCCGCCCCGTGACCCCCTCACAGGAGCAATGGGACCGGCTCCTGGTCCTGTACCCGACATCCCTGGCTATCTTCTCGGAAGAAGCAGATGGGCTTTGCTTTAAGGTGGGTCCCTCCCGGCTGTGGACGCGCCCCGGGAGACGCCCTGTGTGCGTGGGGGTGGGAGAGGGCCGCGGCTCAGGAGGAACCTGTATTTCGGGGCCTGTTGAGACAGAGACTGCTGGCCCCACCCACCCGGCCCGCTGCCCTGGTCAGTCTGGTCTCAGCTGGGATGTGGCCAAGGAGGCGTCCCTGCATGAGTACCCTCATCGTCCTGGAGGCTCGTCCACCACCAGCGGGACCATGGCCTGGGGCCGGTGGCCCGGGGGCAGAACCACTCCAGGGAGACAGGACCCCTGAGAGGGCCCTAGGCCTCTGAGCGGCCACTTTCCGGGTGCCTGGGGGGCGTGTGTGTGCATGCGTGTGTAGGAGGGTCCTCTGGGGCTGGGGGGTGTCTGTTGTGCGCATCACGGTAAGCTTCTGCTCGGGGGGTGATCATGGCCCTCGGTCACTGAGGAAAATGCCGGGTCTTCCCCATGACCCCCCCAGCCTACCCCCAGGGTTAGTGGGTGACCCAGTCTGAGGGTCTGGGGGACAGGCTCCCAGGGGACCAGTCCCCAGAGGCATCCATCTGTGCCTGCCGTCAGCGGATGAAGGCCCCAGCCGGAGTCTGGGGGCACGGAGATCCCTCTGGACCTCCCTCGGGGGTGCAGCCTCGGCCCTGTCTTGCCCTCTGCCTGCCATCTGAGGGCCCAGCCCAGCACTGGAGGGTGAGACAGAAGTATGGGCCCAGGCAGAGACACAGGGCTCCCCCTGAGACTCGGGCCCCATCTTTCATCGCTGCCCCCACAGGGGGAGCTCCCCCTCAGTACCATCCACATCAACCTGGAGGAGAAGGAGAAGCAGATCCGCTCTTTCCTGATCGAAGGTGGGCAGAGGCCTGGCCTGGGAGGGAGGGCAGGAGCCCGGTGGGTGCCCCAGCTCCTCAGCGGGCCCTCGCCGGGGGCTCTCTGCTGGCCAGGCCCCCCTCACGGAGTCTGTGCGCTAGGCCCTCTCATCAACACCATCCGAGTGCTGTGTGCCAGCTATGAGGACTACAGCCGCTGGCTGCTCTGTCTGCAGGCTGTGTCGCCCCCGGCTGGAGCCCCCCCACTGGCTGGCCCCGAGAGCCTCCCAGGGCTGCGGGGGTCCACGCAGGTGAGGGGTCACAGGGGCACATGCTGTCCCCGCAGCTCACGTTCTGGGCCGAAGCGTAGGTCTAGGGCAGGGGTGGTTAGGGAGAGGGGTCCTGCTCTCGGCCTCACCGCCCCGCTCCCTGCTGCCGGCCGTCCAGGTCATGGGTGGCGGCCGGGGCTCCCTCTCCTCAGATGGACGAACCAGCTGGGACTCGGGGTGCCCCGCGCCCCCCTCCACCCACATCAGCCACTCTCTCCCCGAGTCCTCAGTGCCGTCCACCACAGGCTGCCCGGCCCAGCCTGTACCTGTGAGTATCGGGGGTGGGGAGGGATAAGCAGGAGAGCAGCACGGGAGGTCGTGAGGACAGTTTGTGCTGGGGAACCTGGGTCCCCAGGGCCCTCCACCCCAAGCAGGACCTGGAGGGAACTTTGTGCAGCCTCAGAGGACCGAGTGGGTGACGGCCTTTGGGAACCTTCTGGAAGGTCTTTGGTCCCTGCAGGACCAGGCCAACCCTGGCTGCACCAGCATCTGCAGGCAGAGGGCCGAGCTGAGACGGCGCAGCCGCAGTCGGTCACCCAGGAGTAATGCCCGGGGAGAGGGGCCCAGCCTGGCCACCTCGCTGTACTTGGACCTGACCAAGGTGAGCCCAGCACATTGACCCAGTTCTCCCTCCCACCCTCCACCTCCCTGGCCTCCATCTCTTAGGCCCAGGTGGTCCTGGAGCCACCTAGAGGCCTTCTTGCACAGAGAAGGGAGCACCCGGGCCACCTCCAGCTCCAAGACACCTGTCTCTTCTGCCTTTTGCCGCAGCTGAGCAGGCAGAGCCTCGAGGATGACCCTGAGGCCCCAGACCGCCCTCTGAAGACCCCACACTCCCCACTCTATGCCGATCCCTACACACCACCTGCTACCTCCTATCACAAGATCACGGACGTCCAGGGCCTGGATGAGGTCAGTTCCCTGTGGGTGACAGAAAGGGCTAAATGTGTCCACAGTCGGAGGTCTGCTCAGGTCATGATGAGTGGCCAAGGGACTTGGGGGGCCGGGATCTCCTCAGCTCCACGGAGGTTCTGGCCCCGGGCCTCAGGTCCCCACCCCTTTCCTGGCAGTTCCTCACTGCAGTGCAGAGCTCACTTGGACCTGAGTCCTCGAGCCCATTCCCCTCGGTCCCCGTGTCTGTGCCTATCTCGGACCCCAGCTCTGGACTCTCCAGTCCCCGCTTGCTCTCCAAGAAGGGAGCCCTGCAGCCCAGAGCCTCCCAGCGGCACCAAGGCTCCATCAAGGGCCAGGGGCCACCCCCCCCAGACCCCCCTCAGCAGGTGAGTAGCAGCCCTCACCCCTGCCGGGTAAGGGGTGCTGTGGAGGGGTAGAAATAGTGTGGGGGCTCTGGGACCCTTGGGGAGGAGGAGAGATGGAAGCAGGAGGAAAGGGCAAGCCAGGAAGCGGTGGGGATGGGGGTGGAGGCAGGAAGGGAAGCTAGGCGGCCAGAAGGAAAAGGGAGGGCTGGGATCGGGCAGATTCCTCCCCCAGGACTCAGCTCTCAGACTTGTGGTTGGGACCCCCAGGTCTCCCCTGCGAAGGAAGTCTCGCCCAACCCCCTGCCACCTCCCTCAGGTGAGTAGGGGCCCTTGCCTCTTTCTGAGGGCAGCTCTGGGGGTGGCTTCCTAAAGGCACTGGCACCTCTGTCCTCCCCACCAGGTGGTCATCCCCCCAGGAACTGTGGCAACATCTGGGACAACGCTTCCTCTCCCCCCCATAAGCGGTGGCCCCGAGGAGGACCTGCGACCGGTGGGGGGCTCATCCAGTGGATCTGATGGCCTCTGGTGGCTGCTTCTCAGGACCAGCTGCCAGCTTGGGCCCCGCCGTGGGGTCTCCGGCAGAGCCTGGGGCTTTCCTGGTGGGGCCACAGGCTGGCCGGGAGCCGACACCGGAACCCCACCCGGTGCCAAGTCCGTGTCTGACCCCAGCTGGGTGAAGGGAGCCCCCGAACTCTGAGTTCCCCTGGGCTCTGCAGGGGCCAGGAGGAGGGCCTCATCCCGAAGACGGCCCGGCGACATCGCTGCACCACAGACCGGAGCTGTCCTCAGAGAGGCACGGCAGCCTTTTCCTCCAGGGAAGCAAGGAGGGGGCCACTGGGCACGGGCTTTACCCGGCGGTGGGAGAACCGTGCAGGTGTGAAGGTCAGAGGGCTGAGAACGTCAGGTTAGTGAGGGTCAGCGCGTGACGGTAGGAGGTCAGCAAAGTCTGAGAAGTGACAAGCAGAGATAGAGGGTACTCCGGGCGAACGTCAGTGGGCTGGGGCGGGGCGGGAGAAGCTGACAAGAGACTAAACAAGAAAGAAAGAGAAGGTTTTATTTGTGCTGTGTGTCCATGCGTTTTCCGCTCAGCAGTCAGGAGTCCCCCGTCCTGGGGACCCTGTGCACGGGCCCAGCGGGCACGCAGCCTGGTGGGCTCCACTGCTCTCCCGCCGCCAGCCTCCCACACATCTTCCCACCCCATCTCCGGCGCCTCGAAGCCGTGGGACCATCCCAAGGGATCACTTTATCCGACACTCCATCTTCCGCCTCCGGACCTCGTCCAGGCTTCCCCGGAGGAGGGCTCCGGCTTGGGCCCTGCAGACCCCCACCCTCCAGGGGCTGCCAGAGCTGCCGTCCCGCACGCCCCTGTGGGGACGTGCTTGCTGTCTCAGGCAGGAGCCACGGGGGCCTCGGCCACAGGCCCTGGGGGCTTAGGGGTCCCAGAGTCTTCAGAGGGTTTCCCTTCCCCAGCCCACTTGTCAACAGGGCAGAGCATCCCTGGGACACCCCCCTCCAGCCTGAAGGCCATCTAGTCTCCTCTCTCTTGCCCCCTTCCCAGATTTCCAGCGGGGACTTTGCTGCTGCTCCGACACCTTCTAGTTTCCAATGTCTTATCCTGCCTCTCCCCGCTGACTAGACCACCCTGTAAAATATAGGACATGCAGTTAAGTTGGATTTCAGATAAACCACACGTAACTTAGTGCAAGGCATCAAATCCTGCGTGTCTGAAGTTCAAGTTTCACTGGCACCTTCTGTTTTTATTAGCTAACCTGGTCACCTTACTAACCAGGTCCTTGCTCAACACCTACCCACCCAGCCTTTCAGAATCTCCCTCCTCCCAGGTGTGGAGCACAGCCTTGGCCTTGGCCGGTGGTTAGACCTTGGGGTGGAATCCAAGGGAGCAAGACCAAGAACACTGGCTCCTTCCCCGACGCCACAGAACACAGGGGTCAAACGGCAAGACCTAAGGGCAGCACCTCGTCCTCAGCACCCGTGGCCGTTTCTTTGTCCTGTGTCTTCCCGGACCAAGCCTGGGTTCTAAGAGCTGGGGCTGCGGCTGCGGCGTCCCTTCCCCACCTGCCGGCGGAAGTAGTGGATGGCGGAGACGGTGCCGATGTTGGCCAGCAAGACTGCGGGAGAAACACGGAGCCTCCTGAGCGCCAGCTCCATCCCGGCCTGTTCGCCACCTTCTACCCGCATGGCCTGGTCCTCAAAGGGCAAGAGGAGGCCAGCGGGGCGAGGAGTGGGTTGGCTGAGAGAGGGGCAAGGTCACGGGAGGAGCCTGTGCTCCGCCAAGCACCTCTCATCCCCGCCGGCCCAGCGAGTGAGACAACAGCACTGGCCCTCCCGGGCAGCAGCCCGACCCTCCCCCAGGGCCCCCACACCTGTTTTCCAGGCATCTGGGGTATGCAGATCTGAGGTTCTCACGGCCCAGGTGGCAAAGGCCACGAACACCAGGCACATGTCGTTCTGGCTGAAGGTCAGTGAGGAGAGAGGATCTCGGAGCTCCCCTGGGAGAGGGAAGCAGGCTCTGTGTTCGGGCTGCTGCACCGAGACTCCTCCGCCCGGGGCCCGTCTTCCCTGCGGTAGCCCCGTCCCAACACACAGGGCAGTGCGCGGCACAGCTGAGTCCGCTGACTTGAGCGGGTTGCCCCTGGGGTACCACTTCCTGGTTTGTAAAGTGTCTTCCACGGGGAACGTGAGGAGGTCTACTGAGTGCCTGACCGGGCCCAGCGCCCACCGTGCTAGAGGCTGCGGCCTCTGCAGGGCAGAGCGATGGTCAGTGCGGACGCGGATCCCCGAGCGGCGGCTGCATCTGCCCCAGCCGGACGACGTCCTGCGATGGCCAGGAGCTAGTGCACCCTTCTCAGATCATCCCCAAGCACCCCACCAGCTCACGCCTCGGGGTCCTAGCCTGCCCCTCCCCAACGGCCCTCCTGGCTGGACTCCCTGGACAGAATGTTCCCGGGACCTGGACAGCCCAGGGGGCCCACGCGACACGCACCTGCTCGCCTGATGGCCATGCTGAGCTGCTCGGCTGTGGCCGGGCTAGGCTCCGGGGGGGCGCCAGGCCCCACGGCCCAGGGCCCCGAGCTGGGGGGCTCCGCAGCCTGCAGCTGGAGCAGGGCAGCCAGCTCCGGCACGCCCCCCGGTGCGTCCTCCCCGAGGAAGTGTTCATAGGCCTCGGGGATGGAGATGGGCACAGGGTCTCCGGGTGGAGCGGCGGGTACAGCCTCAGCGCGTGGGGGCCGGGCCACAGGGTGGCTCCCCTGCTGCCCTGGCCTCCGGGCTCGGCGGTCCTGGAAGAAGAACTCACACACGTCTGGCCACCGTACTTCGGCCAGGGCCTGGTCGGCTTCTGCCGCCTCCTCAGCATCTTCATCCCCCTCCTCAATGGTGTCACAAAAGAAGAACTCATAGGCCTCTGGCAGGGTCACTGCAAAGCTGCTCCCGGGCCTGGGCCCCACCGAAGCGGAGGGGGAAGGGGGAGGCAGGTGTTTGAGGATCCGAGGCTGCGGAGACCGGGGCCCAACCGCCATGGCGTCCCAGCCTCCGGGCCCGCCTCGGCCCCCCACTGCTGTCCTGGGGGGCGAGGGCCGGGCTGCAGCTGGCTGGGGGGGGCCCGAGATCTCTCCTGATCCCAGTCCCTCGGGACTGGGCACAGCCTCGGAAAATCGCACTTTCTTCTTCTTGGGGGCTTGGACCCGGCCCGGTGGGGGCTCCCCTGAGTGACGTCCAGGGGCACCTGCCAAAGGCTCCTCTCCAGGCTTCTCTCCGTGTCCTCCCGGAGACCCAACAGGGCTCCAACGTGGGGCAGCCCCTGGGCCAGCCTCCACCTTCACCACGTCCGGCCCGGCCAGGGAAACAGGAGCCGGTGTCGACGCACCCACGCCAGGCTGGGCCGGGGACACGCGGCGAGGCAGAGCAAGTGTGGACGAGTCCACCTCCTGCTGGAGCACGGGGCCCGGCGCAGGCAGGCGCGCGTCCAGTCTAGACTCGGAGGCAGGTGTAGACAGAGCCATGCAGACGTGTGGACGTGTGTCCGGGGCAGGTGTGGATGCGGCGTGTAGCTCAGCCCCGGGGGTCACTCTGAGTAAGTCTGTACCTTCCTCGGTCACAGGCACAGGTGTGGACAGATCCGGATCTGCTCCTTGCCGGGTCACCTGCGCAGGGGCTCCTGCAGACTCGGGACCCCCTTCTCCCTGCCCGGCTCCTGCGGTCTGCCCTGCCACCCCCGCCGAGAGACCCAGGCCCTCCTTGGGCCTGACCTCAGCAGGCAGCGGGGAACCCCGCTGGCGGGGAGCAAAGCCGGGGGTGCTCAAGCACCCACCCCCCTTGGCTCCGGCAGCACGCCTCTTCTTTCGGCTAGGGCTGCGTGCCGGGGCCCCAGGGCTGCAGTCAGGAGAATCTGAGTTCTGGGGAGGCTCGCCAGGGGCAGGGCCCTGGGGGGCTGGCCCCTGCAGAAGCTTCTGCATCTCGTCTCCAGGAGACACGGGCCCTCGAAGAGATGAACTCTGGCTGCGGGGGGTGGCATCAGATCTGAGGGACAGCAGAGCTTCTGACCGTGCGGACGTGCCGGGCATCTGCTGATCGGGCCCCGGGGCCAAGACAGGCTCACGCCAAGACCTGCTGACCAGAGGCCGGGGAGCCGCCTCGTCGTCCTCCTTGAAGCCGGGCCAGCCCCTCCCCCCAGAAGCCGGCTGCCCCTCGAGAAGGGGTGCAGGTCCAGGGGGGCTGCTGCCACTGCTGTCCCCTTGGTCGGCATCACTGGACAGGAGCTCATCCGCCGGGGCCAGGCTGGCCTGCAGGCGGCCGCACTCTTCTGCTGTGGCCGAAAACTCAGCCCAGTCCTGGTCACTCAGCTGGATGCTGTACTGGAAGTTTTCCATTTCAGGTCAGCAGAGACGCTGCGGCCACGGAGCTGGAGGCCGGGCGGGGTCCTCGTGGGCCCAGGTCCCGGGCACCGGCCGGCGGACGCTCGTTGCGGCACCCCCCGCCTCCTTGGCTAGGGGGCCAGCACCCCATCTGCTTCCTGAAAGAAACCCAAAGGGGGAAACCCTAGGGGAGCCGAGGGGCTGTCAGAACCCGCCCCTCCTCCAAGTTAGAAAACCTGTAACTCCCCTTCCCTATTTCCCAGCTGACCCAAATAAGAACCTTGTAATGATACATTGTTACATTCCTAGAATCAAGTATGGCTGAGATTAGCCAACTACACTAAGAAAACAGGATTCCTCGCGTTTGAATTTGTGTCCCCAGAAGTGGTTTTCTTCACATCTTGGAGCGTTTTCTGTCCCGCGGGGTCAGCCCAGCCCTCTCCGACCCTCCTCCAGAAGTGCAGGTCCCAAGGTCAGTCGGCTTCATACAGCAAAGCCCATTTCAAGGGTCACCCACTGGGAGTCAGCTCACCTGGGCGACGGTCAGCCCTGGTCTGTCCCAGCACGCCTCGGGGGGCAGCTGGCCATGGAGGAGGGGCCGTGGGCTCCAGCAGGTGACCAGCCTTGGCTGGGACAGGCTTCTGGGCTTCCACTGAGGTCATCAAGGTCGCACTAGTGCTGGCCAGAGCCCACTCAGGGGTCATCAGGGAGGGCGTGGCTCTGCCCCCGCCTAGGCAGGAGGTCACAGGACAGAAATGGGCCTCCTAACTCCCAGTGGACCACTAGGGCCACCGTCCAGGTCTCTGCCCTCACTCAGGTCTGCCCAGCTGGCAGAGTTCCCTCCTCGTGCCTCCTTGCAGTGAACAGAGGTGGCCCTAACTGCGTGAGAGCCCCTGCGTCTCAGCCTCCTGCGGGAAGTGCTCTTTGGCCTTTGGTCCGCTAACCCCCACCCAGGGGCAGCCAGGAGCTCACTCCGGCCAGCCCAGAGCTGAGACCCAGGTGCCTTGCGACCAGAGCACCGTGCCTTCCTGAGCCCTGAGATTTGCCCTCCTCACTGGCCCTGGGAGTCCCTCGGCCTGACTTTGGGGCTTCTTGGGTCAGAGTGAGGGACTAACAGTGTCATACCTGGGAACCCGTGGTCAGCCTGGGCAGCGGAGCCAGGCGTCGGACCTGTCCCGCGGCTGGTGCTGGGCTCACTGCGCGGGCCCCACCCCCACCGCCCAAAATACCCCATCGCTGTGCTCACATGTCTCCTGCCTGCCGCCAGGGTCCAGGACACAAATAGATGGCATTTGAGGAGCCTCCAGCTAGTGTGAGAGACGCCTTCCTGGTTGGGTCGGACGCTGGCCAGAGAGTGCGGACCTGCAGTCCTGCACGGGGCGCCTCTGCCCGAGCTGAAGGCCCGGCTGCACTCGGTCGCTTGGCCCAGGCTGACCTTCCCTCTTAAAGGGGCCCCACCCGCTGCAAAACCTCGGGCCCTGTGCCAGCAGCTCCATCTTCCATCCCCCCCCCAGCCGAGCCCCTTCTGGGTCTTAGGGCTTTACCCTGTCACCCGTGCGGAATAGAGAGAGTTGCAGAGTGGTAAGTGGGGAATTTCCATTCCAGAATGTTCCTCGAGGTCCTTTGGAGGTGGGCCGCTGCTGCAGACTGGGGTGGGATAGAAGAGCAAGGCCTGCACCTCTCTCCTCCTCTGGCCTCAAGAGGCTCACCGGCCCCTCCCCCCGCAGCACTACAGAACCTGCCAGTGGGGCTCAAGGGACAAGTGGGGTCATTGAGGGATCTTGGTGGCAGGAACCCCAAGAAGTATGGGCCTTGGGCCTTCACAGAGGGTTGGGAGGGTTCGGGATGGAAAGTTGGTTATTCCCCGCCAGCAACTCTCCTGACCTTGGCTCCTATAGATGGTCCCAGGAGGGAAGTGGCAGCACTTCCCTCTGAGTCTGAGCGTCCAAGAAAGGGCGCCTGGGGCCACCAGCCCCCGCTGAGCCAGTTACCAAGAGTAGGCCGGCAGGTTACCAAGAGTAGGCCGGCAGGCATGACGGGGCCTCAGAGGCGGGTCTTGAGAATAACCCCTCCTATCCCAGCCCCTGGCCCCTCTCTGGAAGAGGGAAAATTCCAAGCTTCTAATCACAGCTGGTCTTTCTGAGGGCCATCTCCCCAGCCAAGAGCCTACCCAGAGTCCCCTCATTAGAACAAAAGATGGAAATAGTACATTATATGTTAAAATAAACGAATAAATAAACAGGGTTAAAAAAAAAAAAAAAAGAACTCTGATCACTTAGGAATTTTCAAAGATTTCAATAGCTCTGTGGTCTCCTTTCGGTCTCGACGAGCATTGGAGTTGGGCACCCGGGGCTGTGCTGCTCAGTTTCCCCCGAAGAGTGGTCCCATGTGGAGGTGCTCCCATCCCTGCATCATTTTTCTGTGCATGGAAATCTGGGCTGCCTCCACTTGGCAGCTATTACAAATACTGATGCTGTGAACATTCCAGAACATTTCTTTTGGAAACCCCGTGTCCGTGGTTTTGGAGGGGTCAGAGGCACGTTTGTCCAGGGGTCTTGCCGAGAGGCCACACACTTGCTCTGACAGGCGGCCACGCTCAGGGGCCCGTGCGCTGCACGTGTGAGGGTGGCGTCCCCTCACCCGCCGGAGGCTGGGTCGGCGTCCCCTCACCCGCTGCAGCTGTAACTCCTCTTTCCTTTGGTGTCGGCCACGGCATTTCTCTTCCTGTGAATCTGTGTGTCTTCTTGGTGCTTCTGCCACTTTTACGTGTCTTTTCCTTATTGACTTATAGGGCGTGTGCATTCTGGATAAGAATTATTTATTGATGTATGTGTGCGATCAATATCTTCCCCCCCAGTTTTCTTGTCACTCTCTTCACAGTACCTCTTGATAAACAGAAATTTTAAATTTTAATATAGTCCAGGCTACCAACAACTTCCTTCACATTATCACCTTTTCTGTTCTTTTTTAAAGGATTTATTTCAGGGCGCCTGGGTGGCTCAATCGATGAAGTATCTGCCTTTGGCTCGGGTCATGATCTCGGGGTCCTGGGATCGAGCCCTGCATTAGGCTCTCTGCTCAGCGGGGAGCCTGCTTCCCTGTCTCCCACTCCCCCTGCTTGTTCCCTCTCTCGCTGTCTCTCTCTCTCTCTGTCAAACAAATAAATGGAATCTTTGAAAAAGCTGAGTAAAATGGGATTAAAGTGGGATTACCCACCTAAAAATTTATTTATTTATTTATTTATTTATTTGACAGAGAGGAGAGAGATCACAAGTAGGCAGAGAGGCAGGCAGAGAGAGAGCGGGATGCAGGCTCGCAGGCTCCCCGCTGAGCAGAGAGCCCAATGTGGGGCTCGATCCCAGGACCCCGAGATCATGACCTGAGCTGAAGCCAGGCCCTTAACGACTGAGCCACCCAGGTGCCCTTCATTTATTTATTTTTAAAGATTTGTGTATTTACTTAAGAGAGTGGGAGAGCACGCGTGAGCAGAGGGAGGGGCAGAGGGAGAGAACCCCAAGCAGACTCCTCGCTGAGCACGGAGCCTGACGCGGGGCTCGATCTCACCACCCTGAGATCATGACCTGAGCCGAAATCGAGAGCCAGAGGCTCAGCCAACTACACCACCCTGTGCTCCTCACCTTTTCTGTTCTTTTAAAGAACTCTTTGCCTGCGCCAAAGTCATAAAGATTTCATGAATTATCCTTGCATATTTGCTTAAAGCTGTGTTGTTTTACCTTTCACATTGGATGTGCAACCCACCTGGTGTTGACTTTGGGGGATGGTGGGTGGTGGGTTTCTGTCATCCTTGGTTTCCATGTGGAGGCCTAGTGGGCCCGGTGCCACATGAAGGCTCGGTGGCACACACTGGAGCCCCCAAAAGGGGAGAAGGTCGCAGGGTTCAGGGCAAGGGCTTTTCAACAGTTGCCCAGGCTGCCCTGGGAGAAGAGAATACGGAGCTTGAAGGGAGGCAGGAAGGCCAGCTCTGAGGCTGGGCAGAGGGAGCAGGTGCACCAGGGGGGTGGAGGGAGGGTCTTACCTGAGGCCAGATGAGGGCTGAGCTCCACCCGGAGGCTCACATTTCCTCTCACAGTTACAGAGGACTCCTTGCTGGGGGCCTGGAGGGACGTGTGCTGTAAGATGCAGAAACCAGGGTCAGGATGTGCTCCCCAGTGATGTTAAATCTTGGTGGAGACCCGGGCCAGGGAAACAAGTGGATGGACAGACGGGCAGCCGGACACACATCCCACCGGTGGGGAGCAGAGGCCCAAGCAGGAGGAGGTGTGGCGGGAGAGACAGGTTCGTAGAGGGGGGCGGCCTGCTGTCCCCCTGTGGCCACCAGAGGGCACCAGGGCTCCACTGGAAGCAGAGCCCAGCCGGCCTGCGCCCGGGTCTGGGGCCGGGTCCTTCCGGGAATCTGGGCCCCTCTCCTGAAGCCGGTTTCCTTCAAGCCCTTGACCTTGCCACAGTGAGCACTCAAAAATAAGAGAATAACATGCCCAGCAGTATTTTACACAGATTACGGGCTTTTAACTTAAAAACACATTTTATTGAGGTATAATTTACATACAATAAACTGCACATACTTGAGTGTGAAATTTGCTAAGTTTTCACGTCCGTGACGTCCAGGAAGCTGTCACCACAGCAAACACGCCCGTCAGCAGGGTACCCCGCTCCCGGGCTCACTGCCAACTCACATTTGGCCCCTGGAGTTGGGTGATGTTGTCTAGAACTTCACGTAAATGGGATTATAAAGGGTGTGCTTGTTTGCAAAAGAGTACAGTATGTCTGGGGATCTGTCGCTAAGCATAATCTGAGATTCATTCTTTATATTGTATATACCAATAGTTCTTTTTTTTTTAAGGTTTTTTTTATTTATTTGTCAGAGAGCAAGCCCAAGCAGGGGGAGCGGCAGGCAGAGGGGGAAGCAGGCTTCCACTGAGCAGGGAGCCCGATGCGGGACCTGATCCTAGGACCCTGGGATCATGACCCGAGCTGAAGGCAGACGCTTAACCGCCTAACTAGCTGAGCCACTCAGGAGTCCCGCAATGAGCATTTTAAAAAGTCAACATTGTATTTTTTTTATGTAAATGCAATTACTTAGCATACAGTGTATTACTAGTGTCCTAGGAAGAGCTCAGTGACCCATCCGTCTTCCACCCCGTGCTCTTCACCTCCTGGGCCCTCTTTAATGCCCATCACCGATGACCCCATCCCTCATCCCTTAATTTCATTTTCCAATTATTATCAGTGTGTAGAAATACCACTGATTTTTAAAATATTGATCTTGTACCCCGAATCCTTGCTTAATTCATTTATTAGTTTTAATAGTTTTCTCTTTTTTTTTTTAAGATTTTACTTACTTACTTGACAGAGAGAGATCACAAGTAGGCAGAGAGGCAGGCAGACAGAGAGGGAGAAGCAGGCTCCCCGCCGAGCAAAGACCCCGATGCGGGGCTCGATCCCAGGACCCCGAGATCATGACCCGAACCGAAGGGAGAGGCTCTAACCCACTGAGCCACCCAGGCTTCTTATCATGTCATTTGAACATAGTTTTACTTCTTCCTTTCCAGTCTGGGTGCCTTTTATTTCGATTCCTTGCCTAACTGGCCTAACTAGAGGCCCTACAGTGCTGGACAGAAGTGTCCCCCGCAGACACCAGGGCTTCATCTGTGTACTGTAGCAATTTGATTATGTGCTTCCTTGATGTAGTTTTCTTCAAACTTCTTATGCTTGAGTCTCATTGACCTTCTTGAATCTGTGGGTTTATAGTTTGCATCAAGATTGGAAAAATTCCAGTCATTATTTCTTTCAGTGTTTTCTAGCTCTTCTTCCTCCTTCTGGGACTCCAATTATATGTATACCAACCCAGAACTAGTTGTTAGTTCTGGCTTAGTTAGTTGTCTCACAACTAACTAGGGCTCTTCTCTTGTCTTTCCTCTTTTCCAGTTTTTAAATCTCTGTTTCAGTTTGAATCATTTTTATTGTTATGTTTGCAGTATTTTAGCTTAAACCCATGGAGTGTGACTATCACAACCATTTTAATGTCCTTGTCTACTGATTCTATTCTCTGTGACATTTCTAGGGTTCATTCCAATCGATTGATTTTTTTTTTTTTCTATTATGAGTCATATTTTCCTGCTTCTTTGTATTCCTGGTAATTTCTTACTGGCTGCCAGACATCATGAATTTTAATGTGTTGGGTGCTGGATATTTCTGTGTTCCTATAAATATTTGGGGGCTTTGTTCTGGGGTGCAGTTGAGTTACTTGGAGACACTTTGACCCTTTGGGGTCTAGTTCATAACCCTTGTTAGGCAACACCAGCACTTACTGTAAGGGTAATTATCCCTCACTACGGGGACAAGGTCCTTCTGGATACTCTACCACGTGCTCTCTGAATTACAGGCTCTTCCAATCTGACTGGAGGTGACCCTGGGTGAACTCAAAGGACTTTTCTCTCTAATCTTTTCGGGTGGTTCTTCTCTTGGCCTCGAGGAGTTTCTCCCGGCACGCTCTCATCAGCCTTGAGGGAGACCATCTACGACTCTCGGTAGTTCTCTCTCGGGCATCTCCTTTCTTGCTGTCCTCGCTGCCCTGGCCCCCCAGCCCCACCCACGCAAGTCTGACTTCCCGCTCCCTGGTCGAGGCCTGAAATCCAGCTTCCGGCCGCCCGCAAGGGGCAATGAGGGCTCACTTCATTGCTTTCCCACTTCTCAGGGCCCACTGTCTTTCAAGCCTGCTATTTTGTATATTTTGTCCGGTTTTTGGTTGTTTTAGGCAAGAGGGTAAATCTGGGCCTTGCCGCTCCACCTGTGCTAGAAGCGATGGTCACTATGCAGAGTATTTATTTTGTGTCATTTCTTCAACCACACAGCCCTAGAGATAAATAGCATTCGAATCCTACCCTACGTTTGAGATTTTGTGACTTGCCCAAGGTCACACCACTAAGTGAGAGCAGAAATAAAATTCAGTCCCAGTCTGTGCTAGAACCTTCCCTGGACCACTCCTGTGCTGACGAGACCTCAAGGGGGTGCCCGACACGGGAGCCCCGCGCAGAGACTGGGTTTGGGCAGCATGTCTGCGCCTTCCCAAACACAGAGGTGACGGAAGGAAGTCCAGAGACACGCAAGAGGAGGTCTGAGTCTGTCTGTCTTTGTGCCAGAGGCCCCGGCCGCCCCTGAGGGGTTCTCTACCTGTGCCAGCTCAGTCTCCACCTCGGACCATGGGACTGTGTGTCTCGGGCTCTGCGGGTTCACCCTCCTCTGTTATCGGCCCGGGTGGAGCTGGTTTCCAGGTGGGACATTCCGGGAAGCCCAGAGGCAGGTGCTGCTCTGGGAACAGCTGGTAACGGCTCCCCTCCCTGTTCCCTTCCCCAAACTTCCGCCAACGCCACGCGGCAAACCTGAGGGGACTGCACGCCCCAGACTCCAGTGGATGGCGGCCGTCGAACCCACAGCCTGGTCACTCGAGCACCCCTAGTCGCAGCCACGGGCCCGGGAGTTACACGGCCGCCAGCTCTAAGCGCCTCTTGGGGTCCGGGGCACTCCAGCACTACCTCATTCGCTCCACACAAGCCTCCCAAGTTCCCGGCTGGGGTGGCCCCTCAGTCCCCAGCGTCCGGCCTGCGTGCTGGGCGTGGAGGTCTCCCCACCCAGGAAGGAGCCGCCTGGCTGCATTTGGGCAAGAGGTCAAACTGAGGCCAAGGCTGAGGCCCCCGGGGCGGTGGAGGAGGGTCATCTGAGCAAGCCCACCGACCCTCAGACCCTCAGACTCCGTCCTCCCCCCGGCTGTGCCCGTACACCAGGGATGGTGCCCGCGTGTCCACCTCGGGGGTCCCCGGTGCGCCCTCGTGCCAGGGTTGGCCGCACCCACAAACGAGGGTCAGCCCCAACACCCGAAGCTCAGTTTCTGCCCTCCAGAGGGGCAGGTGTTTGCCCCGCGACGTCTGGAAAGCCACGACAGCCTCTTGCCACCGACTCCCTGGTAACAGGAAGCTCTGATATCCTGGCCCTTCATGGCGACGAGAACCAAACACCACAGGCTGGGTGCTTGTCAGCGCCAGGAACACACCCTCGCGGTTCTGGAGGCTGGAAGTCCGAGACTGGGTGCCGACAGGGACGATCTGGGTGTGGGCCCCCTCCGGCTTGTGGATTGCCACCCTCTCGCTGTCTCGACATGCCTGTGTCCTTTTATAAGGACCGATTCCGTCCCATCATGGAGGGCCCTACCCTTGTGACCCAATCATCTCCAAAAGGCCCCATTTCCTACCACCACCACCGTGGGGGGTAGGTTTCTACACACGTGGGCAACGATGGGGGCAGGGGTGGGGTGTCCTGCCGGCTCAGATGTGCGCACCCCACTTACTGTCAGGTCAAGGGTCGGTGAGGGCCAAGCACAGGGCCTGTGCCTCCCCACACAGACGTGGGACTCCTCACTCACCCCTGAGGCCCAGGAGGGACGCCCAAAGCCACGGGGGGGCGGGCAGCATCACGGTCAGGTGCAGTACTGGGAGGGGACACATCTGAAGCAGCAGCAGACGGGTGCTTTTTGGTCCCCATGGTTACCAAGCTGCAGAAAGGGTCGATGAGTCCCACCCGGGACAGGGCAGTGTGGCCCAGGAGTCTGACAGCACCGGCTGCGGCCAGGCCCGCCCAGGGTAGGGGTACCATGGCTCTCGGCAGGAGGCATCTCTCACGCCTGTCCTTGTTGCAGACCCGCAGCCCGTGACTCCCAACCCCGTGCTCTGACCCAGGGTGCCCCATCAGTTCCTGCCCCAGAAACGACCCACAGCTCTGCCCGGAGCCCAGGGGTGGACCTGGACTGTGGCTGCTCAGCGCCACGGCAGGGTCCTGGGCCGGGCCCTGCTCCCATCCCGTGGGGGCTTGCTAGGAAACCGCTTCCGGGTCGAAGTCAGGCCAATCCTGACTGCTTAGGACAAGAGCCACAGAGGCTATTTCTGGGTCCCCCACCCGGAGTCCTGTCCTCGCCCCACCCAGCCTCTTCCACGATCCCACTGCCAGGAAGGCAGGCGGGCGACCGTTAGGTGACCACGAGTAGTTAGTTGTTTACTGCTATTGTTTATTGTTATTTAAGTTTTACAACTTACATTGTTATTTTACAACTTATTGTTATTGCTGCGTAACAAATTAACCTACAGTTTAGCAGCTTCAAATGACAAATGTTTATCTCACAGTTTCTGAGTGAGAAATCCAGGAGCCACTCAGCCGGGCGGTCCAGCCCAGGGCCTCTCCTGAAGGTGCCGGCAAGATGTTGACAGAGCTGGGACCTCACCCTGAGGCTCACGGAGTCGGAGGATCTGCTTCCAAACTCTCTCCCCCGCAGGTCCACACCAGGGACAGCTGGCCTCCCCCAGAGCACTGACGTGAGAGACACAGAGAGACGCACTTGCAAACTCACATCGCAGTCCGCTCCTCGCCCCCGCAGGGCCCCGGGGCTCATGGGAGCCAACCTGAGCACGCTGACAAGGCTGCGGGCCAGGAGGGCGATCCCTGGTGGCTTCCTAGGAAGCTGCGGACCCTGGGGCCTGTCTCCAGGATGGAGGAGCCAGTCCCCAGGGCTCCAGGGGGCCGAGACAGAGCAGCCGGACCAGCTGGGCAACCCTTTAGGGAAGCTTGCCAGGTGATGGGAGGAGGCTGCTGAGGCCTGGAGATAATCAGGGGACCTGGAGCTCTGGTGGGGGAGCGCGGGCCTCACTTCTCACAAACCAGGGCTCCAGACAGCCCAGCCCCTCCCCCACTCTGAATTTCCAACCAACCGCAGCTTCCTGGGCCGACTTCGGTCACCATAGGGACCGATTCTTTCTCCAGATTTCTAACACCCATGATCCACTGTCATTGTTCAGTCGGCAAGCCCCGGCCCCACAGGCAGATGGGACACCCGCAGAGCCAGAGAGTTCTGCTGACAGAGGCGCATGAATTTAGCGCGCACTGATTGGCTCTTGGTCTTTGCCAGGGACTAGGCTGGAAGGAAACCCCCAATACTGAATGAGACCCCACCCACAGGCGGAGGGGAGCCGGTGAGCAAGCCTCCGCAGGAAGAGGTCCTGATTCCTCCCCCACCCCTGCCACACCGCGACAGGAGAAGGTGCTTCATCCATTATTCATCAGAAAGTGTCTGTGAGACAAAAACCAAGATAAAGATGGCTGGGGGGTGGCTAGGAGGTCAAGGACACCCGGAGTCCATCTGGGGGCAGGAACCGGGTGGGAGAGCGGGAAGGGTAGGAAGAACCCCTGGTGTGAGGGGATTACTCCACGTTTTAGGCCATCATTCTCCCCACGAGGCCTGTAGAAGAGCACTTGAGGGGGTCCCCTGGACTGGGCAGGTGTCCAGGCTGGGTGTGGGGGGGGGTCCCTTCCACAGCCAGGGGCAAGGATGCTGTGCTTTTTTTTTTTTTTAAGATTTTGTTCATTTATTTGACAGAGAGAGTGAGAGAGCACAAGCCAGGCAACAGGAGACAGAGGGGGAAGCAGGCTCCCCGCTGAGCAGGAAGCCCGATGTGGGGCTGATCCCCGGACCCTGGGTTCATGACCTGAGCGGAACGCAGACGCCTAACGACTGAGGCCCCCAGATGCGGAGGAAGCTGTTAGGAGCCAGGTGCCTTCAGCTGCTGAAAAGGGAGCAGCCTGGGGAGGAGGCCAGCGTCAGCCTGAGCCGTGCTCCCTCAGACCTCCCTGATTAGAACGACGGCCCTCTCAGCCAGGCCCAGCTGGCTAGGTGGGGAGCATCTGACTTGAGGCCACTTCATGATCTCAGGGTCCTGGGACGGAGCAACCCTCCCAGCCTCCCTCGCGAGCGAGCCCCGGGTCAGGGGTCAGCTCGTCCCTCTGCGCCCTTCCCACAGCGCGTGCTGCACGCGCTTTCTCAAATAAATAAAATAAAATCTCAAAGAAAGAATGACACCCCTCTCAGCCATAAAAAAGCATGAAATCTTGCCATTTATGACAACATGGATAGACCTAGAAGGTATTACGCTAAGTGAAATAATTCAGACAGAAAAAGATAAATACCATATTTTCACTTGCACGTGGAGTCTATAAAACAAGACCAACAAACAAACAAAAAATACTCGTGGGGAGCCTGGCTGACTCCCCAGGCTGGTGGAGCATAGGACTCTGGATCTCAGGGCTGAGAGTTTGAGCCCTATGCTCGATGTAGAGATGATGCAAAAATAACATCTTAAAGAAAAAATACTTCTAAATACAGAAAACAAACTGGTGGTTCTCAGAGGAAAAGTGAGTGGGGGATGGGTGAAACAGGCAAAGGGGATCAGGAGGTACAAGCTTGCAGGAATATAATAAATAAGTCACAAAGATGAAAAGTACAGAATAGGGAATACGGTCAATAACGCTACAATAACTCTGCGCGCTCCCGGACGGCGGCTACTCTCATGCGGGCAAGCACCGTCCGACGGACTCGAGTGCCGACTCTGCTGTGCACCTGGAATTCACAGAACACTGCATCAGCCTACGTCAGACCCTTCCCGAACCTCCTGACTCATCCAGTCAGGTCAGTGTGGATCGAACCGTTCCAAGCAGATGCTGGGGACATCTGGAGCCCTCGGAACCTGGGGTGGCTGCCTTCAGCAGGAACTGAGGAGCCGGAACTCTCCTCCAGCGGGGAGTCCGAGAGCAGGAGCGGCTTGCCCGTGTGAGGAACTGCGTGTGGTCCCCACAGAGCCGGAGAGGTCCTCGGGGGGTCCTCACTCCAAAGCTCCCTTTGGCAACAGTGTTGAGAAGAGATTACCAGAAATAGGAAGCAAAATGTGGCATGGGGGTGGGAAGGACAGGAAGTAAAGGGGGGGAGCAGGAGGCCAGGATCTACTGGGGAGTTACCCCTGTCCTCCCATGGGAGGGAGGAGAGCGTGATGTGATGACCCAAGTTCCAGGTGATTATTCCCCGAGTGACCCTTTTTCCTTTGGTCACACAGGTAGGGAGGTCCCTCTTTCTCCTGCAGGATGGGTGGGCCCCAAACCACCCCCCCACCCACCCCCCAGGCTTCAGGTCCCAAAGCGCCCCCCTCCCCTAGCTTCTGCCCTGAGGCCCTTAGCAGCTCCCCTCCCCCAACCAGGCCAAGCTCCCAGCTTCAGCAACAGACCCTGTGCTAGTCTCCGGCCCAAGAGGGCTTCCCAGGTATGACCAGCTCTTCCTCCCTCCGTCCTGCTCTGAAGGGAGAGGAACTACTCTGAAGCTCCCGAGGGTCAGGGAGGGTGTATATGTCCAAGGGTACAGAACGTGGACCACGATCTAGGACACAGACCCAGGCCCTTGACTCCTGGGGAGGTAGGCAAGGAAACCAGAGGGCAGGGGGTGACTGACGTGGTGGGGACTTGGTGCCCCTGCTGGGTAAGCACGGTTGAGGACGGGAGAGCCCAGCTGCACCCTGCCGGTGACACAGCCATGGAAGCCGCTGGAATTCTCAGAAGCAGGCTAACCGCCGGCAGTGACTCACCCTCCTCCTTGACGGCCCTGGCCAGGCAGGTGGCGGGCGACCGTCTGATGAACTCAGCTGCCCTTGGAGAGTGAGTCTGGGCTCAGCCTCCTGTGGGCTCAGGATGAGAGACTGCAGTCTCAGCTTGTGTGACTCAATCACCCCCTCATTGCCACCAACACAGCCCCCAGCCACTGCTCGGGGGACCTGGGGCGGCAGGACAGTGACGCCAGGGCTGACGTCCAGTGCCTCCTGCCATTACTGCCTGGCGCTGGATGGCGGCCACACGGCAGGCGCTGGGAACAGAGGTGCGGGCAGGCCCACCGTCCAGGCTTTTCCCACTAGCGGGGAGACCCCCCTCCCAGGGGATACAGCAGGACTGGACCCTGGTCGCAGAGTACCCCCCCAAACCCTGGCACTGAGTGCTCTTGGCCAGTCTTGCCCCAGTTCCCGGCCCTCAGGACTCAGGCAGCCTCTCCTCCGGCTCTCCTCTCCTCCCGATCCCGCCTGGGGCAGACTCAGCCCCGAAGCTCCGCGTTGAAGCCCGAGAACAAAGTAGAAGTGGCCCAAGCCGGAACTGGAGCTTCAGGACACAATCACCTCTCACCACAGCTCGGGGGTGACCCCAGAACAAGGGAATGACAGTGTCTCCACCTCCCAAGGTCCACAGCAGTGGGAGTGGGGTAAGGTACCTTAAAAAACAAACAAAAATCCTTGCCCAGTGATAGTTCCCAAAACCATCTGGTTCCCCCAACCGGGATACCCTGTGGAGAGTGTGCTCCCTGCAACACTGCTGGGCGGCTTCCCACAACCCACCGCCACCCTTCCTCGAGGTGGGGGGGGGGGGCCTGCGAGGATACAGGCTTTTGCACGGAGCCCTGGGCGAGCGGAAGGGCCGGCTCAGAGTGTGGAGCCAGAGAAAGGCCACCCGCAGTCCCGCCCCAGAAGCCAGCACAAAGCAATCAGCAGACCCCCCACTGCCCCCACCCCAGGACTAAGGGCTGAAAGAAACTTCAGACTAGAGTCTTCTCAAAGACAAGAGAAGATCCGAACTGTCTGGCAGCGGCCTCTGGAAACCCCGGCACACTCAAGCCACGGCCCTAGAACGGTGTCCCCAGTGAGGGTCGAGGCCTTACCGCAGCCACGGCCTCCAGGGCGCGCCCCGGTTCTGCAGCCCCATCTTGGGGCCGTTGAGGGGCGCCCCAGTCAGGCCTGGCGGGAGCCGCAGCGCGAAGGCGGACCCCGGGTGCAGCAGCGGGAAGGGGCGGTCGAAGGTCGGGAGCAGCGGGCAAGCGGCGTAGACCTCGGACTCCCGGGCCTCCGCAGCGGGGGCCCGTGGAGCCGCGGGGCGCGAGGGCCCCAGCTGGCCCAGGCAGGCCGCCAGATGGCCAAGCAGGCAAGAACGCACGTCGGCCGGGACGCCCTCGCAGCCAGCCAAGAAGCGATTCACCTCGGCGAGACACTCGCTGAAGCCGGCGCGGTACTTGCCCAGGACGGTGGGGTCAGCGCTGAGCGCGGCTGCGGGGACGGCAGGGCACAGGCGGTCGGTTCCCGCCACGAGCGTCCTGTGCGCCTCCCCGTGACCCCTCCACCACGCCCCATGCCCGGCTGCCCACGCCTCACCTGTCCCCTGCACCCGCGCCTCACCTGTCACCTGCACCCGCCGCAGGCTCTGCAGGTGCCTCACGGTCATCTCCAGGATGTCTGCTTTCTCCAGCTTCGAATGGCGGGAGCTCTGGGGGTACGGCAGGTATGGGAGGCTTGCAACCCAGCAGTGCGCCAAGACTTCCGAGCTCCGCACCTCCGCCCCACCCCCGCGACCTCACCTCCCGACCCCGACTTACGTCTTTCCTGAAGGCATCCAGGATGAGGGTCTTGAGCTGCGCGAGGCTTTCATTGATGCGCGCGCGGCGCCGCTTCTCCATGACCGGCTTGGAGGACTGTGGGTCGGGCCGTGGCTGAGTCCCGCGTCCGTCCGTCCCACCCACGCCTCCCTACCCACGCCCCGCCAGGTCCCCACCTTTCGGTGCTCCGCCGCGCTTCGGGGCTTATTCGGGGTTCTGTGGGCGCCGGTCGGCGCTCCTGCCAGCGGCGAGGCTCTCGGCTTCCCCGGGGTGTCTGCAGGCAAGGTGCGCCCCCGCGCCTCCGGAGCCAGGCGGAGTGCGCCGCCAGGGGCTGGCGGGCGCATGGCGCACCCTGTCCTTCTCGATCGGGCCCCAGGCTGCAGGCCCGCGCCAAGAGGTGCCAGCCGCTCGCCTATTTAAGGCAGCGCGGCCGCGGGGTGTGTGAACCGGGCTCCGCATTCTTTCCCACACTCTCGCCAGCCAATGAGGGGCTGCGCTCGCCGCCCCTCGACCCCCCCCCCCGCCCCGGGCCCCGCGCGGAGCCGCCCACCCCCGGCTGCCGCCCCCGCCAAACGTCAGTCACGCCGAGGCGCCCAGCCCACCAGCCCGCCGCCGACAAAGGCCCGCGGAGCGCTCTAGCCACTCCGGGACCGAGCAGGGGAAGCCGCCGCGCCCCCTCCTCTGCCGCCGCGTCTGGAGCTGTGCGACTGCCCGGGGCGGCGAGGCTCCCATTCAGGCCCAACGGGGCCGAGGGTGGGGATGGCGCGCAGAGTTCACGGCGGGCGGCGCGGGAAATCTGAAAGTAGAAGTCGCGAGGGGAGATGGGTCAGGGTCCCGGCGGAGGCGGGGAGCCTCGGCCCACGCGCCTCTTCCGTTTTGCTCCGCCGTTCCGGGTCCCCGCCCGGCCGAGAGTCTCTGCGCAGCCTCATCGGCCGTGCCGCGTGCTCAGCCTCCCAGGAGCTGCACAGCTACTTGGGGCCCGAACCACAGTGAACCTGGAACACCGGCCTTGGGCCGCAGGGAGGTCGGCCGGCTGAAGTCTGGAGGCAGGCAGGGCGACGTCACAGGACAATCAAATTATGGCGTAGAACCATGAGGGTGACACTGCACGACAGGGAGAGTGACGTCACCAATCAGGCAGAAAGATGTCGTGCAACAGAATGGAAGGATGTCACTGGCCAGGCCGGCAGGGCCACCAGGTGATTAGAGGTGATAGCTCAGCGTGAAGGTCGGTGATGATACCAGCCCGAGGAGGGAATGTCAAGGGGCCGGAGATGTCTCACTCCTCCGGATTCTGCAGCACTGGGCTAAGCACCAGCAAAGTAGGGCTCCCAAAAAATGAGCGATTGTTTGTTTGGATTTTTTTAAGCTTTTATTTATTTATTTGGCAGAAAGAGACACATCAAGAGAGGGACACAAGCAGGGGGAGCAGGAGAGGGAGAAGCAGGCTCCCCGCTGAGTAGGGAGCCTGATGTGGGGATCAATCCCAGGACCCTGGGATCATGACCTGAGCCCAAGGCAGATGCTTAACAACTGAGCCACCCAGACGCCCCAGGAGCAATTGTTTTTTGTTTTGTTTTGTTTTTGTTTGTTTTAAGATTTTATTTCGTTGACAGAGAGAGAGATCACAAGCAGGCAGAGAGGCAGACAGAGAGAGGGGAAAGCAGGCTTCCCGCTGAGCAGAGAGCCCGATGCTGGGGCTCGATCCCAGTACCCTGCGATCATGACCTGAGCCAAAGGTAGAGGCTCTAACCCACTGAGCCACCCCGGCGCCCCATCAGGAGTTATTGTTAAACTCTGTTTATTTCAAGGTGACACAGTGGGAGAAACAGGACTGTATTATTTTCCCGTTAGATACTGTTTTCGTTTTGCATTATGTCGCAGGCCCTACATAGTCTTCTGAGTACTTGGGGTCCCCAGTCCAGTGTGGCCTGGCAGCAGTGTGGTACCCATCGCATAGACGTTTCCGGAGGCCCACGGTGGGCCTGGCCAGCCTCTGGGGCTGGGGAAGCCTCTCCTGGGGCTTCTAATCTGGTGCTGGAGGGGATGGCAAGCAAAAGTAATCATTCCGTTGTCAGTGATAGAAATAGGTGGGCTGCAGGGGGAGAGGAAACCCTTCTTTTGACAGGGTATCTGCAAGTCTTCTCTGCGATGGGATCTTCTAGGAAGAAGGCAGCTCCACGAAGGCCCAGGGGGAGGGAATGGCATCCCCAGGATGGGAAAGGGGCCACAGGGACCAGGGGAGGAGGGCAAGGGGCAGGCAGAGGCACAGGGACCTGGAGGCTGCTGGCCCCAGGAGGGGTCTGAAAGAGCCTTGGGGGGCTTTTCAGAGCAATGGAGTGAGCCGAATGGCGGGCCTGGAAGGGTCAGTTCTACTGCTGTGGGTCTACATAGTGGGACAGCTGGCGCCTGTCCCAACACCCATTTCCGGGCCCACTCTGGGGCCCCATCCAGAGGCCTTCTTTCCTTTCTGGGGCCGATTGCAGTCTAGTGTCAGGCAAAGTCCCCCCTGCCCTCCACCGATGCCCCCCTCCCCTGTCGGCCTGGGGCCCAGGGTGGGGCAGGGGGCAGCTCAGGTAACCCCCCCCCCCCACACACACACAGTCGTTGCTGCACAGGCACCTAGATGAGGCTACCCATTTTCCCCTTTCCCGCGTAGAGGAGGGTGCGGGAGTGGAGGGGCGTCGGAAAGCAGCTGGGTCAGGCAGGAATCTCAGGAGGGGCTACTGCTGGCACAAAAAGCCGCAGGAGCACTGATTGGTCCGGTGCAGGGGCGGCTGGAACTGGTCCTGCTGTCGGGGAGCTCGCGGGGATTGCCGGGGACAGAAGCCCGCGAGCGCCCCCAGTGGCCACTGGAGAGTCCTTTTCCTGTTGGGAGTCGTCTGGGGAGACAGGAGTTCAGACTGGGAGGAGAGGCCTGAAGAACCACATTCTTGACCATTCCTTCCTCAGTGGTTGTTAGATCTTCCTGTACCTGCCTCCGCACCTGCAAGATGGGTCATCTGTCCCAGGGCTACTGGGAAGATAAATGAGACCCCGCTTGAAGGTACCCTGCGTTGGGGGGAGGACTGGGACCATGTCAGCTACCTTGTCGTCACTGCCTCAGGGAGGCTCGCGGGCTAGAACTGAACAGAAGGGAGACTGAGGCAGGGAGGAGATGCACGTACTCGGAGTGCTGTCCGTAGTTTGAGCACCCCGTAGGCCCGTTCTCAGAGGCCTGCCAGAAAGGGAAGGACGCTCCCCACCCAGGTGTCGGGGGACCTGTGTCTTGGCCTTCCCGGCCCCGGTCCCAGCAAGGAGCCCTCTACAAGCCCGAGCAAGGTGTGCCTTCCCAATATTGTCATCACCTTCCCCCCACGGTGTCTCTCCCACCGTCAGTAGGGTCTTGTCCCTCTGGGCCCTCGTCCCTCAGACTGTCTCTGTAAGGGAGCACAGGCTGGCTGCGTGGGCAGGCCACGAGGACAGGCACGTGCAAAGGCCCTGGGAAGATGTAGCCAGCAGCCCGGGAGGCTCAGCGGCCAAACTCGTGGGTGAAACCCCCCCGAATGACCCTCACCTGAAGCTGCTATTGCCAGTTTCCACGTCTTCCCCGCTGCCCCTGGATGTTCTGGTCCAGTTCCTGGGTCACAGAGTAGGACAGGTATTTACTAAGACATCTCGGGGTCACTTGTTCCATAGCAGTAGTAACTGGAAGAGCCGGAACGGACCAAGCCCTGGACCCAAGCTGAGTGGGCCAAGCCCCAGAAGGCTGAGGGCCCCGGGGACATCCGTAGGCCCCACTGATGGCCACGGGGGCGGGCGAGGGCAAAGCGGGAAAGTCAGTGGGGCAGTTTGTGAGGAAGGACAGAAGCAGCTTCTAGGCCCGATGTGGGGCTCCAGCCTTGTGGGGGGCAGAGGTCTCTGGCCACTGGGACAGCATTCCACAGGGCGACGTTCAACCAATGTCCCTTGAGGGCTTGTGAGGTGCTGTCCCCGCCCCCAACCTCTGACACGGGGATGGCAACTGTGTTTACACCCTGGCCCTCATGTCCCTCTGGCACATGGATTCCAGAACACCAGAGACACCACAGACCAGCGCCTGCCCCTGGCCCCCCCGTCCACCCTTCTTAGAGGCTGCTCCGACCTCTCCTGCCGGGAGACGGCAGCCCATCGACTCACACGGCTGGGGCCAGGGCTGTCAAGTGACCGGGCTAGAACTGTGGTAGGTTTTCTCCTGCAAAGTGGGAGCTGGGCGCCGCGTGCTTCATCTGCGTCGGCTGGAATCCAGCAGGTGACAGAGGCTGGGGCTGACGGACTCCAGGACGCAAGATGGCGATGTGGGGGTCGAATGCCCAGAACCTGGTAGAGGCCAGGAGTACAGCTTGCTGGCGCCGAGGTTTGAGGTTCCAGGATAGCCCTCGCCCTCTGGGGCCAAGGGCATGTCTTCTAGCCTTACAGGCGTGCGGCCGCCACACCTTCTCTCAGCTACCTGAACAATGGGCAGGGAGAGCACCCCCCCAACCACAACTCATGCCGAGTGACAGCATCATCCCCCTGGTCTGGGTGTTGTTAATATCTTTCTCCAAAATCTGAGTGTTGGCACCTCTCCACATCTGGGAAGTCATCTGTCTCCAAGCTGGGAAGTGACAGACTGCCCTCCCAACCCTGTCTGCATAGGTGGCTCCTGTCGGTGCTGCCGTTCTCTCTTCTTGGACCACTGCGCCTGGGGAGAGGTGGCCTTCCTCATCCTTCCTCTTTGGAACTTCCAGACCAGTCTCTTCTCTGCCACCAAGTCCCAGCTTTCCACCTTCTACCGCACCTTACCGTGTTGAAGCCGTCTCTGCACTCGGGGGGCCTTGTCTCATTCCTGTGTGTTTCACTCCTGATTCCTCACTTTCCCCAACAACTCCTGCCATAGTTCCTGGTGATTTCAAAATCCACAAAGATGATTCTCCAACCTTCTGGACATCCTCCCCTTCAGCAGTCCTTTCCCCTCCTCACTTGGCCGCTCACTTCCCTGGCCAGGGTCCTTCTCACAACTGCAACCCCTCCACGGCCTAACCTCAAGACCCACATTCCCTGACGACTTCCCAGCCTCACAACTCACGTCCTCCACTCCCCTGCAGCCCTGCTGAGATCGGCAGTGCTTGGCTAAGACCAAGAACTTATCGGTTGGTGCTTCGTCATCCCCTGATGTCCTTCCCCTTCTCTGGGTCAAGAGAAACTTAATGGGCCAGCCACTGTGCCTGCTCCCTAACCCTCCCTCGCTCTCTCCTCGTGCTTCATCACATTCACTTGCTGAACCCTAACCTGTGTTAAACCCCGGCTATCCTGGTGGGGCCAGTGGTGCTGGTGGCTTCCCCGGGGCCCCTGCGCGGGACGGCTTCCGGTTCTCTGCCCTGCGGCCGCATCCTGCCCGCGGGACGGCTTCCTCCTATGGTTTGGCTCACATTTCAGAAGGGTGAAGTAGACCCTCAAGGTCTCCGGAGGCACAGGCTCCAGAACTCACACAGGGGAACTTCTGCTGCATTTCATTAGCTGAAGCCAGGCCGGCCAACCTGGAACAAGATGCCGGGTCATGCTTCTCTGTCGGTCCCACGAGACCTCTGCCATCCCGTAGCTGCATGTGGCCAGAGATGCACCGAGCCCCCTGGCTTTACACTCTGGACGGTGGGCCTTCGGGGGCCCTGATGCCGCCCAGGACCTCACCTTTCCTGGCCCCTCCCCAGCGTGCTTCTGAACAACTCGAGCATGGGTCTGGCCCCTCCCCTGGAGCCCTCGGCGCCTCCTCCCTGCCCCGCTCTCTGACCTGGAGCTGAGGCCTGTGGGTCAGGCTAAGGCCCTGGTGCTCCCGCGCGAGGTAGGCACCCGGCCCCCTCCCCTCTCTCTGTGCCCTCGATGCCTCCCCTGTGAGCCCATTCCCACTGTGCTGCTCATGTCGGAAACACACGACACAGTCTCAGCTCCTCGGGTCCCCACTTGGCTCTCGGCCTCCCGCGGCCTCTCTCTGGCCAAACTCCTGGAACAACGACCTACCATGTGAACCCAGCTCCTCTCCGCCCCTCCCACACGCCCCGGTCTCCGGGGCTGTCTCTGCCTGGTGAGCCGGCCTGCTGCTCATCTGAGCTTTCCTGGAGTTCTCAGACCAGCGTTCGGCCACTACCCTTGATGCTCGGCATCCTCGCCGCCCCCCAGCCCCCCGCCCGCCCGTCAGGCCTCCTGCAGCTCGAACTCCTGGTGTACCCGCACCTCTCCTTCGGCCGCCACCACCTTCCCCCCCCCACCCCCCCCTCCCGGACTCTCAGAGAAGCTCCTGATTGGTCTCCAGCCAATCCCTTCTCTCAGGAAGGGATTCCTGACCCGAGCTCCTTCACTCCCGCGGGGGTCCCGGTGATCCTGTCCGGCCTGAGTGGAATCCGGTCAGGCCCCTCCTCGGCGGGCGTTCAGCAGCCATCCAGGAGCCCCGCTTCTCCGCAGCCGCTCCCCGGGCTCCCTGCCTCCCACGTGGGCACACACACCCCTGCCTCAGGCCTCCTGCCGCACCTGTGTCTCTGCCTGGGCCTCTTCAGGACTGACCCCCCCTTTCCTGCTCTTTCTTCTTCGTGCTGGCAACACCTGCCTCCTTCTTCTTTTTTGCAGATTCTGTTGTTAAGGAATTTCTGCGCCCAACACGGGGCTCAAACTTACAACCCCGAGATTGAGAGCCGCATGCTCTTCCGACCGAGCCGGCCGAATGCCCGACAACACACGCCTTCTGCACCTACTTATCCCACGCAAAGTCCGCCTGCCGCCCTGGGCTGTGAGCTCCAAGGAGCGCCCGGCACAGAGCGTGTGCGTAATGAGGACATATCGGCCGCACGAATGAGGGACAGAGAGGCACCTCCCCAGCCTCCAGACAATGACGCCATCTTTCCCAAAATCAGTGCTGCCAGCTTTCTGCCAGCAGCCAAGCTATGGAGTCGTAGTTTCTTTCCAATGTGTGACGTCAAAATACGATTTCAGAGCAAAAAACCCGTGACTTCCATACAAATACAGAGTGAACACGTGTCAGGTGTTGGTTTAGCTAACCCAAGGTGAAAGCAGCGGGTTCCAGGAGGCTTTGGGGGAGGAGCATGGGTCAGGTACAAAACTGGCAGACGCCACATGGGGCAGCGAGGCCGCATTTCTCCAGCACAGAAGTCTCTGTGTCCGGTAGGACAGATGTCCACACCACTTTTTTTTTTTTTTTAAGATTTTATTTATTTATTTGACAGATCACAAGTAGGCAGAGAGGCGGCAGAGAGGGGGAAGCAGGCTCCCCGCCGAGCAGGGAGCCCGATGTGGGGCTCGATCCCAGGACCCTGAGATCAGGACCTGAGCCAAAGGCAGAGGCTCTAACCCACTGAGCCACCCAGGCGCCCCACAAGTTTGGGATAATTTTCTTAACCCTGGGGACTGGTGGCCTCTTCTCCTCCATCTGGCAGTGGAAGCCTTTCCCCCAACCTTCCCACCTGAGTCTCCCCCTCCCCACTTCGGCCCCAAGGCCCAGATCCCAACCTGGTGAGACAGGAGATTGGGGTGGGCTCAAGCCAGGGGCTGTGGACTTCATGGGGTGTCAGGGCTTTGTGTCCTGGGGTGAGTCCTGCAGAAAGGAGGATAAGGTAGCTGATCTTTCCTTCTCTTCCCCTCCCCACCTCTTTTTCTCCCCTCCATGGGGGGGCGGGGGGCGGGGGGGCCGCAGACGCATCTGGCCAGGTTTTCTCTATTTTGTGTCCCCCACCATGAGCCTTGGGTGTGTCAAGGGCCTGCAGTGACACACTCACACCTCAGATTCCAGGCCTTGTCCTCACGGGGCCTGAGCTCAGAAGACTTGTCCCTAACACACGGTGACCACATAGGGTGACTGGGTATGCCTGGCCTGGAGCCACTGACAGCCCTAGCACAGGGGCCTTGTGGGCCAGGGGAGCTGCGCTCCTTCCTTGTCCTCACCAGATCCTGTGGGTTTGAACTAAGTTGAGTGCTCCCCCCGCGCCCCGTGCCCCCCATTCCACAGCTCTAACTCGTACCTCCCCCGGGTTAGACTAGCTCTCCACATCTCGGGGCTGCCTTCTTCTTCTCTCCCTCCTTCTAACCCTAACCCTGCAGCATGGGGGATCTTTCTCACCTGCAGACTACATCCTGACCCCCCCGAGGGCCAAGTGCCCACCCCCGGCCCAGAGTCTGTTCTGGGAGGACCAGACACGGAGCCGTTCGGATGGCCCTCTGGGCCTGCCGGGCAGCGGGTGGGCAGCAGCCTTATTTGCATTTCTGGTCTGCACCGCGTCCTGCATCCCCTGGACGCCCCTTACAGGGGCTGTGGCTGGGAGAGGGATTTCCCCTCCAAGTGGGGGTGAGGCTCTGGCGTGAGGAGGGATGGCGTCCGGGACAGTAAGACTGGCCCAGGTCGGGGGTGCTTAGCCTTCCCAGTGCTGGGTGGCCGAACGGTGCGACGTTTCCCCCTCAGAGAACACGCAAGTGGGCGGGGGCTGTGTAACGAGCCAGCAGATACTCACAGCTGGTTAGGCTCCAACAACAAACCTTCCTTTAGAAACCTTGTCCCCCCCAGGGTCTCTGACGGCAATTTTCCCGGTCGGCCAGTCACTAACAAGCTCTTTGCTACTTTCTCGGCTAGTAATGGGGTCCTCGCGGCCTCCGACGTCCGTGCATGGG
Organism: Nasua narica; assembly: GCA_028533885.1. Taxonomy (NCBI): domain Eukaryota; kingdom Metazoa; phylum Chordata; class Mammalia; order Carnivora; family Procyonidae; genus Nasua; species Nasua narica. Next base: position 121,731 of record CM052798.1, read on the forward strand.
GAGGCCTGTGGGGGCAGCCCGCTCCCTCGCTCCACAGTGCCCCAGACCTTCAAGCTCCGACCAAAGGCCTGTAGCGCATCAGAGGTCATTCAAGACAATGGTCTCAGGAGCTGTGACTGGCCAGTTGGAAAGGTGGGAGAAAGGAATCAGAGCTGAGTGAGAGCAGAGATGTGTTGTGTCTTGCTGAATGTTAAAAGTGGTAGGTTTGCATCCAATAGAAGGATTGGACCGTGAGACTAGTACCTCTCTGTGTGGTATACGTGGTGAGGACTGCGGACATTCTTGGAAAGGTTTTTTTGTTGTTGCAGTTATTAGATAAGTCGAAGGGCTTGAAAATAAAATCAAGTATATTAAATGCTATAAATGCCATTTTAAAGGTTTAAGGAAGTTTAAGTTAGTAAATGAGATAAAATATTAACCAAAGGTCCCTTTATAAGTGACTGTTATACTTTCATAAATAGAATATCAATATTTGTGACAACAACTTACATATTTTGTGGCCATATTATTAGGTGCATACAAGTTTAAAATTATTTTATTTTGCCAGTGATCTCAATTTTTATTGTTACATGACCTTTTGTGTCTCTGTAACATTTTGCCTATAAAATTTCTTTGTTGATAGAATTGTTAATATGGGGGCGCCTGGGGGGCTCAGTGGGTTGAAGCCTCTGCCTTCAGCTCAGGTCATGATCTCAGGGTCCTGGGATGGAGCCCCGCATCGGGCTCTCTGCTCAGCGTGGAGCCTGCTTCCCCCTCTCTCTCTGCCTGCCTCTCTGCCTGCTTGTGATCTCTCTGTCAAATAAATAAATAAAATCTTAAAAAAAAAAAGAAATTAGAAGACATCAATACCATGTTTAATAATGGCCATCTGGGGAAGATGGTGGATTTTCACATTCCGTATTCTTTATTTCTTTTTTTTAAAGATTTTATTTATTCATTTGACAGAGAGAGAGAGATCACAAGGAGGCAGAGAGGCAGGCAGAGAGAGAGGGGGAAGCAGGCTCCCCGCTGAGCAGAGAGCCCGATGCAGGGCTCAATCCCAGGACCCCAAGATCATGACCTGAGCCGAAGGCAGAGGGTTTAACCCACTGAGCCACCCAGGTGCCCCTATATTCTTTATTTCAAGAAACATTTGTGGTTTTCTTATTATAATGGCACTATTATTTATACAAGGAATGAGTCAAGATATATACTTGAAATATAAAAAGAAGGGAATTTAAACCCCTCTGTTTGTTTTTTGTGTGTTCACAATTTTGGAGCCCTATGAAATCTTTTTGGGGGGTGAGGAAGTGAAATGGCCAAGATTTATATTGAAAAAATTTATTTTTCCACTCTAACCTTTTTATTTCAAAAACTATTTATTTACTCTCTTATTTATTTAAATTTTATTTATTTTTAGCTAATGTATGCCTCTTATGTGCTATTTGTAATAGCAAAAAATTGCAAGCAACATAAATACTTAACAATATGGGATTGATTAACTAAATTTCACTCTGTACTATAATGGATTCATTATGCTATGGGGAACATATGCAGCCATTAAAAAAAAAGAGAAAAAAACTTGCATGGGGCCCCTGGGGGGCTCAGTGGGATAAGCATCTGCCTTCGACTCAGGTCATGATCCCAGGGTCCTGGGCTCGAGCCCCGCATCAGGCTCCCTGCTCAGCTGGGAGTCGGCTTCTCCCTCTCCCTCTACCTGCTACTCCGCCTATTTGTACTCTTTTTCTCTGTCAAATAAATAAATAAAATCTTTTTTTTCCCCTGTGGGCTGATGGAATTTTATTTATTTTATTTTATTTTTCATTTTTTTTAAAAGATTTTATTTATTTGACAGAGAGAGACACAGCCAGAGAGGGAACACAAGCAGGGGGAGTGAGCGAGGGAGAAGCAGGCTTCCCGCAGAGCAGGGAGCCGATGCGGGCCTCGACCCCAGGACCCTGGGACCATGACCCAAGCCGAAGGCAGACGCTCAACGACTCAGCCACCCAGGTGCCCCTATTTTTTATTATGTTATGTTAGTCACCATACAGTACGTCATTAGTTTTTGATGTAATGTTCCAAGATTCATTGTTTATATACACCTTAAATAAATAAAATCTTAAAAAACTTGCATAGAAGTATCTATTAATATGGAAAATGTTTATGATATACCGTTGTGCTGATTTGAATGAAGCAGTTTATGAAATGGAGAGAGTAGGATGAGTTCATTTTTTTGGCTTTGTTTTTATTGAGGTAAAATTAATATGACAAATAGTTAACTGGAAAGTATGTAATTGAGGGTCAGTTAGTATATTCACAACACTGTGCAGGCATTACCTCTATCTAGTTCCGAAACATTTTCTCACCCTCAAAGGAAGCCTCATACCCATAAAGCAATCGCTCCCCATCCCCTCTGCCCACCAACACTGGGCAACCTGCCGGGCTCTCTGGGTTTGCCTATCGTGGATATTTCATATAAACAGAATCATACAATATGTGTGGCCATTTGTGCCTGACTTCTTCACTTAGCATAATGTTTTCAGGGTTCATTCATGTTGTAGCAGGGATCAGTATTTCATTCCTTTTTATGGCTCACTAATATGCTATCGTGAGAGAGTATCCTATTTTGTTTAGGCATTCATCTGTCTTTTTAAAAAATATTTTATTTATTTGACAGAGAAAAAGTGAGAGAGAGGACACAAGCAGGGCGGGTGGGAGAGGGAGAAGCAGGCCTCCCGCTGAGCAGGGAGCCCGATGGCTCGATCCCAGGACCCTGGCATCGTGACCTGAGCCAAAGGCGGACACTTAACAAGTGAGCCACCCAGGCGCCCGTGTTTACACATTCATCTATTGATGGATTGGGTTGTTCACGCAGCTTCTACCTCTTGTCTATTGTAAATAGTGCTGCTATGAATATTTGGGTACAAATATTTGTTTGAAAACCTTGTGTTCAACTCTTAGGGTCTACACCTAGGACTGGATTTGCTGGGTCACACAAAAGTCCTGTTCGACTTTTTGAGGAGCGAACCCACCGGTCCCCACAGCGGCCGGACCGTTGCACCCCACCAGCCGTGGATGAGGGCTCCAATTTCTGAACATCCTGAACACTTGTTACTGCTCTCTTGGATGTGTTATTTTATTATTGTATTACACTAATATATTACTAGTATAATCATGCTATAATAATGGGTGTGACTTAGTATCTTACTGATCTTGATTTAAGCTTCCCTAGTGACTAATGATGTTGGGCATCTTTTCATGTGGTGCTGGCCATTTATGTATTTTCCACAGAGAAATATCTATTCAAACATTTGCCCAATTTTTTAAAAACAGATTTCCTTATTTACTTGAGAGAGGAAGAGAGAACAGGGGAGAGGGAGAGAGAAACCCAGGAAGACGCCACGCTGAGTGCAGAGCCCGACATGGGGCTGGATCTCCCAACCCGGGACTACAACCTGAGCCAAAGAGTTGGCCGCCGGACTGACTGCACCATCCGGATTCCCCCCTTTGACCAATTTTAAATTGAATTGTTTATCTTTTTATGGTTGAGTTCTAAGAGTTTTTTTTATGGTATGGACACTAGACCCTTATCTGACATGATTTGCAAGTATTTTCTTCCATTTTGAGAATAGTCTTTTCACTTTATGGATAGTGTGCATGAGTTCATTTTTATAGAAAATAAGAGATACATTTCTTTCATTAAAAAATAACAATAACAACAATCTGAACAAATACCCTCCTAAACCATTGGTGACTATCTCTGGGTAGTTTGGATTGTCACTACTTTGTTATTTCTGAATTATTTGAGGCCATGTTTTCCAAGCTCACTAATTTAGCAAATTGGTAAAGGGGAAGTGAAAGTTTCCAATCTAATGTTCGTGTTATTATGATTTCCGTGCATCCTACAAAGAACGTGAAATGCTGGACATTTAGGGGGTTTCTGGGTTAGGGTGTGGTCCCGAGACCCTGGGCGGGTGCGCAGTCCCGGCTCTTACCTTTGTCCTTCTGTTTTGTTTCTGCCGCTCCCTGGGGCGCACCTTGGGAAAAGGAAACTGAAACCGAAGCTAAATTCAGCCACTGGTGAGGCTCTCTCCCCGACACTCCCCCTGACGTGCACAGCTCAGGTTTATAAAAGGGCTGAGCCGAGAGAGAAGCTGGAAGCCGAGAGGCAGCAACCTCGCCTGTGCCTGAGGAGGAGCCGGTGCCAGACCCCACGGCCATGGTGAGCGGGGGCTTGCTAGGCGGGGGCGGGTGGGCTCTGAGCCAGTCACTTTTCCTGCCTCTCCACTCATCCAGGAGTGGAGCACCACAGTGTACCAGGCAAGTGGAGGTGCTCCGAGCTCCCCCAGGTCCCTAAGCGCGAGGGGAGGGACAGGGCTCCTGATGTCGGGTTGGGGTCTGAGTCTTGGAAAGCACATTCTGCCCAGTGTTTAATCCTGAGATCCCTTGGCATTGGCGCAGAGGGGCATCTTAGTGGGTCAAGGGAGGTGGGGCGATGGTCGTGGCTGGCTGGCCCTTCTTCTGGAAATGCGCCCTGCTTGCCTCCAGCGCCTGGGGTCCCTTTCCTGGTGGGTGGGGAGGGGAGAGCAGCATCCCCAGGCTTGTCCTGTGGCCAGTCATTTGCACGCAGGGGCTCTGGGACTGATGCCGAGTTCTAGGAGTCTGTGTGATGCCCACAGGCGGGGAACCTGAAGGTGAAGATGCTGGGGGGCGAGGAGTTCCTGGTCCCCCTGAGGGACTCCATGCTGGCGTCGGAGCTGAAGCGGCAGATAGCCCAGAGGACCGGCGTGCCTGAGTTCCAGCAGCGCCTGGCTACCCACCCTGCCGGCCAGGTGCTGAAGGACGGGGTCCCCCTCGTCAGCCAGGGCCTGTGCCCTGGCAGTACGGTCCTGTTGGTGGTGCAGAGCTGTGACGAGCCCCTGAGCATCCTGGTGAGAAATGACAAGGGTCGCCACACCGCCTACGAGGTCCGGCTGACGCAGACCGTGGCTGAGCTCAAGGGGCAGGTGTGCCAGCAGGAGCACGTGCAGCGTGACCTCTTCTGGCTGAGTTTCGAGGGGAAGCCCATGGAGGACCAGCATCGGCTGGGGGACTATGGCCTCACACCCCAGTGCACTGTGTTCATGAATTTACGCCTGCGGGGGGGGGGGTGACTGGGCAGGACCAGGAGGGCAGCGCTGAGGGCCACCCACCCGAGTCTCTGACCAAGCACGGGTAATAAAAGTTGACCGCAATATGAAATGGGTCCTTATGTTTGGTTCTTCCCCCAGCACCCCTCGCTTCTGCATCCCTGCTGATGAGGCTGGGGGAGGGGCACAGGAGGAAGCGGGATAAGGAGACCCAGAGTCACTGGTGGTCACTAGGCTGGGGTTGCCAAGGCAAGGGACAAGTCTAGTGAGGTCAAAATGGTGATCCACTCCCACCCACCCCTTGGACAAATTGAAGATGTCCCCACACCTTTGGGAAATTAACTTCTAGAGAAAGGAAGGAGGCCCTCAACTGGAGCCCACCCCCAGCTCCGGACTGTGCCCTAGTCAGCCTCTGCACCAGGGTCCCCACCCCCACATCTGGCCAGCAGACAGCACAGGGAGGGGACAGCGTGGTCAGGTTTGGGCTGGGACCAGCCCCCGGGGAAAGTGGGGAGAGGGTGAGGCCCGGTGGGGGGGCCTGACTGGGTGGGCTGTGAGGGTCCTCCACATGACCCAGGGCCTTGGGGCCTCACCACCCTCCGGGCCTGTCCGCCTGCCCTGTCCTGTCTGGATGGGGTCTAGGGAGGGCCCAACACTCACATCAGCACAGGGCAAACTGTGAATGGAGACTATTCTCCGACAGACACACCGGCCTTCAGGGCTGCCCCTGATGGAGAGGCCACGGCCAGCAGGAGAGGGGCATCCAGGGATGAGGGGTTCCTCCAGTCCATGGGACGAGCTCGTCCCAGACGGGGCACCTCACTTGGCAAAGGTCCCACCGGCTTCCACATAGGATGCTTTTTCTACACCAATTTCCCAAGAGCTCCACGGGAGCCGGAGGGAGTCAGCCCCGGACACAGGCGAGATGGGGGCGGGGGGCCGCGGGAGACACAGAACATACAGTTGTTTGGACTGAAGTCCGTGACTTTGGGGACACCCAGACCGCGCCTTTCAGACTGATCAGGGTAAGTTGGCTGGAGGCCCAGAAGCCCCTTTCTGGTCTGTGGGGGTCTGCATGCAGGCCGAGGGACTTTCCGGTCGGGCTTGTCTGTGACCAATAGGTGTAGACGGGCAGCTGTGTGTGTGTGTGTGTGTGTGTGTGTGTGTGTGTGTGTGAGTGCGCGCGCGCGCGCGCGTGGGAGGGGTGCTCCCGCGGTTCCGGCTTCATTTCCTCACTTCTCTGTCCCACTACAAATTAGCAAGTGTGAGCGGCCACCCTTGGAGGGGAGGCAGGGTCCTCCTCCAGAAGGACCTCTGCTACCACGGCGTGTGCCGCAGACCCAGCCCTGGAGGGGCACAAGCGATCCCCTCTCCCTTCCCCCCGATCTTCGGCTAAGCCAGGCTGCACTTGGTACCCTCGGGATCTCAGTTTACCCCGCGCGCCCCGCCGCCCGCGCGCGGAGGAGGGGGCGTGGCCGCCGCCGACCCGACACCGCCGCGGCGGGACTGCAGAGGGAGCCCTCGGCTCTGCAGTGAGGCCCGAGCTGACCCGCGACGGGCGGTGGGCGGGTCTGCGCGCCGTCCTGACCAATCAGCGCAGCCCCCAGCCCACATTGGTCCTGGCAGGCGGGGGCGCGGCCTGCCGGGGCCGCCTACTCCCCTGAACTGGCCGGGGGTCCCGGCCCCGGGCGAGTTTCCGTCCCCAGTTTCCTAAAAGAGGCGGCGGTCCCCCATCGTGTTCTTCCCGCCAGGGGAGGGGCGCAGGCCTGCAGGGCCCGAGGGACCGCGGGGTCCCCGGATTTGGCAGCCCCTTCCCGCGGCCGGGAAGCTCCCGCAGCTCCGGCCACGGCAAAGCCGGGAACCTCTTGGAAGTCCCGTCACGTCGCCTCCAGATTATGCATTAACCCGACTGCAGCCGCATTTCCTGGGCGGGGGGTGGGGGAGAGACGTCCGCGCGGGAGGGGGAGGGGAGTCCGCGGGGGTGCGCCGCAGTGGAGAGAGCACCCCCCCGGGCCCGCCCACCCCCCCACCCCCGCTCGGTCCGCCCTCCGCCCTGGCAAGTCCCACCGCCCACCTCGGCACAACCCAGTGCGGCCCCCTCCCTCCCACCAGCCCGGCCCCCGCCCGGCGCCGCTGTCCCGTCGCTTTGTTCGCGACCGGCGCGGGTCGCAGGGGGCCGGGCGGGCCGGGGACCGGCGCGGGCTGGGGAGCTGGGTTGGGGGAGGTGGGGAGGCGGGGAGGGGGCGGGGCTGCCCCGGGTCCCGCCCCCGCGCCGCCCGCGCTCCCACCGCCTCCCGGGAGCTGCGTCCCGTCCTGTCTAGTCCCGTTCCCGGCGCGGCCAGGCCCGCGCGCTTGCTCTGGCCGCCTTCCGCCGCCCTCGGCCCGCGCCATGGCCAGCCTGTGGCCGTCCGGCTCGGCCCTGCTGCAGCCACTGCTGCTGCTCCTGGTGGTGGCCGCGCGCGCCCTGCCCAGCGCCGACGGGACGTGCCCGGAACGCGCGCTGGAGCGGCGGGAGGAGGAGGCGAATGTGGTGCTCACCGGCACCGTGGAGGAGATTCTCAACGTGGACCCGGTGCAGCACACGTACTCGTGCAAGGTGGGCCCCCGCCGGATTCTGAGACCCCCCCAAAATAATCCCTCCTGGAAGCCTGGGCTGGGGGGTCTCTTCCCCCGCCATCCCGGACCCCTAGCCCAGAGGCCCTCCCTTCGAGAAGCTGGCCTCCCCACTGAGACCCCGGCCCTAGGCCGTGGGAACGGGCACCAGACGCTCTACAGCTCCCGCTCCCGCTCCCTTGGCGACCGCCGAGCCTCCGGGTGGGGCGCCGGGTCCCGGAAAACTCGCAAGTGCCAGCGGGAAAGTTCCTGCGGTACCGCTGCAGTCCCACCTCGCGGTGCCCAGGCCCGGGAAACCCGACCACGTCTGCTCCCACCCCCACCCCAGGCCCACTACCTTATTGCAAACAAGTGTGCCGCCCCCTTCCCCCCAGGGAAACTGTATGGCTACCGCACCCCTTCCCATCAGTTAAAGAAAAGGAATGGGGACAACGGGAGCAGACGCCTTCCGCTTGGGGTGAAAGTGGGGATTTGGCCTGTGGTCAGTGCTGTCACCCCTTCCCAGAGGGTAAGAGGGGGTGATCAGGAGAAAGAGGGGGTACACATCTAATCTCCCAACCCCCCCAGGGATCCTGGGGGCGCCCTGCAGCAACCAGGTGTGGGGGACAGGAGCAGAGAAGTGGGCGGCACCGTTGCGGAGCCTCAAATGTGTAGGGGTGCAGGGACAGGTGCCCCATCCTGCTCCTAGGAAAACTGGACCCCCCTGGCCACAGGAGAGGGGCCTTGCCCAGCCTCTCCCTCAGTTGGATCTTTGAGCACCGTGGGATAGGTTTGGTGGTTTTTTGTTGTTTTTTCCCCCACAGTATGTTCCTAGGGAGGGCTCCGGGAATGGGCCCGTCCCTGCTCTGGCCCCTAAAACCACCCCCCTGACCAGAAATCGGATCATTCCTTCTCCATGGAGATGGGGAGCAGTGGCGGCTTCTTTCAGATGGGCCTGTGCAAGCTACAGCTGGGATCCCCAGCCCAGCCCCCTCCCCTCCACCACACCAGGGCACTTTGCCAAGTCCCTGCAGGATTTTCCCGACTTCCTCCCCGCTGCTCCTGGGTGTGGCTGGGGTGGGGGGAGGCGATGAAAGCCGCCCAGCCCTCTCCTGGCTGGTTATCACCCTTCTAGAGCCTACTGTGTGTCTGGGTTTGGGAGGGATAAAGTTGGACAAGGCTCACCCCCCCAGCTGGGCCACTGGAAGGTGCAGGGGATCCCTACAGAAGCTGCAGTCCCAAGGCTCTCAGCAGGGCCCTGGCAGGTGGGCAGCCCACCATTGTCTTTGATCACCCATTCCAGAAGTCTCGGCTTCCCAGAGCTCCTGAAGAAAGCGGTTTCTTCTCAGAGAGTGTGCGGGCTCACGTCCCCTGCGCATATGTCCCCGTGGGCATGCCGCCACAGCCCGCAGCCCCCGCGACCCTTCTGCGCGCCCCGCCCCCCCCCCCCCCCAGCTGCGGGTGTCTCGGGCTTGGTTGTCAGAGCAGGTACCCTCGGGCCAGGAGTGAGAGTGTGCAGGGCGGGGCCGCCCTGTGCTGCCCCAACTTGATTTGTGGTTCCACGTTGGCCTTGACTTTGTTCACTGCAGGAGCCTGGCAGGAGGAGGGGTCTTCCACCTCCCAGGGTTTGGGGGGGGCCTTCGCCCACCCACAGGGCTGCAAGGAGCCAAGCTCGGAACCGTTGCCCTGAAGCTCCAGGGTCCACGTTAGGTGCCCCTGGCTGTCGGTGGGTGGGAGGGTAGGCAAAGTAGGGACGTGGAGGGCGGGGCTCTAGACCAGGTGGACCCCCTTCCCAGACGCAGCCTGAGCTGAGATGGACACCCCCTCAGCTGGAGCTCGGGGGTGGGAGTGCTGCTTCCTGGGTGAGGGTGTGTGTTCCCCGGCTGCGGTCCTTCTGGGTGACACGCGCAGGCTGCGGCCGCCTTCGTGTCTGTGTGCTTCCTGCTGGGGGTCTGGCCCGAGATGGCGGACGCCTCTGCCCGGGTTGGAGTCTACTCCGCACGCCCGGCCTGAGCGCCTGAGGAGGGACGAGGAGAACAAGCCCAGGTGCCCAGTCTGCTGCTTGTCCCTGGACTCTGGGGCCTCATCTCCCCAGCGGAAAGAGGCCACCGATGCCTGTCCCCCCGCCCCATGTCCGCCCCAGGTCCGAGTCTGGCGGTACTTGAAGGGCAGAGACATGGTGACCCAAGAGAGTCTGCTCGACGGCGGCAACAAGGTGGTGATTGGCGGCTTCGGAGACCCCCTCATCTGCGACAACCAGGTGTCCACTGGGGACACCAGGATCTTCTTTGTGAACCCCGCCCCCCCGTACCTGTGGCCAGCCCATAAAAACGAGCTGATGCTCAACTCCAGCCTCATGCGCATCACGCTGCGGAACCTGGAGGAAGTGGAGCACTGTGTGGAAGGTACCCGGGCCACCAGGGCGGGGGGCGGCTCGAGCGGGCAGGCGCGGGGGGGCTCCCAGAGGGCACCGTGGCCCAGAGCACATGCCTAGTGGTCTGACCTCCTTCCCGGCTCCCTGACCCCCCAGCTCCAGCCCCCGCCCCGCAGTGCTACTGTCTGCTGTCTTGGGGCCACGCAAGTCCCAGTCCCGCGGAGGGACAGGCCTCCTCCTCTTTGCTTATGCCCCAGCCCCCGGCTCCACACCCCATCCTGGGGGTCCTTTTCTGACTGCGAGGCTGGGACTGGGTGCATGAACACCAGCTGTTTGTGCCCCTGCAGAAGCCCGGACCTCTGTCGGGATGGTCCCCGATGCTGAGCAAACCCCTCAGAGTGGGGCACGGGGAGTGGAGGAGGGGCTGCCCCTTATGTGTTCCGGGAGGCCTGTCATTTCTGGAAAGGGGGAGTTCTGTGGGGTGGGTACGTCTAGGGAGTTTGAGCAGGTGTGGAACTCCCATAGCGCACGTGCGCTCTGAAGGCCCAGCAGCCCAGCCTCCGAGGTGAGCGGGGGTCACGTGACCACGGCTTCCCGGCCCCACCCCCACTTGTCCCAGGAGAGTCCCAGTCGGGGGCTGAGATCCTTTGCTGGGGAATGTGGCAGGGAGAATATAGGACTGCCCCTCGCCCCCACATCCTGTCTGTCCCCTCATGGCCGCCTGGGAAGGGATGCATCGGAGGGGGGCAGTGGGGGGGGGAGTGGAAAGAACATTTCCTCCTCAGGCCAGTAGGAAGGGTCTATGACTTCCTTTCTCTGGAAGGCAACTCTGTCCCTCCAGTTTGTTCTTTTGGCAGCTGGGATGTCCTACCCTCTGTCTAGCTTAGGCTGTGATGCTGGCTTGGTTTTTGTGGGATCCTGGATGGTGATCCGAGAGGGACTGTGCAGGAGCAGGGGCAGGACCCGAAATGGGGAGCCCGGTGGCATTCTGCCTACAGAGTCTTGTCCTCTGTCCCTGGGGCCACTCCAGGGCCCTAGGCCATAGCATTGCACAGAGAAGCCGACAGGTCCCTTCCCTGCAGTGGTTCAGGTGAGGGGTCCCAGCCTGGCCCTCACATGGAGCAAGGACTTGAGACGCTGGCCCTGCTTTGGACGCGTGTGGGGAAAGACGGGAGGGCGGCCTGGCCGTGGGGCAGGCTGTGGGATGGCGATGCCAAGTTTTGAGGACGAGTGGGGGGGTGTCCAAGGAGAAGCTGCAGAAGAGGGGTCAGGGTACAGACAGTCCCCTGTCCTTGTAAGATAGAGCGAATTATCAGCTCTACAGCCGGGCGGGTCCAGCCTGAGGGTCTGTGACTCAGTGGCTGTGGCCTTCTGTGGGGTCAGAGGGCATGTGGGGCGAGGGCCACCCTGGACGAACAAGGTTTGGCATCTTGCCAAAGCCTGTTGTGCCCATGCCAGCCCCTGGCTCTGGATCTGGCAGGCTGGGCAGGGGGGCAGCTAGAAAGGAGGGTACCCAGGAGGAGCCCCCCAGCCAGGACTGGGTGAGGCCTGACCCGTGTGCCCTGGGCAGCCAGCGCTCGGGTGCTAGGCGGGGACCTGGGCTCCCGCTGGAGGGCGGCGGCATTGGACGCGCAGGCCAGGTGCTGTCCAGACGTGGGCCCCTTCCAGGCTCCCGGCGGCCCAGAACTGCTAACCCGGGCCCGGCTTGGGACCTTCCCGGTGGGGCCAGGTAGAGGGGAAGCGCTTCCCGCCCCAAAGGGAGGGGAGGAGCTCAGGCTCCACTCTGAGGTGGCCGGAGGTTTTGAGGTGGATGACAAAGATCCCTGCTTTGAAAGCAAACCAGGTGCCATGGAGAGGGGGCTGGGAGGGCTGGGTTCTAGGACAGGGTGTCCCCGAGGCCCAGGGTGAGGGAGGTGCCTTGAGACTCCCTGAGGCACAAGACACCCTGGAGCAGGCCCGGGCTTGGGGAAGGACTAATTCTGTGCCCACCTTCCAGGCTGGGTGAGGGCAGGAGGATGGCCCCCCTCCCCTTCTGCAGGAGATAAGGACCTCAGACCCCACCCCAGGACTCCACCTTCGGGAGGGGTTCAGATGGAGAGGGCTTGAGCTAAGCCGACTCTTCCCCATCTGACTCTGACCCCATTCTTTTCCCGGGGCTCCATAGCTGTCCCAGCCCCACAGGGCCCAGACGGACACCTGGGCAACCCCTTATCTCTGCAGGTCACCCTGAGACCCCTGCGTCCCACTGTGAGCAGGAAATCCCTGTCCCTAGCACACTTCCCTCCCCAGACCACCCCCATTCCTAAAGGCCCAGAGGGGCCAAGGTAGGAAGCACGTCTCCCCAGGCCTACCTCCCGGCGTGCCCGGGTCTGCTCCCTTCTATCCCTGCCTTGGCACTGTTCCACGCAGTGTCCTAAAGGGACCCCTGCTGCCGGGCAGGCGCCCCTCCCCCGGGGCCTGCGGGGTCTTCGGGGCTCTGTGGGGCAGGCCCCTTCCCCAGCCTCCAGCCCCCAGGAAGGCTTCTCCTCCGCCCTCCTCAAGTCCGCCTCCTCCGCCGGGGGAACCACATTCCTGGCATAACTGAGACAGGTATGTGTCCCTCCCTCTGCGCCACCTTCGGGTGAGGGAGGCCTGCGGCTCTGGGCAGCGTCTGCTGGAAGGAGACCCCCGCCCCCTGCTTCGTCGGGGGAGCGGCCCGGGCCCCTTCCAGTGCCCACTGCCCACGCACGAGAGCCAGCCCAGGCTGGCAGCTGGGCCGGCATTTCCTCCAGCGCTCAGCCACCTTGCCCTGGTCTGGACCCTGCCCCTAGCCTCCTGCCACCCTCCCACCCTCCCCTCACCAAGACTGGTCCTAGGGCTTCTCCTGCAGCCCCCAGAAGGGACATGGGCCTGGCCGAAGGCCTGGGGCCCTGCCCTCCCCACTGGGAGCCAGAAACAGAAAGGAAGTGTGGTCTGCCCTCCGCCGGGGCCTGGCGCAGGGATGGGGTCAGAATGAGTCTGGTACCAGCCCAGCCCTGGAGGGGGTCCTGGCAGGCCTGGTTCTAGCCAGTTCCCTCCCCTCCTCCAGGCCAGCTGTCTAGGACCCGAAGAGGGCAGTGCTGCAGGTCAGGATGGGCAGCCAAGAGGTCCTGGGCCGCCTGACTTCTTTCAGGCCCTGCAGGCCTTGGAGCGGGTGTGGGTACAACCCCAGACAGGGGCCAGCCCCCCACGGGGCGGGGGCGGGGAGATGTCCAGAGAGGGTTCTGGGCTTTCCCTCTGTTGTCTGGCACTTAGCTTCCCCGCACTCCCCCATTCCTGTCCTGCTGCCCT
>CM052798.1:135213-185937 GCA_028533885.1 Nasua narica
GGGCCTGCCCCACTCTCTCTCCTTCCCTCCCCTGGGGGAGGGAGTCTACCCAGGGCAGGACCCCCCACTGTGCTGGCCAGTCCCCACCTTGGCTGGAAGTCAGGTGCTTCCAGGGCACCTGCTGGCTTTGGCTTTGATTTTGGTGCGCATTTGCTGGGGCAGCCCCAGGGGTGTGCTTTGCTAGCTGAAAGCAAAGGGCTTGCTCTCGAGGCACTTCCCTGAGGAAGTCTTTCCCTTTGGACCGGCCTAAGCCAGTAGAAACAGCTCTTGGCCTTTTCCAGACCCCACCCGCCCCCTCGATCCCAAGCCCCTGCAGACTGGAAATGGAAAAAAAAGGTTGTTTTGGAACCATCCTCTCTCTCCCTCTGTCTTCACTGGCCACCCCAAGCTGTGCCGGGGGCTGGCTCTGCCCTTGCCGCCCCTCTGCTCGGCATTAGCTGTCCCCACCCCGCCAACCCTCGCGGGCTGGGGGGCAAGGATGGCAGGGGACAGGATGGGGCTGCCCCCGGGAAGTCAGTGGGACAGGGGTCCAGACCTCAGGGCCCAGGGTCCGGCACAGCCTCCTCCAGTGGCCTGTGCTGCTTCCTTCTGAAGGGTAGCCCCGTGCGAATCAAAGCCTACCGCCCATCGCCACAGGAGGGTGGAAAACAGCTGCAGAAACAGGCCTCCTTCCCACCCCCCACCCTGTGCCTCTGCCTGGGGGACCAGGCCAGCTGCCCCTGTCTCCCCCTTGCCCGACAAGTTCTACCCTTGCTGGGGGATCTGGGGGTAGGGGAGAGAAGGGACCCCTTTCCCGCTCTGCCCTCCTGGCCCTGGCACTCCCCTTGCCCCGGCGACAGGGGTGTCAGGGCTCCCCACTCAGGCCACTGAGGCCTGGCTGGGGGTGGGCTGGGGGCCCTAGGTGCCATCCCCACAGTAGCCCACATAGTGCTCTGCACCCCAGAGTCCCAGGAAGCGGCCCTGGAAGTGACCACTGACAAGACAAAGGGCTGCGAAACAGGCAGGACCCCAGTGACAATTACCCTAACGATAGTGGCCCAGGTCAGTGAAGGAGGATACTGTGCCCCCACGGTTCTATACTGGGGCTTAGGAGGGGTCATGTTCAAGCCCTAGGCTGTGGGCAGGGTCTGGAGGGGGTGACCCAGGCCTGCGGTAGAGCATCCAATGGGAGAGAAGCTCTCCTCCAAGGGGCCTCTCCCCCCAGAGCAGATCCTGAGAACTTCCTCTGAGGAAGACCCCCTGCAGGTCCCCCCGCCCCTCCCCCCTTGGAGTGGAGGCTCAGGAGAGGGGAGCTTTCTGTCCTCCAGGCAGCCAGCTGCTTCCAGCTGTGGGGCCCGCACATGTCTGTGTGCGTGTGTGCGTGGGTGCCCGTGACCTCAGATGTCCTCATCTGTGCACGGGAGACTTGTGGTCAGAGCCCCAGCTGGTGGCCTGTGGTTTCTGCCGCCCTTGTGTCCCCAGGCTTGGCCCTGGGGCGGGAGCCCTGCAGGTGCTCCGACAACGGGCTCCTGGCCTCTGCTTGCTGTGGGTGCTCCCGTTTTCTGCCTGCTGCCCACCCTGGCCTGGCAGAGGGCTGGGCGCCTCCTCCTGTGGGCTTTGCCTCTGGGAGCGGCCACAGTGGTTTCTCCACACTCGGACGAAAGCGCTGTGCTGAAAGGACAGCGTCCCTGGGGCCACTCGGGTCCACGATGCCAGCGTGCGCCCGTGGGACCCTGAGTCTGGCATGGGGCTGGGGCGCAGTGCAGTTAGGGAGAGGCAGGTCTGAGGCTTCCCCGAGCCTCCCCCGAGTCACCGCGCGGCCCTGGGAGAAGCGGGCACCTGGTGTGGCTGCGGGAGCAGCTGCCCCTCTGTCGGCAGATGTGAGGGTCCCGTGCACATCTGGAGAAAGACAAGGCCAGACTGCGGCTGCCCCGCCCGCCGGAGGGGGTGCGTGCGCCCGACTCCCCTTCCCGGAGCGGGAGGCCTGCGGCCAGGTCCAGGCACCGCTTCCTCCAGCGGCCCCTTCCTTGGCCACAGGGCCACTCAGAGCCCAGCGCCGGACCCTCCCGGGAAGCGGGACCCTCCTGGGAAGCGGGCTCAGTGGAAGGGGCTGCCGCTGTCCCCTGTGCAGAGGCCTGCCGGGGTCCCGGATGGGCTTCTCAAGGAAGCCACGCGTGAGCTCTGTAGTGAGGGCGCTCTGGACAGACGAGACAGCGACAGCGCAGGTCCAGTGGCTTCGAGGAACAGCAGGTGTCCTCAGAGCCTGGGGGAGCTGTGAGAGGAGAAGGAGCTAGAAAACCAGACGCGATTGCTAAAACCTACGGGCTGAGGGAGCAGGCTAGTCCTCCCCCTTGGCCCCTGTGCCTTCCCACTGACGACAGCACCCTCTGTGCTCTGCTCTCCCCCGGGGGAGAAGCTCCCCCTGCAGACTCCACGCCTGCCTCTCTTTTTCTGCCCACACCTCCCTCCTCTGCGGGTCTCTGCCTCTCTGCCCCTTTGGTTTCTGAACCTGTCTGCCTCCCCGAGTCCCAGCGAGTGCCAGCCCGTCATCACCTTCATCGAGCCCCCTTCAGACCTCGGACGCCAGGTGCGTCCCCCTCCCCCAGCCTCCCCGGGGGGGGGGGGGGGCCCAGCTCAGCACAGCCAGGCCCTCAGCAGTCCCCGGGTCCTGATTCCCCAGGCCCTGCCCACACCTCGGTGCCTCTTGGCTCCCACAGCTCTCTCCCCGCCCCGAGCCCCCCACCCCGCAGGCTGGGCAGGCCGGATGGAGAAGGAGGTGGACTGGGGGCCCACCCCGATTAGAGGAACAGAGGATGTGGACCCGCCCCACTCCACCCCTCCCTGTTCTCTGGGTACCTACTCTCCTCTGTTCCTGTGGCGCCCCCTGGTGGCTACGGCCCGTGTCCTGGCGGGTGTCCAGGCCCTGATCGGGGCTCCCTCCCCCAGGGCTCCCAGGCCTGAGGAGCTGCACCCCTGGCCCCTTATCTCTTGCCACTATCCCCTGTCGCCTTCAGGCTTCACCCCGCTGGCATCGCCTGGCCTCCCGCAGGCCCCTGGGACTTTGCAGCTGTGTCCATCTGGAAGGTGTCCCCACTCACCTGGGCAGCCCCTTCCCGTCCTCCGTGAAACCTCCCTGAGGGCAGACCGTCCCTGAGCACCCGCTCACCCCGCCCAGCGCAGGAGCTCAGACAGGCTAGTGAGGCAGGGCGGAGGGACCCTGACACCGAGGACCAACACCCAAGGAGTGGGGGACAGGTGTGGAAGCCGGTGGTCAGGCCGTCGGCATCCGGGTGTCCAGCCTTGCCGAGCCACTCCCCAGAACTGCCGTGTCACCCACCGCCCTGCGGCGGGGACTCCCAGGCAGAAGGGGGGGCCCCCGGCCGGCAGAGTCGCACACGGCCACCTCCCGGCCTCACCTGAGCTGGCACTGGAGGCTGGGGCCTGACGTGGCCTCCTTCCCAGTGGCTGGCCCTGGGCCAGCAGCGATGTCCCGCTGCGAAGCGCCCATTGCGGGCTGAGGCCCAGAGAGAGGGAATGGCCGCCGCCGCGGGAGAGCAGACACCGGGGGACGGGGACAGGGGTGGGGCGGCTCTGTCGGACCGGGGCAGCCCGACCCTGTGGCCCTGGGCCAGCTGGGTAGCCCACGCCTGAGCCGTCCACGCCACGACAACTGCATTGTCCGTCCTCGTAGTGCACAGCTCGAGGTCCCCAGGGAATAGGGGGACAGACAGACGAGGGGCCCTAGCCAGGGGAGGCCCCAGCATTAGAGGTGTGTGTGGGCGTGTGCACTGGGACCGTGTCAAGGGAAGGTGGGGCCACCCCACTGCCACCCCACCCTTTCCTGGGTAGCTGGGCCCAGGTCCCTCCAGAGTGTGTGGGGGGGGTCCTCTGCATAAGAAAGGGCCATCAGGTTGCTGGTGGGCTGGGCACCCCCTGTTCTCCAGACCCCATCCCCCACCTTCCTTCTTGGGTCCAGAGAAGTGCCTGGACACGTGTGTGCACATGCGCGTGCGTGGGGGCAAACCCCGCATGTGCCGTGGGGGTGAGGGACAAGGCTCATGCTGCCTGAAGGCGAAAGTGTGTGTGCGAGTCGCCCCGTGTGCATTCGTGCCAGTGAGTGAGGAAGGCGTGTGTAACACTCAATACCGGTGCAAACCCAGGCATCTGCCTCGTCACCCCTGGGATGCTGAGCGTGCGTGTGCCATCCCACATGGCTGAGTGTGAGCCCAGAGGCCAGAGGGGCTCGTTTCTGGCTCCGAATACCCTCTGTTCCTTCTGAGGGCGCGCGCCGGCGGGGGCTGGTCAGGGCTGAATGATTTTGAGTCTGAAGATCCCAAAATAGCTCTTGGTAGCCTGTGCTCCCTCCCCCTGCTGGGTTTGGGGCCTCAATGGCCCTTTGTCTCTCTGAAGGCGTGGAGCCCCTGTCGGGGGCTCAGACTCTGACTGGGGCCAGGAAGGACCGGCTGTCTGCTGCCTCCCCTTCCGCCAAGCCAGGCCCTAAGCGCCCTCCCGCCCCCCGCCTTGGCCCCGTGGGCCAGTCCCCCATCCCCATGTGAACATCTGAAGGCAAGCCCCGTGCCCCCACTGCACCCCGGACTCACACTGATCCCTGGGCTTAGCCCTCCTGGCCTGGTTCCTTTATCCCCCTCGCGCTGCAGTCTTCCCGCGCGGCTGTGGCCGCGGCAGACGGCGCCCATGCGCGCGGACGTGTGGGCATTGCCTGGGTTTGGCCCCTGGCCCTATCCGCGGGGCCCTCGCTGAGCCAAGGGGTGTGGGTCCTGGGGGGACAGCAGTGACACGTGCGTGGGGAAGTGTGTGGGTCGCCTGGCTCACCGAGAGTCTGGGCTTCGAGCCAAGGCCTGCCCCAAGAAGATAAGAAGTCAGACCCTGCCCAGGTGCTCCCCGGCCGGGGCGGCACCCCGAGGAGCTGCCAGCACCCAGTGTGCTATGCGCAGTGCCAAGGTCCAGGGAGGTGAGGGAGGGCGTGGGAGGCACCCCTGAGGAGGTGAGCTGACCCGGGGCCCGGGTCTCCGGGTGGGCCCACTGCAACGTGACGTGAGGGAACCTCACTGTTTAGTGGTTTTTCCTGCAAAGTTTGAGGAGGTTTCATTAGGACCTCCGGTTCCAGGCTCCAGGAGGGTTGAAGACCTCCGCTGTGGGTGATGGGTGACCCTGACAGGAGGCGCTAACCCCGTGTAGGATGTGGCACTGGTGCGCCTGGCCACAGGGTGGAACGGAGTCACAGCAGAGGGACCTCACAGAACGAGACCCTGGCTGGCTGGCAGGGGCGGCTGTGGCTGAGGAAGTGGGAGGGGGCAGAAGGTCAGGGGGTGTGGAGGGACCTCCTGACCAGGAATTGGGGGGGAGCTCCAGGGCCGTGTTTGTGACACAGCTCAGTACAGCATGGGGGGACCAGCTGGAGGCCTGGTGGGAGCTGAGCACGGAGGTGTCCATTGGTGCCCTGGGGCGGTGGGACGCACTAGGAAGGGCTCATGCCAGGGAGGGGGCCGCACAGACCTGAGGGGGACCCGCAGGAGGGGGTGTGTGCTCAGTGCCTGTTTCCCGAGGTGGACCCAGCTGAGACCTCAGAGGGACCGCGATGGCACGGGTGGCTGGGGGAACAGGGAGCTGCTGAGCACACGTGCAGACCCCGCTGCGGAGGCCGGAGCGCAGTGTGTGAGTAAGTCCGAGTGAGTGGGCGGCCGCGTGTCTGTTGAGTGTGGGACCCAGCGTAGTCGGGTGTGACTGAGCATGGCTGGCGTGGGGGGCAGTGGTGCAGTTAAGGTCTTCCCAGCTGGGCTGCGGAGTTGGTCAGCAGCCCTTGGAAGGAACGGACCAGAAGGGGTCCTGGGCGGGGGCGGGGTGGATCCTGATCCCAAGGAGAAGAGAGATCCTCTGTGCCTTGGAGGCCAAGCTTCTTCTCCCTGGGTCTCCAGAAAGGGCTGGACCGACTCTGAGAGGGACAGGCAGAGGTCACTGCAGGGCCTCGAAGGCCTGTGACCAGGCCCAGGCTGGTCCGGGCGGCCAGACGTGGTGGGTGTGGCAATAGCGCTTAGGGGTCCCTCCCAAAGGACTGTGGGCGGTGGACGGATGGGGTGCAGGGGAGTGAAGGTGTTAGTCCTGGAGATGGCCACTTACGGGATCCCGGCTGCGGAGGGTGGGACCCGACTGGTCTGGACGATGCGCACGGCGCACGATCGATCGTCGCCCGACCCCGAGGCCCGCAGGAGCTAGGAAAGGGGCGTCCTCAGGCTGCGGATGTGCAGAGGCCCGCCTGGGGTGGGCCCCGCGCCCCGGCCCCGGTCCGGCTGTGACGTCACGGCCCCGCCGCTCCCCGGTGGCCTCTGGGGGGCGCTCCAGGCCCGCGGGACCGGCCGGGAGGACCGCGACTATTTACCGGATCGGCTCGACAGGGAAGTCACTGGCGTGCCCCGCTCTCAGTCCCGAGGGGTGCGCGGGGAGGCGAGAAGTGCGCGGGTGGTTTGAGGTGGTGCCGTCAGTTCCCAGGGCGGGTGGGCCTGTCTCGCCACCTCCACCCTCCCTGCGGGCCCCGGCCCGCTCGCCACCTGTGTGCGCACCTGGGGGACCCTCCCCACCCGCACACCGCCCGGGCGGGGTCCGCACAGGCCCCCACGGGGACGCGCGCACGCGAGCGCGCGCCCACCGCAGCCGCCCAGGGCGTCCTGCACGCGCGCCCGAGCCCCCTGCGGGGAGTCTGGGTGCCCCTCCGGCCCTGCGCCGGCGCCTCGGCCGCCGACCCGCGCGGAACGGCCCCGCTCCGCAGGGGGGCGCCGGAGGGGGCCCGCCCCGCCCCGCCCCTGACCCCGCCCCGCCTTCTCCCTCCGCCCGCCCCGCCCCAGCACCTGCCTCCCCTCCCCTCCCCACCGCGCCCACCCTCCCCGCGACCCCTGCTCCTTTGCGGGCCAGGCTCCGACCGCGCCCCCCGCCCCCCAGCCCTGCTGCTGCTGCCCCCGTCTGCCCCTGCGTCCCTTTTGTGCCGCCGCCCTCGCGTCCTCTTCCGCCCGGTCCTCTGCGCCGCGAGCCCCGACTCCCCGCGGACAGCGGGGTCCCCGAGGGCGGCTTCCTTTGTCTCGGCTCCCCACCCTCCTCCCGCGGCGCCCCTCGCCCCTCACTCACCGCCTCAGCCCCGGCGCGGGCGACGCGGGCTGGCGCTGCTCGGCCGGAGGCGGGAGCCGAGGCGCGGCCCTCGGAGGGCCGGCCCTTTATTCTCTGCCCGCGACGCGCGCGCGCTCCCCTGCTCGCTGCCATCGCCGCGCCCGCCTCTGCCGGGACCGGAGACCCTCGCGCCCGGCACCCCGCCGCCAGTGCCCCTCGGCCGGCCCCCCAGGGAGGACGGAGCGCGGCCGGCTCCTACGGCTACCGGCTTGTGGACGCGAGGGGTGGCCGCTGGCCGGCCCGTAGTGTCTCCTCCTCGTCCTCCTGAGACTCCTGCACACCTCCCATTATGAGCCTCAAGGGCCGCGGTGGGGTCCCGGTGCTCTCCGGGCACTGACTGGCACCGAACTCTGGGCACACAGCTGCTGTCAGCTGCCGCGGGGTCCCAGCATGGGGGAGTTGCCCCGAAGAGGCCCAAGGGCGCCCCTTGAGGAGAGTGGGGACTGAGGAACCCAGGGCCATGCCTGCGCTCCCTCTGGAGCGGGAGCCGCGGCGGCAGCGCGGGGTCTCCCTGCTGGTGCGCTATTTTATGATCCCCTGCAACGTCTGCCTGATCCTGCTGGCCACTTCTACGCTGGGCTTCGCGGTGCTGCTCTTCCTCAACAACTGTACGTGGGTGCGGGCACGGCCTCCCTGGGCCAGGCCCCTGTGACCCTCCGGCTGGCTGAGTTCCCCCTGCTCGGCCAGTGAGGACTGGGCCCCAGGCAGGGTCCCACAGAGGCTACCTGCCGAGATGTGGCTCACATGGGCCACCTGCACCTTCCGAGGACAGGATGGGCCTTTTCTCTGGACCCGTGGGCCCCTCGAAGCTGGTCCCTGGGCTCAGGGGGGCCTGACCCTCACCCTGAGCTGCAGAGACAACTTGCTCTGGGAGCTGGGGAGGAAGGAGCAGCTGACTGCGCCAGAAGTGGGAGCTTTGGCAGGGCCTGGGGCTTGGCTCGCCTAGGGAGGAGGAACCCAGGGCCTGACAGGTGTCAGGCCACGCCCGTACCGCTGGAAGGCCAGAGAAGAGCAAGGGGTCTGCTTTGACCACTCACAGGCTTCGGCCAGTCCTCAGGGCTCCGAATGGAGCCAAGGAAGGGATCTGGGGGAATGGTATAGAGGGGAGGTGTGGGAGGTCGGAGGGGGCCCCTCTGGGCCGGGCAGAGGGACAGGCGATGGAGGGGCCTGCTCAGAGAGGACTAATCCAGATACTTGGTTTTTTTCCAGACAAACCTGGGACCCACTTCACACCAGCGCCCCCAACGCCTCCAGATGGTGAGTTGGGTAGGGACTCAGTTGGTGATAGGCTGTACTTGGGAGACTGCGCCTGGGGGGGCAGTGGCCCGTTCTTGGGGTGTGCACATCAGACATACTAGGTGTATCCGGAGCAGAAAGGAGGCCGGCTAACGGAGCCGGGGTCTCTCCTGGGATGTCCACAGTGGGGGACAAGCAGAGGGCAGGTGGGGTTCTTGGGCCTGGGCCTGTGTCGGCCATGGGCCATGGCACACAGGCACGGCTCCAACTTCTCTGGGCCTTGGCCTTCTTGGCCGAAAAATTGAGAATAAGTCCTGGGGTCTGCAAGTTGTAACATGGGTCAGACAATATGTGCGAGGGGTGGGGGATCATGAAAGACCAATGACTGAGGGGGGTTTGGAGAGCCTGTCCCTGGACCGAACAGCCTGGGGTTGGCCTTCTTGACCCTCCCTGAGGGGCCTGCTGGTCTGTGGGCCACTGTAATTAAGCTAATGCGAGGGGGGAGGGGATGAAGCTGTCAGGGCCACAGGAGAGGGCAGCTTGGGTTCTGTCCTTGGGTGGGGACAGGGAGAGCTTCCGAGTCCGTGCTCCCTGGTGGGCTGCGTACCTGGGCCCCCTGCTGGGTGGGCACCTGCCCAAGTTCACAGAAGTCACTTTAAGGGCTCTAGTAGGCGGGGGGCTGGAGACCCGACTGAGTCTCCCACAGGCTGCGGGCAAGAGCCCCGGGGCTGTTTGGATTTAAGGACTGCCCTCAGCGTCCTTTCCTGAACCCTAAAAGCCTGGTGCATCTCCTTTGCTTTACGCGCACCCCAGTCTTCCCGGCAGCGGCTCGTGTGGGCCCCTACCCCACATCCTGACCCTACTGCACACTTGGGGACAGCTCATGTCATGGCCATCGTCGTCCCTCGGAGGCATATGCTCTGTGTATTTGTGGCCAGGGGCAGGGCTTGGGGCACCCGTTCCATCCCCCAACTCACCCGAGACCAGGAGGGGAGTTAAATATACCCGCTGCAACCGGCGGCTATAAAAAACCACTGCCGCCTCCAGCCTGGCGCACTGCGAGGGGTCCCTGGGCGCGCAGGGAGCGGCCAGAGAGAGCCTCCGGTGGGAGTCGGGGCTGGGCAGGTGGGGCGGGGCGCGGGGCTCACGGGCACGCGAGTGCTCTGCGTGCCCTTGTGAGCTCAGGGCAGCGGACGTAACGAGGAAGGGCCGATGGAGGTGTGCGGCTAGTGCTCGTGTTTCTGGCCTCCTGTCCCCGGTCCCTCCCCTTGTAGTCCAGCTTCCGGGCATCCGGCCCGATGCCCCGGGCTCGCTTGTCACAGCTTGGCTGTTATCGCCACCGTCCTCCCCTAGTTACTGTCTTGGGGTCACAGCCCTGGGCTGCAGAGGGACAGTGCGGGTCTTGGTGGACGAGGAACATGCTAGTCTCCAGGAGTAGCTGTCTTTGCCCGAGGGGTTTGGGGAGGGCTCTGGCTGGACGGAGGTGAGCAGAGGGAGACAGGCCGAATCCAGGGGCACAGGCACGCTGCAGCCAGCCCAGGAGCCTGAGATCTAGTGAGAGAAGGGCCAAGTCTTTGGCCATGGGGGCAGGACTCCGGGAGAGACCTTGGTCAGCGGGGCCAGTTGGAGCCACAGGAGCCGGCTGGACGTCAGCAAGGGCCTGTGAATCTGGCCTGGAGTCCCAGGGGCCTGGGCAGGAAGGAGGAGAGCAAAGTGCTGCGGGGAGAGTAGCGGCCCCACAGCGGGCGGCCTTTGAGTTGGGGCTGAGCCAGGTCAGAGGGGAGGTCGGGCACTGACAATTCTCGTTCCTGCCATTACCGGGGCAGCTGCCCCTGCCCCTGGAGGCACGCACTGGGCGCCCCGCAAGCGTCTGCAGATACTGGCAGGCAGTGAGCCCCACGCTAACCCTGGAAAGTAGGTCCCACTGTCCCCACTCACAGCAGGAGGTGCGGAAGCGTGGTAACTTGCCCGTGGTCACCGGGCTGGTGACTCAGAGCGGCGGCAGCCTGGCTCTGGGGTCTGCAGGGCCGGGCACACAGGTGAGGTGGGGAGGAGGAAGGCCGCAGCGCCGGGGGGAGGGGAGCCCGGCCTCGCGAGGTGTTCAGGCTGGGGGTCCAGGCTGGCCCCACGCTTGCCTCAGGCCCTGTTCACGCAGCCGGTGTGGGGTGGGGACGGGGGGCCACTCCGACCTCCAGGAGCCTGAGGGGTTGCTGTGGCAACCGCTAGCTCCAGCTCCCTTTGGGGCCCTGGCCTCCCCGGAATGGAGGTGCTTTCTGCCTCCTGCCCCACTTCCTGAGCCTACTGGGAGGCGACAGGGGGAGCCACCCCACCCTCTCCACCATAACTTATTAATGATGATTAGACCCGATGAAACATTTATTAGACGTAGACAGCTGCAGCCTATAACAGGCCTGCGCCTGTGGGTGTGCGTCCTGGTGGGGTTCCCGAGGACGGGAGTCAGCCTGCCTCTCTTCGGGAGGGGCTGTCCCTGCCAGCTCTGGGTTTAAACGTCCCAGAACCTCCTGCGTTCCTCCAGTCTGCAGGACTGGGGTCCCTCGCCGATGGCGGTCGGGGCGGCCACTTCCTTGGGATGTGCTGGCAGTTTGTAACCACACAGTTAGAAACTAAAATGTTGAAAGAGAAGGACAGGTCTGCAGAGCCCTGTGCTCAGCCTCCTGGAGGAGGTCGCTAGGGAGCATGAGGTGGGCCAGCAGGACTGGGGAGGAGGGGTGGGGAGGTGAGGACATTTACTGAGGTGGGGGCCCCGGGGGCTAGGTGGGGAGGTGCAGGCATGGGAGTGGTTGAGGGGCCCCAGAGAGAGAGGCCCCGTCAGCTTTCATCTGGGGAGACCTGGGAGGGCTGGAGGACCAGGAACCTTCCAGGAGGCCACATCAAGAAAACCACAGCTGAGGGACCGGGGGGAGACGCAGAGGTGAGGGGGCCAGGCAGAGAAAGGCCCAAGAGGCACAGCCCACATAGGAGAGATGTGGGAAGAAAAGAGGAACATGCGGGGAGGCGTGGGGTTCGGGTGCCCAGGAGGGGCCCAGAGCCAGAGGTGGCCTGACTCCAAGACCTCCCACCCACCCGCTCAGACCAGAGGTGGCGGGGGTGGGGCTGCTGTTGGGCCCCAGGGCAGCTCCTGGGAAGGGGCCAGGGCTGTGAGGGGTTACGTCAGGGGTCAGCGAGGGGCTTTGGTTCTGGTGAGGAGAGGGCGGGATGATTCCCTGCAACAGTTGGCCTGGGGGGTTGTTTCTTGCACTGCCGCGTGTGGGGCTCCCACTGAGGGGGCTCCTGACCCCCTGGTGCTGCTGGAAGGTCTAGGAGGTGCCCCCTCGGCAGCTGAGAAGCTTCTACCCTGGACACAAGCTCTGGGGCAGATGGGGATTGAGAGGGGAAAGGGCCAGGCCCTGTCAGCACGTGTGGGCGTGCGTGTGTGCGGGCGTGAGTGTGCGTGGACGCGGGCGTGAGTGTGTGCGGGCGTGAGTGTGTGTGGACGCGGGTGTGTGTGCGGGCGTGAGTGTGCGCGGACGTGGGCGTGAGTGTGCGCGGACGCGGGCGTGAGTGGGCGTGGGCGTGAATGTGCGTGGGCGCGGGCGTGAGTGTGCGTGGACGCGGGCGTGAGTGGGCGCGGGCGTGAGTGTGCGCGGACGCGGGCGTGAGTGGGCGCGGGCGTGAGTGTGCGCGGGCGTGGGCGTGAGTGGGCGCGGACGCGGGCGTGGGTGCTCCGGTCAGCACCAAGCACAGAACGTGTGGACACGCACGGCGAGGGTGGAGCTGCCCATGTGTGTTTGAACAAACACACGGTGCGCATCTCCAGGCTTCTGCAGGCGTGTGAACACTGCAGGTGTGCACGGGTGCCCGGGGCCTGGGCGGCGGACGGCTGGCCCTGACCTTCCCCTCTCCCGCCCGCCCCAGCATGCCGAGGAATGTTGTGTGGCTTCGGCGCCGTGTGCGAGCTCAGTGCAGAGGGCTCCGGCCGAGCCTCCTGCGTGTGTAAGAAGAGCCCCTGTCCCGCCGTGGTGGCGCCTGTGTGTGGCTCCGACGCCTCCACCTACAGCAACGAGTGTGAGCTGCAGCGGGCACAGTGCAGTCAGCAGCGCCGCATCCGCCTGCTCAGCCGCGGGCCCTGCGGTGAGTGCGCGTCCCAGGCAGGCTCCCCGGAGGCGGCAGGGATGTCTTCGTGACCCCCCTGCCCCCCACCGCCCCCACCAGCCATGGCCCCTGTGGTGAATGTGTGTCCCGGGCAGGCTCCCTGGAGGCGGCAGCAACCGCCTCGTGATGCCCCCCACAGGGTCCCGGGACCCCTGCTCCAACGTGACATGCAGCTTCGGCAGCACCTGTGTGCGCCTGGCAGACGGGCAGACAGCCTCGTGCCTGTGCCCCGCCACCTGCCAGGGGCCCCCCGACGGCCCCGTGTGCGGCAGTGACGGTGCCGACTACCCCAGCGAGTGCCAGCTCCTGCGCCACGCGTGCGCCCGTCAGGAGAACATCTTCAAGAAGTTTGACGGCCCCTGCGGTGAGCCCCGCCCCTGTGCACGTAGCGTGGCTTCTGCGTGTGCGTGCCTGCGTGCGTGCCCCGCAGTCTGACCTCTGCCCTCCCGCCTTCTAGACCCCTGCCAGGGCGCCCACAGCGACCTGAACCATGTCTGCCGCGTTCACCCACGCACGCGGCGCCCGGAGATGCTCCTGCGGCCAGAGAGCTGCCCTCCCAGGCAGTCACCCGTGTGCGGGGATGACGGGGTCACCTATGACAACGACTGTGTCATGGGCCGCTCCGGAGCGGTCCGTGGCCTCGTCCTCCAGAAAGTGCGCTCTGGCCGCTGCCAGCCTCAAGGTGGGGGGCCCTGGGGGAGGGCCCAGCCTTGCCGCTCCGTGTGGCCTCCGGCCCTGCCTGTCTCGCCCTCTCCTGCACCCCTGCCTGGGGCCCCCTCACCACCCCCGATGCCCGGGGATCCCCTGCGTGTCCCAAGGTGGGGGCTGACCCGGCGCCCCGGGCTGTCTGATCGCCGTGCTTCGCCCCCCAGACCAGTGCCCAGACGCGTGCAGGTTCAACGCTGTGTGCCTGTCGCTTCGAGGCCGCCCCCGCTGCTCCTGCGACCGCATCGTCTGTGACGGGGCCTACAGACCC
Source organism: Nasua narica (assembly GCA_028533885.1). NCBI lineage: Eukaryota > Metazoa > Chordata > Mammalia > Carnivora > Procyonidae > Nasua > Nasua narica. The sequence continues at coordinate 148,733 of CM052798.1, forward strand.
GTGTGCGCGCACGACGGGCACACGTATGACAGTGACTGCTGGCGCCGGCAGGCTGAGTGTCAGCGGCAGCGCCCCATCCCCGCCAAGCGCCCGGGCCCGTGTGGTGAGTAGCAGGGCAGGGCCCGCGCTGAGAGCGGGCTGGCCGTGCGTGCAGCCCCGTCGCCTGTCGCCGCGTACCATCTCCATCCTGAGTCATGCTCCTCCCGGGTCCTGGGGGAGGCCCGGCGGGACTCTCGTCTGTAGCAGGCTCGGGGCAGGGGGTTCTGTCGGGGGGGCGCCTGGAGCCCCCGGGGGGTAGCGGGCCGAGGCAGGCCTCTTCGGTCAGGCTCCCCGGTGCCCGCGTGAGGCCGTCGTGCCCCCCCCCGGGGACACCAGGGTCCCCGCTGAGGCAGAGTCTCGGGCTCCCTGCAGGGCTGGGGCGTTGCGGTGGGCGGTGGCGACGGCAGTATAACGTGTCGGCGGGGGCTGCTGTGGCTCTGCCAACCCCCCACTCTGTCTGTCAGTCGGTCTGTCCGCCTGTCCACTCTCTCTCTGCGTCCGTGTTCTCTCCTCTGTCCTTCCTTCCCTCTCTGCTCCGCCTCTTGTGTCTTCCAGCCTGACCTGCTGGCAGGATGACGTACCGCGCCTGCCGCCAGGAGCCCGCAGCCCGAGGTCTGCCCCCGGCACAGCAGGGGGGGTGGCTCGCTGCTGCCTGGCCTTGTGGTCCTCAGAGCAAGTGGACAGACACCTCTTCCCCTTTGTGGCCCTGGGGTGCCTGTGGGCTGCAGACCCCTCCCCGCACGGACGGGTGTCCCGGGGCCGCTGGTGGCTAGCGGTCAGCGGCCTTCCCCCCACCGACTGTGGGGAGTCAGGGGGCTCCTGTGTCTTGGGGGCAGCCCCTCCCCGCACTCAGGCAGGGCTAAGGCTGTTTGGGTCTGTGTCCCCGTCTGCATCTGTTGTGTGTCTGACCCTTTCTCTGCTGTGTCCTGAGGACCGAGCTCTTCTCCCCGTCCGCTTTCCCTCCGCTGTCCCCACCCCGGGAGAGGGCCTGCTGCGCGGCGCTGGGGGCTTGTGCGGGAGCCTGGGGGAGTGGGCAGACCTCACCGAGTGCCCGTGTTCTCCCCAGACCAGCCCCTGTCCCCGTGCCGTGGGGTGCAGTGCCCATTTGGGGCGTCATGTGCTGTGAAGAACGGCGAAGCGGAGTGTGTGTGCCCGCAGGCGTGTTCAGGCGTCTACGACCCCGTGTGTGGCACCGATGGCGTCACGTACGGCAGCACGTGTGAGCTGGAAGCCACGGCCTGCTCCCTGGGACGGGACATCCGCGTGGCTCGCCGAGGGCCCTGTGGTCAGTGCTGGGCGGCTGGGGCAGGCTGGGGGTGCGGGGTCCTGGTTGCCGTGGTGACGGAGCCTCTTCCTCAGACCGCTGCGGGCAGTGCCGCTTCGGAGCTCTGTGCGAGGCTGAGACCGGGCGCTGCGTGTGCCCCTCCGAGTGCGTGGCCTCGGCTCAGCCCGTGTGCGGCTCTGACGGGCACACGTATGCCAGCGAGTGTGAGCTGCACGTCCACGCCTGCACACACCAGATCAGCCTGCACGTGGTCTCCGCGGGACGCTGCCGTGAGTGGGGCCGTGAGGGTGGGCAGGCTGTGGTCCCGGGGGCCCCTCCGCGGGGGCTCCGCTGACCCCTGCCCAACCCCCCTCTGCAGAGACCTGCGGAGACGCGGTGTGTGCTTTCGGGGCAGTGTGCCTGGCGGGGCGGTGCGTGTGTCCCCGGTGTGAGCGGCCCCCGCCCGGCCCCGTGTGTGGCAGCGATGGTGTCACCTACGACAGTGTGTGTCACCTCCGGGAGGCTGCCTGCCGGCAGCAGACCCAGATCGAGGAGGCCCGGCCGGGGTCCTGCGAGCAGGGTAGGCTTGGGGGCGACTGGCCTGGGCTGCCGTGCGTCGGCCTCGAACGGGGCCCCCGCAGGTGACCGGGCCCCCTCCCCGCAGCGGAGTGCGGCTCTGGGGGCTCTGGCTCCGGAGAGGACGGCGAGTGTGGGCAGGAGCTTTGCCGGCAGCACGGTGGCGTCTGGGACGAGGACTCAGAAGACGGGCCCTGCGTCTGTGACTTCAGCTGCCACAGCGTCCCGAGGAGCCCGGTGAGGCCCCCGCCCCGGCTCTGGGCAGGCGGCGAGGAGCTGGCTGGGGCCACCCACGCTGACGCCGTCCCTCCAGGTCTGCGGCTCGGATGGGGTCACCTACGGCACCGAGTGTGAGCTGAGGAAGGCCAGGTGTGAGTCGCAGCGAGAACTGTACGTCGCGGCCCAGGGCGCCTGCCGCGGTGAGTGGGCCTGTGGGTCCCGGCGGGCGTGTGTGCGCGTGCCTTCTTCGTGGTGGTTGCGTGGGGGCCATGGATGCGCAGAAGGGTTCGAGGAATGCAGCGCCGGTGTCCGTGCGATCGCACACGTGGGTACAAGTGTCCCGTGGTCGGCGGGCATGCGCCGAGCCCCCGCCAGCCGCCGCTGGGCTGGGCGCGTGAGGGGCGGCCTAACCAACCGGACACGCTTTCTTCTGGGGGGAGACGGACGGTGACGTGCTAAATACGTCACGCCTACTACCCCCTCCCGTGTGCACGAGTGTCTGCGTGTATGTGGACTTGCGCACGCTCACGTGTGTGTCGGAGGAACACGGTACACGTGTGTGTGGGTACGTGTGTGTGTGTGTGTGTGTCTGTGGAAGCACGCTAGTCTGAGCAGGCTGGGTTCTGGCCGTGTGTCTGCGCGGCGGCACGTTCCTGACCTTCGGGTGCTCTGCGTGTTTCCGGTGCCGTGAGTACAGACGGGTTTGTGCAGGGGGTGGGGCACCCTCGCCTGTGACCCGGCCCCAGGTGCCCAGGTCCTGGGGGCAGTTGGCTTCAGGAGGGCTGAGTGGTGACGGCCAGGGGGGCTGAGGTGCAGGGGCCAGGCCCACGGTGGACACGCGGCCACGCCTGTCGTCTGAACGCCCTGCCCTCCCTGCAGGCCCCACCCTGGCCCCACGGCCCCCCGCGGCCCCCCCGCACTGCACCCAGACCCCCTACGGCTGCTGCCCGGACAACAGCACCGCGGCCCGGGGCGTGGGCCTGGCTGGCTGCCCCAGTGAGTACTCACGCCCGGCCCCTCCCCAGAGCCGCGCGGGGCTGCGGGGCCGCGGGGCCGCGGTGACCACAGCCCGCCCTGGCCTTGCAGGCTCCTGCCGCTGCAACCCGCATGGCTCCTACGGTGGCACCTGCGACCCAGCCACGGGTCAGTGCTCCTGCCGCCCGGGTGTCGGGGGCCTCAAGTGTGACCGCTGCGAGCCTGGCTTCTGGAACTTCCGCGGCATCGTCACTGATGGCCGGAGCGGCTGCACCCGTGAGTGACGGGGGCAGCGGTCAGTCCCCAGCCGAGCGCTCGCCCTGCCCGTCTGGTCACTGTGCTCCTCGTCTCACCTGCTCAGACCCTGGCCTGAGCCACACCAAGCGGGAGCTGGGCCGGGCTCTGCAGCCCGTGGGGAGAGCAGGCGCAGACCTCGGGTCCTTCCCTCCCCCAGCCTGCAGCTGTGACCCCCGGGGCGCTGTGCGCGACGACTGTGAACAGATGACCGGGCTATGCTCGTGTAAGCCGGGGGTGGCTGGACCCAAGTGCGGCCAGTGTCCACACGGCCACGCCCTGGGCCCCGGTGGCTGCGAATCAGGTGAGAGCCAGCCTGGCGCTGACCTTGGCTGTCCGTGCCAGGGGTGGGGCCCGCGCAGGGGTGAGACCTCCTGAGCCGGCGGGGTCTCCCGTGTCTGCCCCAGACTCCTCGGCGCCCGAGACGTGTGCTGAGACGCGCTGTGAGTTCGGGGCGTCCTGCGTGGAGGAGGCCGGCTCCGCCCGCTGCGTGTGCCCGACATCGCCCTGTCCAGAGGCCGATACCACCAAGGTGAGGGCTGGGGCCCGCGGGGGGCGGGGGCGGAGGGGAGGGGGGCCTCCCCCCAGCATCCTCGCCCTGTGCCCCAGGTCTGCGGGTCGGACGGAGTGACCTACGGCAACGAGTGCCAGCTGAGGACCATCGCCTGCCGCCAGGGCGCAGCCATCTCCATCCAGAGCCTGGGCCCCTGCCAGGGTGAGGCGCCACCCGCCACCTCCAACGGACCGAGGAGGCCTGACCCGGGGCCCGCCGCCTGCCCCAGGCCTCCACTCAGCTCTGTTCCTCCCGCAGAGGCTGTCGCTCCTGGGGGCCGCCCAACACCGGGACCCGGGGCCGCGTCGGGGCTCAACCTGAGCAAGGCACTGCCCTCCCCGCCCAGCGCCCCGCCCCTGGCTCCCGGCAGCGCCCCGCACAGCCAGCCCACTCCCCGGGCCTCGCCAGGACCTCGGACCACGGCCAGCACGCCCAGGACTACCACGAGGCCCGCGCTGACCATGCCCCCCACAGCTCCTGCCCCATCGGCCAGGCTCGCCACGTCTGCCTTCGCCGAATCCGGCAGTGCTGACGGGAGCGGCGATGAGGGGCTGAGTGGCGACCTGGAGGCCAGTGGGACTGGCTCAGGGGGTGAGCACGGGCTCGGGGATGTGGGGGATGGGGCCCAGGAGGGCTGCCTCTAGGGCCAGGCTTAGACGGTACCTCCCCAGGACTCGAGCCCCCCGAAGGTGGCAGCGCTGTGACCCCTGGGCCACCCATGGAGAGGGCTTCTTGCTACAACTCACCTTTGGGCTGCTGCTCAGACGGCAAGACGCCCTCGCTGGATGCAGAGGGTTCCAACTGTCCTGGTGAGTGGGTGGCCGGGGGCTGGGGGGAGCGTGACTGGTGGCAGACACGGCCGGGAACGCTGTCTCCCCTCCCAGGCAGGAGGCCTACCCCGCAGGTGGGCACTCGGGGTGTACGGCGTTCTGATTCGGGCACACACGTGTGCGTGGTCTTGGACATGCAGCACAGGCATGCACACGTGGGGTCTCGGCCCCCGCACACACGTGGGTGCCCGGGAGCCTGCGGCTAACGTGTCTTTCCTGTTGCAAGCCAGCCTGGGGCACTGCTCCGAGAAGTTCGCCCGGTAACTGGTGCCAGCCCCTCCCGAGTCCCCACTAACCTCATCACCATCGGACTAACCTGCCCGTACCCCGTGTGGCTTGCTGCTGGGGCCTGTGCCCGTGGCCCGCCCAGTGGCCAGGCCAGTGACCCCCAGGGCCTCACTCCCTCCCCCACAGCCACCAAGGCCTTCCAGGGCATCCTGGAGCTTGAGGGGGTCGACGGGCAGGAGCTGTTCTACACACCGGAGATGGCTGACCCCAAGTCAGAGCTCTTCGGGGAGACTGCTAGGAGCATCGAGAGTGCAGTACGTGCAGGGGCGCGGCCCTGCCCAGCCACTAGCTTCCCTCCCGGGACAGACTCGGAGAGGCGCTGGAGCGGCCTGGCCCAGGCAGCTTCCCTGAGCCTCCCCACTGCCCGCCCACAGCTGGACGACCTATTCCGGAACTCAGACGTGAAGAAGGACTTCCGAAGTGTCCGCCTGCGGGACCTGGGGCCTGGCAGCTCCGTCCGAGCCATCGTGGACGTGCACTTCGACCCCGGTGAGTCTCCCGTCCTGGGCCCTCCCAGGACGCAGGCGGGGTCTGTGCAGGGCTCTCCCATGCTCCGTGTCCCCTCCTTCCCAGCCACGAGCTTTACGGCGTCCGACGTGGGCCAGGCCCTGCTCCGGCAGATACAGGCGTCCCGGCGCCGGTCCCTGGGGGTGAGGCGGCCGCTGCAGGAGCACGTGCGCTTCATGGACTTCGGTGAGGCCTGCAGCCTGCCCGGCCCCTCCCCTGCTGCCCCAGGACCCTTGCCCCTGCCAGCCCTCCCTGGGCTCTGCTTTCCGGGGGTCCTGACGGTCCCTCTACCCTCAGACTGGTTTCCCGCGTTCTTCCTGGGAGCCACCACAGGAGCCACAGCAGCCGCAGCCACGGCCAGAGCCACCACCGTGGCCCACGTGCCTTCTGCTGTGACGCAGCGGGTCCTCTCCCCCAGTCACACCAGCCGGCCTGCTGGCAGGACCACCGCCCTGCCCACCACACGCCAGCCCCCCACCACTGCCCCACGCCGCGTGCCTGCCCGCCGGCCCTTGCCCCCAGGCACCCAGCTGTCACCGAAGCCCTGCGACTCGCAGCCCTGCCTCCACGGGGGAACCTGCCGGGACCAGGACTCAGGCGGCGGCTTCACCTGCTCCTGCCCGGTGGGCCGGAGGGGTGCCGTCTGTGAGAAGGGTAAAGGTCATCCGTGCAGGAGAGAGGCGGGAGGCCGACGGGGGGCGGCAAGGGTTGGGGCCGGGCGAGGCCGAGCCACGGTCGGGAGTTGGGGGCCAGGCTGAGGGGCCCCGGTCTGGGTGATGGGGCCGGGGCCGGCCTGGGGATTCAGGGCTGGGGCTCTCAGGCTGGAGGAGAACACCGAGGGGGCTGGGGTCCTCCGCGCCCCTCCAGCAGGTCCCTCCCCGTCTCTTGGCAGCACTGCACCCCTCTGTGCCAGCCTTCGGGGGCCGCTCCTTCCTGGCCTTCCCCACCCTCCGCGCCTACCACACGCTGCGCCTGGCGCTGGAGTTCCGGGCGCTGGAGCCCCAGGGTTTGCTGCTCTACAACGGCAATGCCCAGGGCAAGGACTTCCTGGCACTGACGCTGCTGGGGGGCCGGGTGCAGCTCCGGTGAGCGGGCGGGACAGCCCCGGGGGGGGGCGGTCCCGGAGGGGGGCCGAGGCTGGGGGGGGGGGAGGAGTGACGACGGGAGGCTGAGGTGCAGCCCTGGACCCGGCCCCCTGCCGTGGTCCCGACTGCCTGCTCCCATCGTCCAGGTTCGACACGGGCTCGGGGCCCGCGGTTCTGACCAGCTCGGTGCCCGTCGAGCCCGGCCGTTGGCACCGCTTGGAGCTGTCTCGGCACTGGCGCCGGGGTACGCTCTCGGTGGACGGTGAGACCCCTGTTCTGGGCCATAGCCCCAGTGGTACGGACGGTCTCAACCTGGACACAGACCTCTTCGTGGGCGGCGTCCCGGCAGACCAGGCTTCCGTGTGAGCATCAGGGAGTGGGGGGCACCCCGGCCCCGGACCCCTGGGCTTGGTCCTGAGCCCTGACTGGTGGGCGGCATCCAGGAGGCCCAGACGACTTGTGAATAGCAAAGTGGGTGGAAGGGGGAGCGTGGGTGGTGGCAGCGATCACGATTCTGTGCCCTGCGTGGCGTCTGAGACCCAGGCTGCTGTGTTACCACCAAGCGGGGGGGCTAGGCTGGCCCCGACCTTCAGTCCCGAGCCGTGACCCTCAACCCACTTCTTGGTACAGTCCCATTTGTGGGACTGGGCATCCCCAGAGCCCCAAAGCGGGTCGGGGCTAGGGAGCAGCCCTGACCCCGGCTGGCGGGGGTTGCCCGTGTCGCACCTGGCTGTGAGGGAGGGCGCCTTTGGTCTCTGGCCTCTGACGCCCACCCTCCCCCCGGTGCAGCGTGCTCGAAAGGACCTCCGTCCGTGGGGGCCTCCGGGGTTGCATCCGCCTGCTGGACATCAACAACCAGCGGCTGGAGCTCGGCGGCTGGCAGGGGGCTGCAACCCGAAGCTCCGGTGTGGGCGAGTGCGGGGACCAGCCGTGCCTGCCCAACCCCTGCCTCGGTGGGGCCCCGTGCCGGGCCCTGGAGGCCGGCATGTTCCACTGTCAGTGCCCGCCCGGCCGCTTTGGTGAGGCTGGAGCCCGGGCTGGCCACGGAGGGGCGGCGGGGGCACGCCCGTGTGTCTGTGGACACGGGACCCCCATCGTGTCTCCCTGCAGGTCCAACCTGTGCTGATGACGAGAACCCCTGTGAGCCGAACCCCTGCCATGGGGGAGCCCCCTGCCGCGTGCTGCCTGAGGGGGAGGCCAAGTGCGAATGCCCCCAGGGACGAGGGGGCACCACCTGCCAGACAGGTGGGGGCACCGGGCCGTCAGCGCAGGGAGGGGGGTGGGGATGAGGACAGCAGGAGTCAGCACTGGGGTGTGGATTCTGATCGGGGTTAGGATCAGGGTTCAGGCTGGTGTTAGGGCTTGAGTCAGGCCTGGGGCTCGCAGACCTGTGGAGTTCCAGGGAACCTCAGGGGTCGGGGCCCGGCCCCCTGTGTGACTATTCTCTTGTCCTCCACAGTCTCTGAGCGGGATTATTCCCAGCCGTTCCTGCCTGACTTCAACGGCTTCTCCTACCTGGAGCTGAAAGGCTTGCATACCTTTGAGCGGGACCTAGGGTCAGTAGGACAGAAGGGGCGGAAGAGGGGAAGCATCCCCCAGGCCCTGTGCGGCCTCCGGGGTGAAGGAAGGGCCTCTGAGATGCCCCCACCTGAACCCACCTGACCCAGGGAGAAGATGGCCTTGGAGGTGGTGTTCCTGGCGCGCGGCCCCAGCGGTTTGCTCTTCTACAACGGGCAGAAGACAGACGGCAAGGGGGACTTTGTGTCCCTGGCGTTGCAGGACCGCTTCCTGGAGTTCCGCTATGACCTGGGCAAGGGGGCCGCGGTCATCAGGTGCGCCCTCGTGTGGGGGCCTGGGGGTGAGGCCGGGGCACTTGGCCATGTCCCGCAGGCCCCTGGGTGGGCTGGCCGGCCGGGCCCAGAGCCTGCTCATGGTACCCCTCCTCACCAGGAGCAAGGAGCCGGTGGCCCTGGACAGCTGGACCAGGGTCTCACTGGAACGCAGTGGCCGCAAGGGCGCCATGCGTGTTGGTGACGGGCCCCGCGTGCTGGGGGAGTCCCCGGTGAGTGTCTGCAAGCCGTGGGCCTCCCACCAACTCCCTGGCCTCCTCCCTCCCCTCCTGGGAGACACGACAGCCCTGCCCCCCAGCTGGCTGGCACTGAACTGTTTTCTCCCCGTCTGTCCTATGCCTCTGTCTGTCTGTCTTCTCTCTGCCCTCACTGCTCTCTGGCCCTTGCTCTGCAAACCCTACCCTGCTCTGCGGACGTCAGAAATCCCGCAAGGTACTGGTCTCTGCTCTCGTCCTACTCGTTCATCTTCTAGAGTAGCTCCTGCCCCACTAAGCCTCCACACGGGCCACGTCTGCGTGATTAACTCTGCCTCCTAGATGGGCTGGCGGGCGACGGGGTGGGCCACTGCAGGCCGGGGGGGGCCGCGGAGCTGGCGCCCAGGGTCCTTGTCTCTGCCCCGTGAGCAGGCCCTGCAGCCCCTCACCCGGCACCCCCCCCGCCAGGTGCCACACACCGTCCTCAATCTGAAGGAGCCGCTCTACGTTGGAGGGGCCCCTGACTTCAGCAAGCTGGCGCGGGCGGCCGCCGTGTCCTCCGGCTTCGACGGCGCCATCCAGCTGGTACCGAGGGCCGGGGTGGGGCCCGTCCCTGCCGGGGGCTCTCTGCAGCGGTAGGGGTGGTAGGGTCTGGAGGAAGGGCCCATCCCAGAGGGGCCTCTGTCCAAGGGTGGGGGCAGCCGGACAGAGGTGTTCTACGTCCTGTCCCCCCAGGTCTCCTTGAAAGGCCACCAGCTGCTAACCCAGGAGCATGTGCTGCGGTCCGTGGATGTCTCGTCTTTTGCTCACCACCCTTGTACCCAGGCCTCAGGCCACCCGTGCCTCCATGGGGCTTCCTGCCTCCCTCGGGAGGCCTCCTATGAGTGCCTGTGTCCTGGGGGCTTCTCGGGGCTTCACTGCGAGCAGGGTGAGAGGGGTGAGCACTGCCCTGTACGCAGCTGGGGGGGGGTACCCGAGGCAGCCCTCACCCCGACTGTCCCTCAGGGCTGACCGAGAAGTCGGCGGGGCATGTGGACGCACTGGCCTTCGATGGACAAACTTACGTGGAGTACCTCAATGCCGTGACTGAGAGGTAACGTGCCACCTGGGCGCTGGGCGCCCCTGCCCTCTGCCATCTGTCTGCTCCCGTGTGGGCCTGTTGTGCGGGGTGAGACGCGGGGTGAGACGCGGGCCCCTCCACGGTCACCGGTCACCGTCTGCTCTGCGGCCAGGAGGGGAAGGCCCAGCCCAGCGTCCCGCAGCCCTCCTCACCCTCCTCCGCCCTCCTTCCCTCTCACCGCCTGTCTCTTTATTTCCAAGCGAACTGACCAATGAGGTCCCAGCGTAAGTAGCACCTTGGCCCCCACCCCACCGTCCTGCTCATCCATTCTCAGCGCCTCCCCCGCCTCCCCCCAGCGGCCCTCCCCGCCCCCACCCTGCCCCCGCCCGCATGGAGGGCCAGGCTTCCCATGGGGGCTGGAGACGGGGCTTAGGAAGAGGGGCAGGTCACCCCCTGCGGCCCCTACCCCCGCCCCGCCATGAGGCACCAGCATGGTGTGCACGTACATGTGTGTGGACACGCACTAGAGCCCATGCGTGTCTGAGTGTGTGCGTGCACGTGCGTCTGTGCATGTGTGTCTACGCACACGCATGTTCAGACCTCCGGGGCCTCTCCCAGGCAGGAGAGCCCTGAGCCTCGCCTCTTGACCTCTGCCCTTGGCCTGGGTCATGCCCACCAGCCCTGTGTGTCCGCACGTCCCCGCCCCAGGCCCTGTGTATCTTCCGCGGGTGCTTGCTCTCACTCTCCATTGCCAGAAAGGGGCCGGGGGTGGGGGCAGGGCTGCCAGGTACCCCCGCCCCCGCCCCCACAGCACAGCCGGTCTGTCCCCTGCTCACCTGCTTCCCCTCTCTTCCGGCTTCTAAGTCCCGATGCTCCGGATTCCGGGGCCCTTCCCAGGTGAGCAGTGGCCCCCAACCCCCGCTGTCTGTCTGTCCCCTTCCTCCGCGTGTCTGCCTGTCCTGTCCACCTCCTGCCGTGCGTCTCTCAGCCTGTCTGTCCCACGCGGCGTGCACCCGCCTGCCCGTCCAGGCTCCCCGGGTCTGCTGGCAGCGGCCGTGCTGGCCCCCCGCGCCCCACCCCCGGCCGCCCCGGAGGCCCTGACGGCTCTCTGCCCCGCAGCGAGAAGGCCCTGAGTGCCAGCCACTTCGAGCTGAGCCTGCGCACGGAGGCCACCCAGGGGCTGGTGCTGTGGAGTGGCAAAGCCTCGGAGAGGGCCGACTACGTCGCGCTGGCCATCGTGGACGGGCGCCTGCAGCTGGCCTACGACCTGGGCTCCCAGCCCGTGGTGCTGCGCTCCACGGTCCCCGTCAACACCAACCGCTGGTTGCGGGTCAGGGCGCACAGGTCAGCGGGAAGCGGGGGACGCCAAGAATAGCGGCGGGCGGCGCCTGGACTTGCCCGGCCAGGGCACGGCCGGTCACTCGTAGCCGGGGCCCAGGTTTGAGGTGGGGGCAGGGCTCGGTGCCCAACTCGAGGCCACTGCCAGGGCTGGGGGAGGGACGAAGGGACAAAGGAGAAGCAGTTGTGGCCAGGGACTCCCCGATCGGGAAATGGAGTCCTTGCTCTGCTGGACGCTGTCTGGAGACCTGTCCCGGGGTCTGAGCCCTGGCATCCCTCCGGCAAAGTGAAACCACATGAGGCCCCTGCCCTGGCCACCCGGCGCTGTCCTGGGGATCAGTGCCCCCTCGCTCTGGCCCCCAGGGCAGGACTTCCGGGAGGGAGGGATGTGGGGCTCCGGATCGGGGGGAGGCAGGTGTACCCTCTGGAGCTGATGATGGCCTCACCCCACCACACCCCCAGGGAACAGAGGGAAGGTTCCCTTCAGGTGGGCAACGAGGCCCCCGTGACCGGCTCTTCCCCGCTGGGTGCCACGCAGCTAGACACAGATGGAGCCCTGTGGCTGGGTGAGTGTTTTGGGGAGGCGAGGGGAGGGGTACCCGAGGCACTCAGAACCTCTGAGGAATAGACCTCATCCCCCGGAGCTGCAAACTGAGTGCCCCCTGAGTCAGCCCATCCAGGACCACAGACCAATTGGCCAGGGTAGGGCCCTGTCCCCTTCTGTCTTAGGCCCTGCAGCTCCCCGGGGCGACTGTGGGGCCAGGAGGCCGGAGCGCGTCTCCCGGCCACGGGGTCCCCTCTTCCCCCAGGGCACTGACAGGCCTCGGGTAACTCGGGTTCTTTCGAGTACCCGTGGGTCTCTCTGCTGGCTAGTGCCCCAGGCTGCCCATCCCAGAGCCACAACCGGGTGGCCTTCCTCCCGTCTTCCCGCAGGTGGCCTGGAGAAGCTGCCCACGGGCCAGGGCCTGCCCAAGGCCTACAGCACAGGCTTTGTGGGCTGCCTACGAGACGTGGTGGTGGGCCAGCGCCCGCTGCACCTGCTGGAGGACGCTGTCAGCAAGCCAGAGCTGCGGCCCTGCGCCGCCCTGTGAGACACACCACGGCCCGCCACTCCGTTGTCATTATTTTTTATTTTTGTAAGCTCATTGCTTTTTTGATATGGTTTTCTTGCCTATGTGTTGGCCAGAGGAGCTGCTGGCCCAGCCTCCCTACCGTCCAAGCAGAGAAGCTACAGAGACAAACTCTGGAGCTCCGGGACTTACAGGGGGAGATGGCGCGGGCAGCACGGAGGGCTCGTGCGCCCCCACCTTGGGCCACCGCGTCGCAGCCCCTCTTGCTGTGCCTCCCCCAGGTGTCCACCTGGGCTGGGCCTCTGCCCCCAGAGCAGGCAGGCAGGCTGGGGCTCGAGAGGGCCCTTCCTTGCTGCAAGCCCTCCGAGCCTTCCTGGGTCCCCACTGGAGCTGCTGCTCCTCCCTGCGTGTGCAGGCAGACCTCGAGCCCAGCCCAGCCCCTCCCAGGCCTCCCGCGCCGATACTGTGACTTCCAAGCAATGTTACTGTTGGGGTTACTGTACCCCTCCCTCCAGCCACATCCACCAGCCCCAGGGCCCGGGGACCGGAGGCCAGGCCCAGACCCGCTCAGGGCGCCCAGCCACTCCAGACATAGCCGTGTCCCCTCCCTGACCCCCCGGTGCTGCGGCCGATGTCCACTCCCTGCTTGCTTGGGCAGCTGGCGTCCCCTCTCGAGGACGGATATCCGGGCCTGACCGCCAACCTCTATGCGTTGGTTTTAGTTGACACCTGGGGTGACAGGGCCGTCACCCTTCCTGTCCTGGCCCAAGGGCAGCTGAGCACACCATAGAGCAGTCTCCCTCCGGTTCTGGTGTGAGCGGGGTCATTGTCCAAGACCAAGGCCAAGGGATGGCTGTAGAGGCAGCAGACAAGGCTGCAATATTAGGCCCGGCCCACCTGCCCGCCCCCCACACCCTGCCCTCCTAGGGGGGTGGCAGCCCTCCCCCTCCCCCAGCCAGGAATGGGCCACAGGGCCCAGAGGCTGGAGGGAGCCCCGTGCCGTGTTACTAACTCCAGTCTGTGTCCGTGTCTGTGTCAATCACCCTGAAATAAAGTCTGAACACTTTGAAGGTCCTGCGTCTGACCACAGCAGCCCTGCCTGGCCCAGGGACCAGGCACCCGGCCGGCTCCTCCCCCGTGGCCCCTTGGTCAAGGTCGTGATACAGCACGGGCTCCAAGTTCCCTTAGGGAGCTCTGGATCAGAAAAGGGGACTGCAGTGTAGGGCTGTTTTTCGCAGCACGCACCCTGTCAGGCGGGGGTGGGGCCGTGGGGCCGGCACACCAGGCCTTGGAGCCGACTGGCCTGGCAGGCAGCAAGCCCCGTGTGTGCGTGTGCACGTTTGCACGCGCGTCTTCTACATCTGTGCTCGAGCACAGGACGGGAAGGGGGACTGTGAGGAGAGTGGTCAGATTGTACTGCGGTCAGAGGGGTCGGGGGCAGGCTAGGTGGAGGGTAGGAGGGCCGGGGTTGCAGCCAGGCTGGGGCGCTGGGCGGGCGGCCTGTCTCACTGGCCCAGGTGGAAGGGCGACCGTTGGCTCTGCTGGGAGACCCGAGGCAGGAAGCTCGAGACAGGTTGGAGCTGTGACCAACCAGCCCCACGGCGCCCGGGCGCCTCTCACAAGGAGCAGGCGAGGAAGGGAGAGTCGAGTGGCCTCCTCCCCGGAACTCCTGGCTGTGATGAAGGCTGACTGTGTGCTTTTTTTTTTTTTTTTTGACCTTTTGTTAATAGAAAAGAAGCAGGAAATAAATATAAGAAAACAAAACACCCGCCCGCTCAGGGTGGCCTGTCAGCCCGGGCACGCGCATTGTCACCCGTTCTTCTCTGACCCATTTGTTCAGGAGATGTGTGTGGAGTCGGTGCCGCGTGCCCCGGGGCGGGGGGCTGCCCGAAACCCCAAGGAGCCAGGAGGGGTAAAGGGGTGGGGATGCCAGGCCCACGGGGCAGGCCCAGCCCGAGGCGCCAGGAAGAGCTGACCAGAGCCGGGGGTAAGCAACCTGCCGGCGCCAGGGAGTAAAGGCCCGAGGTGGGGCAGGGGTGGGCGGATCTGGACATCCGTCAGTGCGAGGGCCCTGCGGGGACAGAAGGCGCTCCCGCAGAAAGGGAAGGCAGGCCCGGCCCCAACAGTGGAGGCCGAGGGTGCAGGGCCGGCCGGCAGGTAGGAGCAGGCGAAGACGGGCAGGACAGACCCTGCGGGGCCGGGCCGGGCTGGGGATCTGTCTGAAGAGCTGGAGGGCTTTGGGCCAGAGTGGGCCAGACTTCCCGAGAAGGGTTCCTGCTGTGTCGACAGAGCACTGGGCCCAAGAGAAGAGAAGAGAGGGATTTTGGAGCAAAGGGGACAGGCCTGGGCTGGGCTGGGGGCTGGGGGCTGGGGCGCTGATGAAGGCTCCGGAGCACCAGGGTGGGTACGACCCTAACGCACCTGGAGGGGCTGAGAGCCAAGTGGACGGAGACCAGGCGGAGGGGCCACTGAACAGAAGGGAGCAGGTGGGGCTGTTCCGGGAGCCAAGCGAGGGGAGAAGAGGCTTTCACACCGGGAGGTCAAGGAGAAGGTGGGCCGGGCGTCCAGGAGGGCCAGGAGGGTCTGGAAGTTGATGCTTCCAGAAGGAGGGGGCTCTCAGGGCAATTGCTGCTGAGGCTTAGCACCCACAGGTGCCTCGGTGAGGTGACCTGGGTGAGCGGGAGAGGAAGCCCTGACCCGCTCCCCGCAGCGCTGGGCGGGGACCTGGGCTCCAGGCTTGGTAGCTGCAGGCTGGGAGAAGGTTCCCTGCCTTGGTGTACGACGCCTGAAAAGGTCAAGGAGAGGAGTTGGACAGGAGAGGGCCCTGAAGTCCCGGACAGGGGGTCTCGAGGTTGAGAGCCCAGATGAGTGAGGTGCCGCGCCCCAGCAAGCGGCTTGTGAAAGGTGGTCTACCCCTTGGGGGACAGGAAACTAGCAGATGGAGGGCAGCTGGAGCTGGAGCAAAGATGAAGGGGTGTGGGCATCACGCAGGAAGGGAGGGGACTGTCTAGTGTGGGTCTCCCCACTGGCAGACGTGGGGAGAAGGAGCCGGAAGCCCCCCTTCCCCCCCCAGGCAGAAGGAGTGAGAGGTGGGCACCTGGCCATGGCGTTGGAACAGCCACCCATCCTCGCACCTCCACCCCTCAGGGATCTCCTCCTCTAGCTCCGGATCCTCCCCCCCAGAAGGGAGCGCAGCCCCTCACCGCCCCCCTCCCATAAGGAGGCAATGCGGGAAAGGCCTGGGGCTCTGGGACACGCGGGTGATGGGGACTGATGCGTTTATTACATTTACGGCCAGGCTGAGGGCCACTGGGTCCCGGCCGCCCCTCGCTCTCGCCCTCCGAACCCGGGACGCCCGCGTGGATCCCCTGGTCCTGAAGTTTAGCGCCCTCGAAAACTGCTGTTTTTAACCCAACTTCTCCGCGGTGGCGAGACGTGCGGACACTGCGCCTTTAAGGAAGCTCCGGGACGGGGCTCTGGGTGGGCGGGGCTCTGGGTGGGCGGGGCCCCGGGGCGGGGCCTTCTCAGAGTGGCCCGAGGGCGCGGCCGCCCGGGGCAGCCTGGACCCACCGAGCGCCCCGCGCGGAGCAGACATGACCTCGCGCAGGTGAGCCAGGGCAGCTAGGTGGCTGGACTCCGCGCCCCCTGGAGATGTGCTTCGGGCCCGACGGGCACCGACGGGCAGCGCCGAGACCTGCCCCCAGGCCTGACCCCCTGGCACAGACCTCTCTCCGCAGCCAGGGTCCGACGCCAGTGTCCCAGGCCCACGAGGCCGGGCCTCACCCAGGCGGTTGAAAGAGACCCTTTCTAATGGGGGTGGGGGACGGCCTGGGTGGAGGTCAGATGTACCCTCATCCTAGGGAACAGAATGTGCCCCGCAGGTGGTGGGCGGCTGGGCTTGGAGCCTAGAATGGGCAGCAGGGGTCAGCACAAAGCCAGACCCTTCCCCTCTCCCCCCTGGACTCCTCGCCCTGCTCCGGGCTCCCTCTGGCCACTGGATTTGGGTTCTGCCAGGTGCGGGGCACCTCTTGCTTCCCTAGGACCCCTCAGGGCAGGGGCTCTGAGGGGTCCTGCAGGGTCTAGTCTCCTCTGCTCTAGTCTTGGTCCCTTGACTTTGCCTAACAACAAGGACCAGCCCTCTCTAGATGGGCTCATCTACCCTCCAGACCCTCTGAAGGGCCAGGTTTAGGGGGCAAGCTCCCTGGTAGGGACCTGAGAGCCTAGGCAGCCGCAGATCAAGCCAGCTTCCTGCCTCCAGGGAGAGGGAAAGTGGGAAGTATGACAGGAACTGGCCCTTCCTGCCCTTTCTGCTGGGTCCCTGCTCTCTGGGTGTGTGCACGCGCGTGTGAGCTCAGACTCGAGCATGCATGTGGGTGTCTGTGGGGGCTCATACAGGTGTGAGACGCATCACTGAAGGTCACAGGAGAGGTCATGCTATGATCCTGAGCGACTTCCTAGATAGGGGAGGGGCTGGACAAGGTCTCATCTTCAGGGTCCCCAGGGTGTCCCTGGACCCAAGGAGCAAGTCCCTTAGCCCCAGGCAAAGATCCCTGCCTCCCCCTATCTGCCACCAGCAGCACCTCGGTCATGAGGGTCCCAGGATCCCTTGGAGGGATGTCGTGAGGAAGCAACTAGGCACAGTCGCCTCCACCAAGGTCGTGGGCCCTCTTAGCTCAGGAATAGAGGAAATCAGTTGGATCTCCAGAACTTGTCTGTGATAACTGCCCAAATTCAGGGAGGAGGGGTTTCGAGGTCTGGTTGGAATGACCCTCAGACTCCCCTCAGCCTCACTCTTAATTGTCCCCCAGGCAAGTTCTGGCGCTCAGAGAAGTCCATGTCCTGCGCATGTGACCTTGCTGCTCCAGGCTGGGAAAGCCCCGGGTGGGGCTCCGGCCGCGCCCGCCAACCCCCCTCTGCCCCACCCTGTGATGGCCCGCACCCCTCTAAGGCCTGGGCAGTGAGGTGTGTCCCCTGTGTCCACCCCCACCTCACGTCCCCTTCCTGTGGCCTTGTGGTTTGTGGGTCAATGGGCACGTCCATCGGCGCTGCTCCCCCAGGGGCCTCTGTGTGGCAGGGCTGGGCGCGGAGGGGGCTGGGCCCCATGGCAGGGGCGGGGGACGGGGGGTGTGTGCAAAGCCCCCTCGGGCTCACTCTCTTTTCTGAGGGTTGGAGAGGAAGGTATATCTCCAGTTAATTTGGTTCTGTATAGACAGGGTGGACCTTGGTTTAGTTTCCTCTGGGGCCAGAAGGGTCAGGGTATGGGGCCTGGGGGCAGGGAGATGGAGGAGGACACTGCCTCCTAGGGGGTCTCTGGGGTCCTCAGGCCTGGAATTCCAACCTGGAGCCCTTCTCCACCAGTCTGCGGATTCCCCACCATCACGACGGTGTCTCCCCCCCGGGAGTGTCCAGCCCCCTTAGCAGCGGTGTTGGCCGTTTATGTGTCTCCCAGGGTCCCAGGGTCTGGGCCAGGCCACTCAGGGAGCTAGGCCAGCCCGCGGCCAGTGTGGGTTCAGGCTGGTGGCTTAGCTGGCCCGGGCTGCCCCCGGGCCCCTGAGCACAGCCTGGGCTGTTGGGCCTTGAGGGCCCGGGCCTCAAGAGCTGCTAGGAGCCCAGTGTGCCCCCTCCACCCTACCTGCCTTCCTCCCCTGGCACCGCAGGACTGCATCGCCAAGGCGGAGCTGAGTCACTGACCCAGCACAGAGCCGGAGAGAGCTCTGGCACAGAGGTGACCCTGGGCCCTGGCACCCAGAGGGTGTGGGGATTGGAGATGAGGTCCTATAACCTCCCTGCCTCCTCCCGCCCCCTCGGCCAGGGGCAGCAAACCTCGCTGGCCTGCGGGCACTCAGCTCCTCGTCAGGCCTGGCTGGGGGGATGGGAGGCCCTGCGGGGCCCGGGATTCTGGAGGGCGGCAGCCTGACCTGAGCGGTGGCAGCCTCGCAGGGGGCCCCGCCCCTGGAGATTTCCACCTGATAGACCCAGTGGCAGTTTGTGGGGAGGAGAGGGGGCCGGAAAGTATGATTGAGAGTCCCTGAAAGGACAGCCAGGTGCCCTTCACTCCTCTCCGTGGCTTTGATTCTGGGCCTCCCCGCTCTGCCCCTGCCCCTGAGCCCTGGGCATTGCCCATCTCAAGCTGGAATCTACGGCTGCTGGGGCTGGGCGGGGAGGGGCCCCGGTGCAGGATGTGGTGTGGCAGAGTAGGTGGCCCATGGTGGGGCGGGTGGGAAGGGTTCTGGGTTCCACCCCCCGCCCCCGCCCCACACTGTCTCATCGTGTGTCCAAGGACAGCATGAAGCCATCGCCCTTTTCCCAGTGGCTCTGGAGGTCGCCCTGCGGCATCCCCTCCTCGGAGGCCTTCCCGGGCAGCCTCACCCGCTGGGCCACTCGACCAAAAGTCGTGCCCAGGTCGCACTCCCCTACAAGCCAGCGCGGGAGAGACTTCAGACGCTAGACTGCGAACGTGCACCAGCAGGGCCTGGAGGGCGGGAACCCCGCTCCCCGGGAAAGCGTGGACCTGCGTGTTGCTCAGGCTGGGTGGCCCCGGGCAGGTCACCTGAGCTTCCAGGCCGCTTGGAACCAACTCCTGGCCCCTGGGGAGCCCTCACGGGCAGAACCGAGCCTGCCCTCCGTGAGGACACAGGGCGACAAAGCAGAAGTACGTGTTTGTCCCTGGGCCGTTGGCACGGCGGGGGCAGCCGTGGAGCCCCGGGGAAACGCAGGGAATGCGAGCCGTGCCCAGCCAAAGGGCTGTGTTCTGGACGCATTTGGAAGGTAGGACACAAGGTTGCTGGAAAAGAGAGCGCCGAGGGGTTGCGGGCTGGGGACCTGAGCCACATGCGAGTGGTGGCCCTCTTCACTGAGTGGGGACTGGGAAAAAGAGCAGGGCTTTCTGGGCGTGGCCAGGAGTTTTAAATTTTGCAAATGTTAAGATAGAAATGTTACCTTTGCAAATGGTGGTGCTGGGAAGAGAAGTATCTGTGAGTTCGAAGCTCAGATCCCAGGTGGGGCTACAGGCACGTGGACGTGTGACACACGCCTAGCACAGGTGAGGAGCTCTGACGGCGACAGGTAGGAAAGAGGAGGACCCAGCAGAGGGCCCTGGCCAGGTGAAGCAGAACACCAGGCGAGTGTGGAATCCTGGAGGACATCTGAGTGGAGGTGTGGACCTGGGTCAGCCAGAGGCAGCTGAGGACCAAGGCCTGGCCGCAGGCCCCAGAGACAGGGCGCGCCGAGACAAGAGGTCTCCGTGGGGCTGGAGGGCGGGGGAGACGGACCCGTGAGGACTCGGGCAAGGACCGGCAGTGCAGGCCAGCCCAGACCAGAACTTGCCATGGCGATGGAGACGTTTCCTACCTGTCCGGTGACCACACCAACCGGCTGCTAGTCACACGCGGCCCCGGCAGGAAAAGGTGGCGGTGTGACCAAGGGACTGGGCTTTGATTTTGTGGAATTCCCATTTCACCCATGCTCTAGGGTTAGCAGTGCTGTGCACGCGGGTGTAGACTGTGAGCACGAACACCTCCTGGGAGGGTGGAGGCCTGGCACCGAAGGCCTGGGGCAAAGAGAGGGCTGAAGGAGGGGGGACCCGGAGGGAGGAGCATCGAGGGTGGGGTTGGACATGCGATCTGATTTACATTCTAGAAGGATCTCTATAGGCCAGGGTCATCCTTGCTCCTGTCTCTTGGGTCGAATTTAAACCTGGGCCAGGAATTCCTGCTGTAAGAGGGGAAACAAAAGCTACTAGGGTAAAGAAGCCCGCAGTTACAATCTTACAAAGAAGCCACCAAGTGCGGGCCCTCCTGGCCAGTCCCTCTGGGAACCCAGGGCTGTCCCCCGCTTCACGGGGAGGCTGTGAAGGAGGACCGTCCCGGGCAGGCAGGGCTGGGGGCAGACAGGGTTGCCGTCCCTCTTGGCTTGCGGCCCCCTTTTAGCAACAGGATTCAGCCCGTGCGGAGCCCCCGTCTGTGCTCTCGGGGCGACCCCTCCATCTATCTGTACACCCGCCACGCGTTTTCTTACTCGTTCACTTCTTTTTCCTTAAAGATTTTATTTATCTGTTTTAGAGAGCACGAGCACAAGTTGCGGGAGGGGCAGAGGGAGGGAGAGATTCCCAAGGCAACTCCACGCGGGGCACACAGCCTGATGCGGGACTCGATCTCACAAACCTGAGATCATGACCTGAGCCGAAACCAAGTCAGAAGCTTAACTGACTGAGGCACCCAGGTGCCCCCATATTCATTTAGTTCTTAATTCAGGTCCCTGCATTAACACCCAGGCACTGTTCTCGCCCCTGGGACCCTGCACCACTTAGTCCCTTTGGAGCTGAAACCCTTGAGGGGGAGACAGACAGTAAGCAGGCCTTTTTTTTTTTTTTTTTTCATCTCTTAATCAGCAGAAAAGTTTTATTTCTTTTAAGGACAAACAGTTCTTTTTTTTTTTTTTTTTTTTTTTTGTGGTAAAAGGTGTTTAATTTTCCAGGCCCACCAATTGGACTGAGCTCAGTCCTCCGGTGGTGCCCTCGGGGCCCCACCCGTCCCTCAAGGTCTGGTTCTGTAGGCAGCCCTCCGGTCCTCAGTCCCCCTTCCTCTGCACCCGGGACCCTGTGGGCCCTGGGTTCGACAGGCCCAGGGTGGGGTAGAAGGCCTCGGGGAGGGCGGGGCCCGGGGCCAGCCTCTGCAGGTGCGGGTGGGTACACGAGGCCCAGCTCCGCGGGCCCAGTGTGCACAGGCCCCACACGACGGGCGGCAGGAAGCCCGCGTGGAGGAGGGGAGGTGGAGGGTCCCCGGGAGGCCCCAGGCCCCAGGGCCGCACCAGGTCCTGCTTCAGGGCCCCGGCCCGGATGACAGAAGTAAACTCGGGCCGTGGCAGGGCCGGGTGGCTAGATGGCTCCTCGTCCCCACTGTCCTCCGGGTCTTTAGCTTCCCCTGGGCCAGGCTCCACTTTGATGCTTTTGCCCTGGCTCCGGGGGGCCTCGTCCTTGTCTAGGGAGGCAGCCTGCTTCCCTTCCCCTGGAGGCTCTGGCTCTGTGGGCTCTGGCTCGGGGCTGGAGGTGTCCTCACAGGCCATGCTGGCCGGAAGCTGGAAGGCATCCAGAGGGGTCTGGCCGCCCTCGGCTTGGCTGAGCACGTAGCTGACCCCGAGCACGTGGCACTCCCCGGGGCTCTCCCCGCTGACAGCCACGGTGGCCACGGACTGCAGCCACACGAAGCCCCCGGCCCGCTGCAGCCAGCGGTAGTACCCGGTCACCACCTGCCCCTTGTCCGGCAGGTCCAGGTGTTTCGTGGCACCCATACGCCAAGGCGGCGACAAGTGCTCTGGAGAAAAATAAAGCCGAATAAGGGATGAAGAAGGACAAGGGAGGGGGACTCCTGGCCATGGGGACACGCGTCAGGGGAACAGACAGCAGCCCGCGCAGGGCTGGGGGTGAAGGCGCCCGCGGGGGTGGAGCCGGGGCGGGGACACTGGTCCGGGCAGGGGCACCACAGACCTGAGCGTGCAGACCGTGCTCTTGTGGGAGGGCTGAGTGACAGACACACTGGGGGGAGGTGGTCCCTGGGACCCCATGGCCCCACTCCTTCCCCACAGACCTCGGACCCGGTGGCCATTGCCCATGGCAGGCTGAAGCACAGGCCCCACAACAGGCCCCATGGGGGAGGGCGGGTGTGGGCCAGGACTTCGGGAGGGGAGCCCAGAGGACGCTCAGTGTCACCCCAGCTCTGCAGGGTGGCCAACTTATGGTCCTCATTCCAGGTGGTTTCACCCCAACATCAGCGGAGTTGAGGCAGAGAAGCTGCTCCTGTCCAGGGGCCAGCATGGGAGCTTCCTGGTGAGGCCCAGCAAGAGCTGCCCGGGGGGGTTCACGCTGTCCGTCAGGTGGGTGAGGGGGGGCCAGGGCCGCGGCCATGTGTGGTCTCAGCGGGGGGACCGGCGGGATGGGTCTTCCCTGTCTTCCCAGAAGGGTGTTGGGCATTGTCCTGAGAAGTGAGGGTCCCCGCTGGGGGCGGGACACCCAAGAATCTGCATTTTGTGGGGGATGGGAGGGAATCTGGCATTCCAGACCAGGTGGCTTCCGGACTATGGGGAGTCATTTAGAAGGGCTCGGGAAGGGCTCGGTGAGGTAGGGAGTCGGCAGGACTTCCCTCACGCCCTCTGAGGAGTCTGGTGTGGAGACAGGGGCCTCCACGGCTGCCATTACAATCCCATCTCCTGGGGATGCTGCCCACTGGGGGTCAGGCCCAAGGTCATGAAAGGGCCCTTGCGGGGGAGGGGGGATGGGGAGGGCTGCAACCAGCAGAGTGGACGGCCAGACCTGGGTTGGCCCTAGACAGGGGTCTGTCGGTGAGAGGGACTGGCGATCTGGGGAGGGGGCTTCCGGTAGGTCTCTAGATCTTTCCAGTCTCTCTGCCACACCTGAGGCGACAGGTGGGACTGCGGTTAGCCCCCGGGGTGGCCTTCCCTCACGCGGCAGAGACTGAGGTCCTCCCTGCGGCTTCCCTGGTCCCTAGCTGTGAGACGCGGTGGCCGGGAGCCCCCAGGCAGGCGGTCTGGGGTAAGGCAGGGCCCCTCACGGACGGCTGCTCTGTGGAGAGCCAGGCCTGTGGTCCGCAGGCCCAGCCCTGACTTTGCAGGGGAGCAGGTGGGATGCCCGGCCCCCGGGGTGGGGCCTCCCACACTGGCCCTGGCTGTCCCGGCGGCGGCAGAGGCAGAGGCGTCAGGGCAGGAAAAGCTCAGGGACTGTTCCGGAAGCTGCGGGTGGGGATGGGAAGAAGGGGTCGGGGGGAGCAGCCCCCCACACACACACAACAGCGACGGGTGCGCCTGCCTTCCAGGCGCCGCGATGAGGTAACGCACATCAAGATCCAGAACACGGGTGACTACTACGACCTCTACGGGGGGGAGAAGTTCGCCACGCTGGCCGAGCTGGTGCAGCACTACACAGGCGGGCGTGGGGGGCTGCTCCGGGAGCGCAGCGGGGCCCCTGTGGAGCTCCGGCTCCCGCTGGGCTGCCAGGACCCCGTCTCCGAGCGGTGAGCAGCATCTCGTCGTGCATGGCCGCAGGCATGTAGGGCGTGGCCTCCGGGGTCCCTTTGCCCTCCGTGGCCAGGGTCAGGCTGGGGCACAGCTGCAGCCAAGCTGAGGGAGTGCCCTGCAGGTCCTCTTCCCCGGGGCTCGGGGCTCTAGGTCAGGGCATTGGCCACAGGGGTGCAAGGGTGCGGCTGGAGCCCTGCAGCCAGTGCGACGCCTACCCTCCTGCCTGGGGACTCCGGTGAGCAGTGCCCTCCAGCCTCAGTTTCCCTACCCGCACTGCTGAGACCTGAAGAAGCTGCACGGCTGCTCTGAGAAGGCCGCCCCCCCCCAGTCCCTCCTTGCTGGGGACCAGACTGCCACCTGGTGGCCACCCTCGGCCCTGCAGGGCCCGCCGGTCTGGCCTTGGCTGCCACCTCCCAGGGAGGGGGAGGGTCAGAGAGCTGGGCAGGGCCCACTGAGGCTGGCCCGGGAGAGGGTACGGCCTGGGCCCTTGAGATCCGGGTGGGTCCGTCTGGGTTCCTCTGTGTCTGCATCTCGTCTTAGAGCTTCTGGCTGCATGTGGGTCCGTGTCCGCTCACCCAGCCAGGCCACGGCCCCCAGTCTCACCCGGCTGCCCCCACCCCCCACCACCCTGGGCCAGGTGGTACCATGGGCACCTGTCTGGCAAGGAGGCCGAGCAGCTGCTGATGGAAAAAGGACGTCCGGGCACCTTCCTGGTGCGGGAGAGTCAGAGCAAGCCGGGGGACTTGGTGCTGTCGGTGCTCACGCCACAGCCGGACAAGGCCGACCTCCGGCCGAGGGTCACGCACGTCAGGATCCGCTCCCAGGTGGGATATGGCAGCAGGGAAAGGGGTGCGGCTTGGGGGGGCAGGCGGGCAGCGGCCAGGCGCCTCACTGCCGTCCCCACAGCCAGATGGGAAGTATGACGTGGGAGGTGGGGAACAGTTCGACACCCTCACAGACCTGGTGGAGCGCTACAGGAAGAACCCCATGGTGGAGAAGTCGGGGACGGTGGTGCAGCTCAAGCAGGTGCGCCTGGAGACACGTGGCCCTTGGGCTCCAGAGAGAGCTTCGCCCCTGGGGTGGGGACAGCCCAGGGGGCATCGGGACTGGGGAGGAGGGTGCTAGGCAGTGCTGGGGCAGGGGGGCCTCAGGGAACCGGCGTGGGGCCTGCCCCTGGGGTCTGCTGGACCGTGCTAAGTGTGGACCCAGAGCTCTCCCGGCCAGCCCCTCAAAGCCACGAGGATCAACGCCGCAAGCATTGAGAGCCGAGTGCAAGAGCTCAGCAGGCCCACTGACGCCAGCGAGAAGGCCAAGCAGGGCTTCTGGGAAGAATTCGAGGTGCCCGCACCCTGCGCCACAGACCCCCGCCCTTTGGGGCTTGGGCGAGGGCTAGCAGAGGGGTGAGGGTTAGGGGAGGTAGGGCGGTCCCGGAAGGCTCTGGGGAAGGGTGGGACAGTAGGCTGAAGCTCCTGTGCCACCCCCAACCAGATCCTGCAGCAGCAGGAATGTCGGCTCCTGTACCCCCGGGATGAGGGGCAGCGGCTGGAGAACAAGCCCAAGAATCGCTACAAGAACATCCTTCCCTGTGAGGGCCGCGCTGGGGGCCGTGGTGGGGAGTCAGGGCTCCGTCCGTGTGGGGCCCACCTGGCAAGGAGGAGCCCCATGGAGGTGGAGGCCGGGGGTTGCGTCCATCGCTGGTGTGACTTTCCCTTCTCGCAGTCAGGGCCCCCTCCTCCCTCGTCTTGCCTACCATGGGGTCCGCGGGCAAGGAGGTGGGTGAGGTCCCTTCTTTCGGCCGTCTCCCCTGGAGACCTGAGCGGCACCTTCCCCTTCCCAGTTGATACAACCCGTGTCACTCTGCGTGACGTGGACGACGGCGTCCCTGGAGCCGACTACATCAACGCCAACTACATCAGGGTAGGTGCGCAAGAGGCAGGTGTGTGTGGCCAGCTGCACGCGTAGTGCAGCGCGGCTCCGACAGGAGATCTGGACTGTGTCTGGCCACACGCCGCTCACCCTCTCCCCGTTTTACGAACCTGGAGCTCCCGATGGCAGGCCCTGGAAGATCCGGGTGCCCGTGATCCGTGGACCCTGGCCGGACACTAGATGTTGTTGGGGGAGTGGGGCTGTGTCGGTTTCCGAGGCGTCCTCAGAGGGGGTTGGACTAAATCCTGGCCCCCCCCAGCCTCGGGCAAGAGGGGCCGTGTGTGAGCCACCTGGTGCCGCGTTGCACGTCGTTTGCAGAGACGT
Organism: Nasua narica; assembly: GCA_028533885.1. Lineage (NCBI taxonomy): Eukaryota > Metazoa > Chordata > Mammalia > Carnivora > Procyonidae > Nasua > Nasua narica. The sequence goes on from CM052798.1 coordinate 174,153, forward strand.
GCACCGTCCTCTGGCACTTTAAATCCCGGAAACACTAGACACCTGCCCCACCCCCCCCTTACAGAGTGATCCAGAGGAGAAGCCAGGTCATGGACCAGGCAAGGTGTACATCGCCACCCAGGGCTGTCTGCAAACCACAGTGGCTGCCTTCTGGGCGATGGTGCACCAGGAGAACACACGGGTCATTGTCATGGCCACGAGGGAGGTGGAACGAGGCCGGGTAGGAGCCCCGCCCCCACCCCATGCTCACGTGTGCCGGTGGCCGGCCCAGCCTCGCGTCTCCTTCAGCCTTCGGGATGCTGGGGGAGTGCGTGTGCCTGTGTGTTGTGGGGGGAGCTCTGGAAAGGCCCCGTGTGTGCATGTGCACGTGTGAGTGCCCACGGGGCATCAGGGCACGGGTGCTGGTGCTCCTGCAGCACAGCTGATGCAACGCACCTCTTTCACCCCCAGAACAAATGCTTCCGGTACTGGCCGGAGCTGCACGGCAGCCAAGAACATGGCCGTGTGCGTCTTTGCAACTTGGCTGAGTACCAGGGCCAGGGCTACTGCGTGCGGGAACTGCAGGTGTGGCGGTCAGATCAGGTGAGCCCAGAAGGCCACGAGACGTGAGGGGCCAGAGTCACAGTAGTCAGGAAGTCCCCAGGTCTGTGCTGGGAGAACCACTCCCTCCCCCCGCCCTAACATGGCTCCACCCAGTCCCACTGGCCTCAGTGGTATTCATGTCCCTGAACCCAGTGGACACAGTCCTGGCTGGGGCTCTGCTGGGCAGTGCTCGCAGGCAGGTCGCATTCTCAACCCTAGGCCCCCAGTCCCAGTTGCCTGGCCTCAGGGTGGCCTTACGCCCGCATGGCCTCTCCCTCCCTGGTCTCTCCCTGGGCCACCTCAGTAGATTCAATGGGCCGGTGGTGCCAGTCTCTGTGGCAGGAGAGGATCTCTTCCCGACCCCCACCCCCACCCTGTCTCGCACATCTGACCACCTGGGGGGCCCTGCAAGCCCCTCGCACATGACTCTTCCCAAATAGAGGTCATTGTCCCTGAAACCGGCTCCTTCACCCCATTGCTCCCCCTTTCTTTCCCCAGGGGGCTGAGCCACCTGGGGCTGTGCAAGAGCCCACACCCCTGAACCCCGTATTCCCCTCCCATCCCCTTCTGCTTGGCCTGGGCCCTGCTGGTCACTCCTGGCAAACCCTGCCTGCCTCCTCCGGGCCGTGCCCTGGGTCCCTCTCACTCTGAGGCTCACAGCAGCTCCACTCTGGCCCTGGGGCCTGGCCCCACCTGGGAACTGCCCAGACTGGCCCGGCGGACGCTCACCCGCCCTCCCCGCCCAGGAGGAGCCGCGGCGCACAGTGAGGCACTACCAGTACTTCAGCTGGCCAGACCACGGGGTCCCGGCCGAGCCCTCCGGCGTCCTCGGCTTCCTGGAAGAGGTGAACAGGGCCCAGAGCAGCATGCCGGGGGCCGGACCTATGGTGGTGCACTGCAGGTGCGATCGGGGACGGGGTGGGCGGGCAAGGCAGGTGCAACCCGGGGCAGGGCCACGGCCTCCTCCCCTAAACTCGGCACAGGCCCCCTGGGCCGTCCCCACAGCGCTGGCATCGGACGCACCGGCACCATCATCGTGATTGACATCCTGGTGGACCTCGTCCGCAAGCACGGTGAGCCGCCCCGGCCCCGCCCCTCGCGCCTAGCCCCGCCCCGTGCTCCCGGCCCCGGCCGGGCCTTGAGTGCGCTCGTGCCCAGGTCTGGACTGCGACATCGACGTGCCCAAGACGATCCAGCTGGTGCGGCGGCAGCGCTCGGGGATGGTGCAGACCGAGGCGCAGTACAAGTTCGTGTACCTGGCGCTGCAGCGGCACATCCAGGCCGAGCAGATGCGCCTGCGCGAGCAGGTGGGGGCGGGGCCGGGCTGCGGCGGGGCGGGGCCGGGCTGCGAGGGGGCTGCGGCGGGGCGGGGCCGGGCTGCGGCGGGGCGGGGCCGGGCTGCGGGGCGGGGCCGGGCTGCGGGATGGGTCGGGGCCGGGCTGCGGCGCTGCGGGGCGGGGCCGGGCTGCGGCGGGGCGGGGCCGGGCTGCGGCGGGGCGGGGCCGGGCTGCGGCGGGGCGGGGCCGGGCTGCGGCGACACCGACCGGTGACCGACGGCCCCTCCTCCCAGCGTCGGCTGCCGGAGGAGCGCGACTACTTGAACGTGGGCATCGGGTCGGCGGACCCCAGCCGCGACGCTGCCCCCGTGTCGTCTCGGGCGCCGGCGGCGTGAGTGGCCGGGGAGGACGTGACGACGTCCTGAGTGGTCGTCAGGGAGCGGGACCGGGCCGGGGTCCCCGGGTGGGGGGGACCGGGCGGGGTCCCCGCGGGGAGCGGGGTAGGGGGACGCGCACGGGACGGATCCCGCGAGGGCGCCCGCCGAACCCTGTCTCCCCGCAGGTCCACGGAGACCGCCGGCGGCGAGTACGAGAACCTACGGGTGCCCGCGCGGTGAGGGTCCCCGCCCGCGCGCGCGCCCCGGGGTGGGGGGTGGCAGCCCGGAGCCGCGCTGGAGGCTGGAGGCCCGCAAAGCCGCCGCGTTCCTCGGAAGGACTGTGTTTAGGACAGTGCAGACTGGAGCTTCTCCCTGCATGCTGGGGGGGCTCCCGAGCCCTCCAACCTCCGCCAACCTGGCCTGGACGCCTAGAAATGCGGAGGGGCAGTGGGGAGACCCTAGTGCCCTGCCCTTTGGGGGGTTCCCAGGGGAGGGAGGAGCGGGAGGCAGGGCTTCAGGGCGGAGGTTTGTCTTGGTGTGGGAGGCCACCAGACCCGAGGGCACCACACAGCGACACCGTGTGACGCTGTGTGTGCTACATTTGTCGCGAGTGGCCGTCTATGCTTGACCTGCCTGTAGCCATTGTCAGTGTTTGCCTGCCCCACCCCTCCGCTTCAGAGCTGCCCACAGTGCAGGTGTGCGCGAGATGCTCGTGTGAGCACGTGTGCGACCTCATGTGCCCGGTGAGGCTCACATGCGTGGTGACTGGTGTGTGACGGGTGTGGCATCCCTGGCATGTCATCTGTGCTCCTCCCATCAGCGATGGCCCTGTGGCTTTGTGGTACCCTCAATAAAATGACGGGGTCTCAATTCTGTGTCTTTGTCGGGGTCAAGGGCCCAGCTTCCCGGGGGCTCCCTGGGCGCGTTCCCCAGCCCAGCCAGAGGCCCAGCTGGCTGGAGCAGGACGTACTGGGCTTCCGGGTGAGGGCCGTGAAGTCTGAGGCCTGGGGAGCCACAACCAGCCCGGCCTCTCTCCGCCGCGGCAGTCAGTGGTGCAGGGTTCCTGGGGCCGAGAGCAGAAGCCGGCGGGGGGCAGTGGGGGTTGGCAGGACTTGGCCCTGGGAGGGTCTGCTGGAGGACACCTTGGTTGTCACCGCTTCTGCTTCGGTGCGTCCTTGGGCCTTGGTTTGCGGGGAGTCGGTCCTGGGGTTCCCTGGCTCTCTTGTCAGGACTCTGGGCAGGGCTGATGAGTCTTGGCTTCTTGGGGGTGTCTAGCTGGGGAGTGTTGGAGGAGGGGTCTGGACCGTGCCAAGGCCCCCTCCCTTCCTGCCCACCCCACCCCGCTCCAGGTGCCCTCCCCACCTTCCCCGGGGAGCCGCAGAGTTCTGGGGGAGGGGGACAGGACTGCTGCAGCCTATCCACAGCCCCTAGGGAACAGGAGTTGGACACCCTAGAACCCGGGGGCCCTCTGCCCAAGGGGCCGATGGGATTTCAACCCAGCGGACGTGTCCTCTGGGTTACAGCTCTCTGGGACAGGGACAGACCGTGGCTCTTCTGGAGGGAGAGGCTCAGTGACGTGAGGAGGAGGGCCCACAGGGCAAGGACCCCTTACCAAATGTGGATACAAAATAATTTATTTAAAAATGTACAGTTCCGGATGGGCCCTGGAGTTCTGGGTCCCCCTGATTAGCTCCCCCACCCAACGGAAGGGGCCAGCCCTGCCTGGGGAGGGGTCTGGGGAAGGAGCTGTGGGTGAGATGGGGACATAAAGTAGAAGTGATGAGCGCCGTCCCTCAGCAAAGGGCCGCGAATGCAGGTAATTCCCAGTGTGCAGGGAGGGGCCTCCCTTGGGCCGTCTCTCCGCAATGGGGGTTAGGGACGTGTTCTCCGGCACCCCGAGGAGCCTGTGGTTCTTGGAAGCTTCAGGGGCCCTTCATCGGTGCCGTCAGGGTCCAGCCCCACAGTGTAGGGGGCAGTGAGCTGAATGGGATACGGGGTCCTCAGAGATCTTGGGGCTCCTCCAGGGCACCAGCTCCCAACAGCGGCTTCACCTGGGACCCCCGCCGAGGGCCAGGGACCCACACCGGGAGCTGGGGCAGGGGCGGCCGGGCCTAGTTGTCGGCCAGGGGCCCGGGCGAGAAGGCGGCGGCGGTGGCGGCGGCGGCGGCGGGCGGCCGGGGGAGGCAGCGCAAGTTCCCAGTCTTGAGCGCGCACTGCAGAGGCCACAGCACCACACAGAAGAGCACCAGCAGCAGGGCTGTGACCAGTGCCACGCGCCTCCAGTCCCCGCAGCGCGCCCAGCAGCGGGCCAGCCGGCCCCGGGGGCGGGCAGGGCGCGGGGCGGGCAGGGGCGCAGTGGGCTCCGCGGGCTTGCTCAGGCCCACGTCCACACACACGAAGCCAGGCGCCGGAAGGCCGGGGGCGGCGGGCGGTGGACGGCAGCAGAGTTTCGTGCCCTCCAGCCACACGGGCTCCTCCCGCCGCAGGTGTGCCGGCATCCTGGCCTGCAGCTGGCGGCTGGTGCGCAGGGCGGGGGCCCCGGCAGCCGGCACAGCCGTGGGCTGCCGGCAGAACGGGCAGGGCACAGCCTCGCCGCCGGGCCGGCCTGTGGGCTGGGCGGCCGCCAGCCGGGCCAGGCACTCCAGGCAGAAGATGTGTGTGCAGGAGAGCTCCTTGGGCGTCTTGAAGATGTTGTCATAGCCCGAGAAGCAGATGGAGCACTCCAACGGGGAGGCCACCTTCTCGGAGCCAGGGGTGCTGGGGGACCCGGGCACAGTGGCCGCAGGGCTGGTCCGACCGGGGGCTGGCATGGCCGTGTGCCACACTTGCCGGCCTGATGACATGACTCTAGCTGGGGGACAGAGAGCACCGTGAGCGACCGCAAGCTGCCCCTGTCCTGCATGCTCTGCTCTCGCCCTGGGTCTCTCTCATGCAGCCCCAGCCCCAGAGATCTCTGGGACGGCACTGCCCACCTGTGGGCACCTCCAGAAAGCCCTACCTGTACCAGCGCCAAGGTCTTTCTGTTCAAGTTGTGGCCCTGCCCCCCCCCCCCACCTCCTCACGCGCCGAGACAGGGGTGAGTGTCCCGGGGCGGCGGCTCCAGGCCTGGCCGGCCCACAGAGGGTCCAAGGCTGGAGGCCGTGTGCACAAGGCTCAGCGGACACCTCCTGCTGGGCCTGTCCTACCCAGCGGTGCCACCCGGGCATAAACACAGGGGAGGCATGGCCCACGATGGTAGCCGCTGACGTCTGGGCTCTGCCAGGCTGGCCAGGCCACGGGGTACACAAGAGCCGTGGCACAAAAACGGCAGCTCAGAGAGTGGGGCGACTGGCCAAGGGGTCAGCAGGACCTGGGCTCTCCCTGGAGGAGTGTGGCTCTGGGTCGGCTGTCCGTGAGTTTGAACATGGACCCCAGCGCGGGCACCTGACGTGGCTGACAGGGTCAGGGTCCCACCGAGTTTTCGGGCCGCTGTAGGAGGGAGGGGTGCCAGGCCGGGCTGGCTGAGGGTCAGGACCCTGTCTGGGGGCCGGGGTGAGCTGGCAGGCTGCAGGAAGTCGAGGAGGGCCTGGACAGGGGTGGGGGCTGGCGTCCCAGGGAGGGTTTGTTTCCCAGCCTCGCCCGAACCTGGAGGGCCAGCTCATCTGGCTGGTGATGAGGGACCCAGAACATGCCTCGGCCCGGGGAGCCGGAGGTGCGGGAGCCCCCGCCGTCCTCTGGGAGGACCCAGCACCCTGCGGGGTCCCACAGACACACAGCGGTCGTCCTCCTTCGCGCTCCCGTTTCCACAGGGAACCCTGCCTCTGGCTCCCCGGCAAGGCTCAGGTGACCCGCCTGCTGTCCGGCCCTGCCTCGCGGCCTGCCACGTGGGTCTGGCCTGGAGGAGGACAGGTAAGGAGGACAGTGGACAGACCCCATGGCGCCCAGAAGGACCCCCCCAGAGGGGACCCTGACCCTATCTTGCTGGTCAGTCCAGGTGAGCCAGGACTTCGTGGCGAGGGTGAGGTGCCGTGGAGGCTCGGCCACCGTGAATCACGGAGATGACTGGCCACCATGAGTCACGGTGACATCACTGTGATGTCACCAGTGCTCCCAGCATTGCAACATGAGACGTCACCACATTTGGGGACAGTGGTGGCCGCAGGCTAGGCAGCAGCCCCAGCGCGGTCGGGGGTGAGGGGACCACAGGCTAACCTCCTCCAGGCCCGTGTGCCCCACACAACCAGCCCCCTGGGACTGAGGTCCCCGCCCTCCCCGGAGGCACTCCGCCCTGGCCTGTACCAGTGAGAGGCGAGTACCAGCTGGGCTGGCCTTACCTGAGGGGGCCGGGGGTCGTCAGCAAGGCCTGAGCATAGTCCTCGGGGCTGGGCACCAGCAGGCTGCGAGGCTCCGAGCGCTCCCGTCCAGCGCGGTTTGCTCCCTCCCCCGGGCTGGGCCCCTCTGCGCCCCCCCTGCTAGGTGCTCCTCCAGGGGCTTGGCCGCCAGCTGCTGTCCTTCCTGGCGGCACTGGTCTGGCAGGCGCGCCCTCTGCTCCGTCCCAGGCAAGCGGGGCTCGGGCGGCTGTGCGCACGCTCCCAGAGGCAGAGCACCGTCCGGAGCAGGTGTGTGTTCTGGGGGTTCGCTCGGGCAGGTGTGTTTATACGCTCGAGGTCATACCAGCCAGGGGCGTGGCCGGGGCCTCCGGGATTGGCTGGCAGCGGAGGGCGGGAAGTCAGAGGCGACAGATCAGAGCCTGGGGTGAGGCTGGGGCAGGTCTGGGGTGCCGGGTGCCCGGGTGCACCCTCCCTCTGGCAGCCCCTGGGATGCCGGAGCACCCATTCTACAGATGCACTCACGCACCCTGCTCAAGGCCCCGGCGGCCCTGAGTGCTCGGGAGGGCTCCCAGAAGGGCCCGTCCAAGGAGCACCCCAATCCCAGCCTAGCTTGTCACCCCCACTTCGCCCACACAGCCCTGCTGCCCGGCGTGTGCCAGCCCCAGTGTTCACACGAGGGAACTTCCTGCTCTGGGCCCCGGGGGGCGGGTGACAGGTCAGGGCCGGGCACCCCCAAGGGGTGGAGTCGGGATGAGGGTGACTCAGGGTCAGACTGGCCACAGGATTTGCTTTGGGTGAGTGTCTGCTGGGGGCGCCCTCAGTTACACGCATGGGCCCGGGGCCTGGAGCCCAAGGAAGCCCCCAACACAGCCGGGAGGCCGGACATCTTCCTCCCAGCCGGTGTGGGTCCCCCACAAACCCCGGGACCAGTCGATGCAACGGCCCCGGGATCCAGCGCCCAGTGAGGTGTGCTGGCCGGCCGGGGGAGGGGTGCTCAGAGAGAAGCGGGGCTCCCGGGGAGGGGGCCGGCCGGGGGAGGGGTGCTCAGAGAGAAGCGGGGCTCCCGGGGAGGGGGCCGGCCGGGGGAGGGGTGCTCAGAGAGGAGGGGGCTCCCGGGGAGGGGGCCGGCCGGGGGAGGGGTGCTCAGAGAGAAGCGGGGCTCCCGGGGAGGGGGCCGGCGCTCCGTGTGGGAGCTGCTGCACGGCCTAGGCTCGGCTTGTGCATGACGGGCTCTGGTTCCCGTGACTCGGGACTTGGGGTCACATGCTGCCTCCAGGAAGTGTCCCCTGTGCCTCTGCTCTGAGAACACCCTCCTGAGGGCTCCGGGAATATCCAAGCTCTGAGGTCACTTGAGCTCCTCCCCAGAGGCAAAGGGAAGACCTGAGGAATGTGCCAGCTGGACGGACGGCGCCTCGCGGAGGCTCTCGGGAGCAGAGCCCAGCCCCCGGCACTGGGGTCATGGCAGCTGGGGACCTGGAGAGCCACCAGGTGCCCGCACACCGGCTCGTCCCCCATCCTGGCGGGCGGGCAGCCGCGCCGTGTGCGTGCGAGGGCTGCACGTGGCCTCCGTGGGAGCGGGGTGCGCACGCCTGCGGCTGGCCCGGCCGTGTCTGCGCGGGAGAGTGTCGGCACGGGTGCAGGCACAGACACGCCTGCGAGGGGAGCGTGGCCTCCAGTGTGTGGCCCCACAGCCCTGGAACTCGGCTGGGGAGAACGCAAGGTCCCCAGGGAGCCACCCACCCTCTCCATCCGCGGCTCTGAGACGTGGGGTCCTGAGTCCCCAAGACATCGAGGAGCTCTGGGCTGGACGCAGAAGCTGCGCACCCCCAAGGCCCGCTCTGGCTGTGGTGTCCCCCCCACCCCCCAGAGCTTCAGCCCCCACCTGCTGTCCAGGACACACAGAATGGCCCCTGCACAAAGAGGCCCTTCCGGGCTCACCCCGGTGGCCTAGGGGTGTGAGGGCTGAGCGCCCTGCCCCCACCGTGCTCGCCCAGTGCTGGGTAATCTGTCAACTGCTCTGCTGCCCCACCCCCATCGGCAGGGGACCGTGATGCAGCGGGAGAGACGGGGACACTTGCAAGCTACGATTCCCACGTGGGCAGACTCTGGGTCCCGGGCTCTGGACGGGCTTGGCACTGCCCTGCACGGACATCAGTGGACTCGGCCAGTCCTGCCCCTCCCACACCCAGGGCTAAAAGCCAGGTCCCCTGAGGTCAAACGGGGGCCCCTCCCCATCTCGCTACGGCCAGCTCCTTCTGGGGTCTCGTGCCCGGGCTCCCGGCCAGGACCTCGGCCCTCGCGTCACCTCCTAGGCCCACGCGGTCCTCCTCCTGCTCCCGTCTGACCTCTGCCGGCTCTCGGTGCTTCTCCGGGCGCAGAGTGAGGGGATGAATGAACGAGCTGCCGGCAGTGAGCGCAGGACTGTGCCCACTCCCCCCCCCCCCGTGCCACGCGCCCTTCCTCGGGTGTGGGGGAGCCTACAGCAGTTGACATGGTGGAGGGTCAGAAGGAGACAGGTGCCCCACCTGCCCGCCTTGGCCGAAGTTAGCGGCCCCTGAAATAGGCCTGTTTGGCCTCCTACACGACAGGGGAGTCCCACTAGAGATGCCTGACCCTACCAGTTGCCCCCCACTCAAGTGTCCTGTGCCCCAGTGCACCCGCTCACATGCTTTCCAGCCCACCTAAGCCCGTGGTGGGGGCTGGGCTTTTGGGAGCCAGGGGAAGGTGTGCAGGACCCATCAAGGTGATGGGGCGAGGAAGTCCAGTGACCCTACTCCCCACTATTTGGGGACTTACAGGACAGTGGCACCCAGGCCCAGGGGATACCCAGTGGCAGGGGGGAGGCTGCCGGGCTGAGGGCCCCAAAGACCAGGCCCCCAGGCCTTGAAGGTCCGGGGAAGCACATCTCGCGTGTGGGAACCAAGGGGGGCTCCATGGCCGAACTCAGGGTTGTCTTTGTTGCCAAAGCGGAGGCTGGGGGCTGTTGGGGGAAGGGACAGGGAGATACTGGAACAACCCTGGGTTTTAGGTTGGACCTCAGGGTGGCAGGAGACGGAGAAGGCCTGGGGTGGGGTACCCCCATCTGTGCCTGGCCTGGGCTCCAGGGCCTGACGGGCTGGGCGCCCCCTCCTGGTCAGCACGGCTCTGCTAGTCCTGTCTTGTCCCCAGATCAGCGGCCAGGCCTGGTGCAAAGGTGGGAACAGGAACAAGGGAGTCTCTCGCCATGTCTGCTTCCCTCCCCACGAGGACCCACAGCATGGGACAGGCTAACCTGACCTCAAGGGGCTACGGAAACCGAGGGGATCTGGAGGGTCCTGCACATTCCCCCCCTTGGCTCCCAAGCCCAGCCTCCCAGATGGGCACAGAGCGGCAGCGGAGGGTCCACTCCCTTCCCTGTGGTCCCTGAAGCTGGTGGGGACCCGGATCCCGGCCCCCCACCTCGGGCCGAGGGGACAGAGGAACGAGAGGCAGTTCCCACGACGGCACGCATCCACGTCAGCCGGGCTGATGGGCCCCCCGCAGCAGGGCAGGTGGGGCTTCGTGCGCCCTGAGGGACAGACGGACCTGGGAGCAGGGAGGGTGGGAAGAAAGCCCTGAAGAGTTTATTGACACTGATTTGATGCGCCCCTCTCGGCTGCTGGACCGGTGGTGGGTTCAGTAAATGCCGGGCACGGGCATCACGGTGCGGGAGGGGCGCCGGAGCTGAGCACGCGAGCCCGGCCTCGGGCCCCCGGGGTGCGGGCCAGGCGTCCAAGGAGAGAGGTCAGTCCCAACGAGAATGTGGGAGGGTCAGTGTGAGAGGGGGCCCCAGACGCTCCTTTCTCTCGGGGACCCCTGTCTGGACCCAGCCGGGGCCCGAAATGCGTCTGCAGGCCTGGGGCGGTTGGGGCAGGACCACTGGCCGGCACGGCCCTCCACAGGCCCACGGGGCGCAGGCTACCCAGGCAGTAGTTGCAGGTGAGTGTGACCCTGGGCGGACACGGCCTTGACCTCCAGCAGCTTCGGGCCAGTGTCCCTTCCTGGGCCCGGCGCGGAGAGTGGATCCCGGCAGGAGACAGGAAGAAAGCTGTGTCCCTCTGCCTTTTCTGCTTAAAACTGACAGAAGTCAGTAAGAAACCAGGAACCTCGCCTCTGTAGCTCCCGGAAACGTGTGGTCTTAGGCTGGGAGGTCGGGGGGGGGGGGGGGTGTTCTTGGCTACAGGACAGCCCCGCGGGCGCCTCGGCCTTGGAGGGACCGGTGCTCAAGCCACGCCTCCCCCTGTCTGGACACCGTCCCGCATGGGCCACCAGGAGGCCGACCGGCCTGGTGGGGCAGGGGTGTCTGCTCACGGCAGGCTCGGAAAGGCGGAGGGGAGCGGCCCAGCAGTCCTTGTAGGCTCTTGGCCGCTGGGCACGGTCTCTCCCGAGGGGCCCAGGCCGCCCCACCCCCCGCTCCCGGGCCGCACTCTTGAGCCTGGCTCAGGGACACGGTTCCCAGGCCATTACACAGAGCAGCTGCGGGGAGGACGGAGGCACCTGCGGCCGCATGTGCGGCCGGGAGACGGCCGCGCTGAGCTGGGCTGTGTCCAGACCTGTCCCGAGGCCTCGCCGGGCAGCACCTGCCCTCCGTGTGCTGGCTTCTCTCCAAGGCCGTGAGCGGAGCCGCGGGTGGGTCCCCGGGTCAGACGTTGCTGACCCGGGCCTCCACCGAGGAGATGGCCGTGGAGCCCGTGTCTCCCTCCAAGGGCCGCTCGCGCCTCACGTAGCGCGGCTTCCGCACTGAAACAGGGTCACAGACACGCAGGGTCAGCGCGCGGCTGGCCGGGATGGGAAGGACGGCCCCGGGTACCGGCCTGCCCCGGGGCCCCTGGGAGTGGGCGGCGGAGCCCCGAGGGGAGGGGCTCCCCCTGAGCCCCGGCCTGGGAGCAGAGGCGCTGCTGCTGCTGTGCGGAGAGCGTCTGATGAAGGCCCCGCTCGCCGCACTCGGAGCCACGCACCGCCAGCACCCTGGCCTGGGTGAGGGCCTTGCTCTCACGAGACACAGAGGCAACAGGTCCTGTGACGCACAGCAGGGCTGGACGGTGGCCCCCAAATGAGTCCACGTCTGAAGCCCCTGAAGCGGCAGGTGCGACCTTACTTGGAAAAAAGCGTATTTGCAGATGTGATTAAGGATCTTGAGATGAGATCCTCCTGGACTATCTGGGGGCCCGAAGTCCAGCGACCAGCGTCCTCCCAAGAGGGAGGCAGAGAGAGGGGACCC